>CAVMBO010000018.1:0-440389 GCA_963678685.1 Patella ulyssiponensis | reverse complement strand
ATTTTCAGCAAATTTCCTTTACATTATCTAGTTTTTTAACTATTATAGTGAGAACTGACAGATCTTTATCTAATCTCCCATAATGTATCTTTAATAAAAGAAAAAGTTCACTCACCTGATTGGCATCCACCATACTTTTTGCCAAATCAAAAGTCTTGGAGATGGGAATTTCCACAGTTTTACACATGTCTACCCATGTACTGACAAGTTGTTTCCGATAATTAGCCGTAAACGCTCCCAGATACACGACAGATGATGCAGCCACCAACGTATCCCCTACCAATCCTTCTAGCTTAAAATCTAGCTTACGTACGGATTCAGCCCATCTTACCTGGTGAAAGACAGAAAAATTGAGATTCCAAGAAATAAATTTGGTTTAATGCGCTTTTGTGGCCAAATCCAGCTAAGAGCTGCTAAAAAACGGTAATATAACAAAGTGAGGGGTTAAATAGGCCATGTCTGTTCCCTAATACCATTCATTTATGAATAAAATAATGTTTATAAAAATAAAAAGTAAAATGAATAAAAATATCATTAACAATAATAAAAATAAAATCATAAATTCTGGTACTTTAAAATGTACAATTATTCACATCAAAAAGATCTTATGAAAAAGATTAAGTTTTAAATTTATGATTAAAAACTTAAAAGCTTGAAATGTGCGCTATTTTTACTCACCTTTTCTCCATCTAAAGCTTTTATAAGTAACGCAGCTCTCTGTAAGCGTAATCCTGTTGTTTTCTTTCGTTCCTTCAATGCCTCTCTCTGATTAACGCTATCTTGATACTGCTGTTCTATCATTGTCAGATGATCTTGAATCTGATTCAAATAAAAATAAAAGTTACAATTCAAGCCAGGGTCTCCTAATATTGAAACATATTGCCAGCATCTTATTTTCAATGTCATATAGCATGAAACGAAATGATTTTTTCGGTTCTACTTTCACGCATTAATCATCCTGATGAAGACAGGTATACAACATGCAGTGTGCTCTGACGAAAACTTGTAGTAGTTTGAACTACTCTTATTTTGATTTCCAAATTCCAGGGGATAATTTAACATGCTACAAACGGTCTGCACCAGGCCAGGCCCACCACTCTACACCACTACCAAGAAGAAACCAACTTGGAAAATACAGAATTACTGTCTCAAGGCAACTTTGAGATCCAATAAAATTACGAAATATAAAATGACATTTATTTATTGCGAATATTTTAATAACTGCATACATGATTTTACAAAAAAGCATCTATTACAAAAGATTGGGGGTTAGTTTTCCTATAAAAAAGAAATTTTATGTATAATTAAGATGCCTGGAAATTACCTTTTTAAGACTGGCCATTTTCTGTGCGAGATTATTTTGTGCCAGTTTTAAAGCTTCTCTCGCATCTTGTACTCTTCTCTGTTTCGGTTTCACCATCTACAAAATAAACCATATATATAATACAAAGCTGATTTTATTCACTCAAATGGGTTTTAATGTCTTAATTTTCCGCACTATCCAGACTATTGCAGACAATCATGATTTGCATTGTGGTTTGCTATGTGGGAAAGGTTGTTCTGACAGCGGGTCCTACAGCCTACACTTATCTAGATATCCAATGCAACTTATGGGGAATCTTAACATGTTGCCAATAGTATATAGAATCTTCTTGAAAAATACTGAGGAACTTATTCGGTAACCACAACACTTGACTCAATGACAGGCTTTATGATGCAGAGCGCACATGCTAACCATTCGTTAATTCAACACCTAAAACACAAGGTACCAACCTTGAAAATACAGATTTCATTTAGTAAATATACTATTCAATGTACAAGCTGAAAGCAAGTCTGTCATTAAAGTAAAACTACTATATTGTAATATCAAAAGTTAAACCTACCTTATAGACATCGTTATAATGTTCTATTGCTAAAACCCATTCACATATAGATCGACACGCTTCCGACACATTGCCAACTTTCTCGGGATTAAAATCAGCATTCTTGGAATATTTCTTTAATTTGACAAACACCTTAAACAGACAATAAGACATTGTTTTCATTAAACATACATTATGCAAGAGCTAAATCGGCATATTGCAGGTCTTTATTAAGGCCTGAAATGTTATACAGTAGAATCTGCATTAAGCAGCCACCCATGGGAATTTTTAGGATTGACCGCTTAACGGGAGTGGCCTCTTAATAAAATCTCGGCTTTTAGTCGGTACTTTCAGTTTATTCAATCAGTATCAAATAATGTTCCGTTACGTGTGAAAACAATGATCAGGTTTGTCGTTTAATAAAACAAAAGATTAATTAACAGATAATCCCGGGTTAATTGGTATTTTCACATTTCTTTTTATCTGATCAGTGGGAGTCCAGTTAATTGATTACTACTCACGGGATTAGCGGGGGTGTTACGAAGAACGACAATATGGTATCATTCAACAATGGCCGTTGAATGGGCGATGTTTTGTTAAATTCATTAGCAAAATAGTGACCGCTGACCGCGTTAGAGGAGTGACCGTTGAATAAAGAGGTGAAACAATAGAATTTTTACGGGGGGAATTTATTGTGACCGCTTACAAGGAGATGTCGCTGAATAGGAGTGGCTGCTCATACGGATTCTACTGTATAAACTTTTAATTCAACATTAATGTTCCAGTGGGTTACCCACAGATCTGTGCATCACATGTCTAGAACTCGCCGTAACAGACTATAACTCTTCCAGATCCTAGTGTTGTAAAGACAAGTAAAACAAAAATTTGATCTATAATAAAAGAAATGAAATAGGATCTGGTGTTTTAATCAGATTGATGGAAACTAGAAAATGAAATGGAGTTTAACGTCCAACTGTTCTGCTCTGACTGGGCTAATGAAGACAGGCATACGCCATGAAGTGTGCCATGAGGGAAACTGTGCCCGGGCAGCCAGAAACTATGGCCCTACTGTCAGGGGATCTTTTACGAAAGGATCTGTTTTTGATGAGGTTGATTTAAATATCTGCTTGAGCACTAATTTCTGTAAATATTATACTGATTATCTAAACTAGAATCACAAACCTTGTCAGGAAGACTATTTTTATCAAACTGTAAAAGTTTCTTCAAAAACATGGCATCCCCTAACATATGTTTAGCTGTCGTCCAATCTGGTCGTTGTTGGAACAAAATGCAGACGGCAGACATGACCAGCACAACCAGTACAGGTGGATTCGTATAAACTCTGAAAAATGATTTGATTTTATGATAAAAAGAGGTTTTAGATGAGTTTTCCTTGGTTGTTGGAGGTTTGGGTGGTCAAGTGGTCTGTGTGGACTTTAAATCATAAGGCCTGTCATCTAGCTGGGATGCATTCTGTCATCCCCATGCTTGTACCTGACAAGAAGTAGGGTTGAAAGTCCAATCTCATGTGTTTTTTTCATGTCGTCCCAAATCCTACAGCTAAAGACCAGGCTTAAAGTTCACAAAACAGAATTTATTCAACCATGTTCACCATTTTATCTAAAATATAGCATTTTATAAAACTGTTGTTGTTTTAAGGTATCAAATACATCAATAAAAAAAAATATGTACAAAGTTTTGTGTTTCTGGATTAGAGATATTTCTCATATTGAACAGTGATTGGAAGTTGAGTAATTTCTTAATTAAAGTCTGAGAATGCTTTGTGAACTCAGAGAGAGAGAGAGAGAGAAATTTTTAATGTCCACTCGACACAAACTAGGTCATTTTGGGATTAACATATGGTTTCAATTTTTATTTCAATAATTCGCTTGCGCGTAGGGGTCTTTAGCAGTGGGAGGAAACCGGAGTGCCCGGAGGAAACCCACGAGGTTGAGAAGGCGCCTCTATCTCCATGCCACATACGCTCACACCAGGGATCGATACCACAGCCGCAAGCCAGAGGTGACCGTCCAGCTAGAGGTCGAAGCGCGGCACTGTAGACCACTAGGCAATCCCAACCCCCCCAATTCATTTAGTATTATTTCCCATAATGTTTTTCTATTTTCCATTAATTTTGGAATTTCAGTTATATCATCCTAATTTTGTTATTTAATAAATGACTGTCATTTTATCAAACGACATCTCCACAAACAGCATTGTTTTTGTTGCTTTTCTGATCTGTAAAAAGACACAAATAAGATTCTTCCCAGCCTATAAGAATGAATACCAATGTAACTACCCTACATGTACAATCTGTATAAGGTGTACCTGATTTCTGATATGGATGCTTTATCTAAAGTTTCTAATGAAGCAATGGCCATCTGTAGAGCTGGTAAAACAGACTCTAAATCTCTCTCACATTCCTATAAAATAAACATAATTTCTATCACATCAATTACACATGGTAACATCACATAAATGGTATGGTCGCATCACATACATGGTAATATCACATGCATGGTAATATCACATATAGGATAACACCACATACATGGTAATATCACATGACATGGTAATATCACATGGCATGGTAATATCACGTGCATGGTAACATCACATATAGGGTAACATCACATAATCAAAGGGTAATATCACATACATGGTAATATCACATGCATTGTAATATCACATGCATGGTAATATTACATGCATGGTAATATCACATGCATGGTAATATTACATGCATGGTAATATCACATGCATGGTAACATCACATATAGGGTAACATCACATATAGGGTAACATCACATACATGGTAATAGCACATGCATGGTAATATTACATGCATGGTAACATCCCATATAGGGTAACATCACATAATTGTAGGGTAATATCACATACATGGTCATATCACATATTGGGTAACATCACATATAGGGTAACATCACATATAGGGTAACACCACATACAGGGTAATATCACATGCTTGGTCACATTACATTCATGGTCATATCACATATATGGTAACATCACATACATGGTAAAAATATCATACATGGAAATATCACATACATGGTAAAAATATCATACATGGTAATACTCCATGCATGGTAACATCACATACATGGTAATACTCCATGCATGGAAATATCACATACATGGTAAAAATATCATACATGGTAATACTCCATGCATGGTAATATCACATGGCATATAGTCACAAAAATTTCCGTGGTAGGTGTATCCCCCTCCCTACGATACTTCTTGAGAGCTGAATATGCCTGTGAGAAACGCTATAATATGGTTCTTAAAAACTAAATAAATAATTATCAAATGCTGGATAATATTTCTTACGTCAGCGTAGTCTTGAACAATCTGTGCTTCTTTATCCATAATATTTTTTTCTTCCTCAACGATTTGTTGAACCTGTTCTACAGCTACCTTGTCTTTCTCTAATTGTTCTAGTAATACCTCAGTGTCCTGTACACAAAAAAATATAAAAACGTGTTACTTGTTTGCAGGTCGTGTGTCCAAAATCGTGTGTTTTCTCCAACTGCTGAAGACTCTACGTGCAAGCGAATTATCAAAATATAATTGAACCATGTTAGTTCCGAAATGACCTAGTTGTGTCGAGTGAGCATATGCCTTCCACAGAGCACAGACTATTACATCAAGGCTTTCATCTTACAACGAATTACGTGAAAAGACAGAAATTGAATTGGGCTCAATTAGTCAGTCAGTCCGTCAGCATTATTTTGTTTTCGGAGCATATCGCATAAGATATATTTAGCAGTTGGAGAAAACCTGAGCACCCAGAGAAAACCCACAAGGTTGGACGGGCGACCCCACTCCTTGTCAAGTGCGATCGGGAAATCAAAACCACGCCAGTTGACTCAATGACAGACCTTATGATACAGTGCGCACCAGCTAACCATTCGGCCATCCAACCCCCCTGATAAGTTTATGAAACATTTTACACATATTTCTATTACTGTAGTAATCAATTTCTCAGTTTCTTTCTTTGTGTGAAACAAATCTGACTTTGTTTTTGGGTAACTGAAAGGCAAGGGATGTTGACGATAGATGCTTATCAACTTACCTTAGCCTTTTCTTCTATTTTAGGTCCCAGGGAACCCAACTCGTCCTGCATTTCACCAACCAATGAATTAGCTTCTGATAATTTATATAAACCTATCTGTAATCTCTCTCTAAAATTAAAAAAAACAAAAATCAAAAAAGTTAAAAATATAAAAATAACATAGCACAAAGTTTGCTTTTATCCACCATTTAGGTGTAATACAAATCAAATCAGTTTAAACAAAAACTAACAGAGAATAACTTGGCTTTCATCCGCCATTTAAGGGTGATGTTTAATATAAAAGGAATATAATTTATTTTATTATGTGAAGTATACACATGATCTGTTTTTGTCTCATCCAAATAACTAGACACTCTTTCATTCCATGCCATCCATCCCGTATCAACTTTCTGCACCAAATATCGAGAGTGGACCCCAGACCACATGGTTTGTGAGTTAGTATCTTACTCCAACTCTGATAACTGAGAGAGAAAGAAATGGAGTTTAACGTCCATTCGACACAAACTCGGTCATTTAGGGACTAACACATGGTTCAATTGTTCTTCCACCAGAGGACCCAGAGAAAACGCAGGAGGTTGGACAGGCGACCCTACTCCTTGTCACGTACAACCAGGGAATCGAAACCACATCACTTGACTCAATGACAGACCTCATGATATAGCGCGCATGTGCTAATAACCATCCAGCCATCCAACCCTGATAAGAGAGAGAGAGACTACCACATGGGAGGAAACAGGGGACACAGAGAAAACCCACAAGGTTGGATAGGTGTGGAATCAAAACCCAACCAGTTGACTCAATGACAGACCTTATGATAAAGCGTGCACATGCCAATCCCCCTCCAACTCTAATAAGAAGTGCAGAAGTTAAAATATTCACCTGTTGTTGACAAACTCTTGTTTATTATCTCTTAACATGGTAGAGTAAAGTCTAATAAGTTCCATATAACTGCTAGGTGTTGTATAATAACGTCGTCTCATCTCCTCCCAGTATTGTGTGGACGTCGATGATATACTACGATGTATATCTACACATGCTCTAGCCACTCTCTCTTTAATAACCTGGGGAGTAAAACATTAAAATAATACATCGACTCTCTAGACCATCAAATGGCCAAGATATTGAGTTGATTCGACAATGTCTCATCTCCTCTCAGTACTGTGTGGATGTCGATGATATACTACTATGTATATCTACACATGCTCTAGCTACTCTCTCTTTTATAACTTGTGTGTTGAAATATACATAATTGAAAACAAAAATACTGATACTGACTATAATCTTTTCATTTTACCCAATTTTGAATAACATATATGTACGTTTGTTCTTTGTGGTGTCCTATATTGTGTGTGTTCGGTCTGTTGGTTTGTCTTGTGTAATTGTTCATGTGTAGTGCAGTCCCCCTGAACTTGCTATATAACAAATAAAGAAAGAAAAGAAATGTAATTCAACTATTTTTTTGTTTAGACGAACATATAATTTTCTATTTATATGTGGAATGCGAGAAGGAGAATTTTTTTCCTACTCTTTGCCAGGAAAGGGAGGGTGAGGGAGAGAGAAAAATGAGGTTAAACCTCCATTCGGACACCAACCCCCTAACTGCCCGCGGATTTTTAATGTAAAACCAAAATATAAGTTGCTGTTGCATTGTGTGTGGTATCAGTTGGAGGAAACCTAAAGACCAGGAGAATAACCACAGGGTTGGGCAGGTGACCCTACTTCTCATTACCTCCAAACTTGCGAGTGAAACCACACCAGTTATAATTGAATGTGGTTGAGAGAGAGAGATGTAGTTTAACCACTCCTCACAAACTAGGTCATTTCAGGGCTAACATATGGTTTAATTTTATTTCAATAATTCGCTTGCGCGTAGGGGTCTTTAGCAGTGGGAGGAAACCGGAGTACCCGGAGTAAACCCACAAGGTTGGACAGGCGACCCTACTCCTTGCCACGTACAGAATGTGGTTGAAGTCTCTAATAAATTCAACAATATAAATGGAAATATATGTATACATACCTCGACATCGTATCTATCATCAGTAATAAATTCGGTATTTTGAAAGAAAACTTGAGCGACACTGAGCATAGCCTCATCCGTCCATTCATCGTACCAGTCTATAGTACAGCAGTTAATAAGTGCAGGATTCATTCGACATCTCTGACGGAATTTATCGCCGGCAGGACTCATTGTCAGAACTACATGAAGGTTTTTTCTAACTCTTTGTATAAAGAACTGATACACAGCGACTCTCGTGTCCGGTATATCAGCTTCGGAAGCAGCGCTCTTTAAATCCATGGTTATTCCGTCCAATTCTTCATTATCAAACAGATCCGGAACTTCGCCAGAATTCAAGATACAGTTGATATCTTCGAGCAGCGATTCCTTAAAATAAAAAGTGATAGTTGTCAGAAAATAGTTAAGCTGAATTCAAAATATCCTGTCTTCGTTAGACCAGGTGATGGAGAAAAGTTGGACGTTGTTTAACCGCATTTCATTTGAATTTAAAATAATATTTTCAAAACCGATGTCTATAGCAGAATTTCTCAGTGTGAGTATTTTAAACCCAAGAATGTGTAAGTACTTTACGTCATTTACTAATGGAATCGTCTAAACATGAACTTCTAATTTGCACAAGCACTGTAACGCTTCTGCATGGAGATTGTAAAGGGACTCTACTCTTTATTTCAATGAGGCAAAGGTTTATAAACCTGTTTCGCTTGACCCTCTGTGCGAGCTGCCACGCCTTTTCAGCAACATCTCCTTGTAAGCGGTCGTAATAAATTCTACCGTAGAAAATCTTTGGTTTCATCAATCCTCTAACATGGCCAGTGGTCACTCGTTTAGTTATAAATTCAACCAACCCGGTGTAGCGTCTCCAATAAACCTGTGCTTTTACATATTTATGTAGTTTCAGAATAATATAAATGAATCAACACAAGGAGAAGTCATCCCTACTTACCTTCACAATATCAGAATCAGCCAATAAGAAGACAGTATTTTGACCTTTGACACCACTGATTCTGAACACCTTCTTCAAGTCATCGCGGAATTCCAGTGTACCGTAATGTTTATGTAGTGATAAACGGAAGAGTTCACAACGAGCTATATGACTGGCCAGGTGAACAACAGTAGATTTACCTGTTCCATCTAATCCAACCTAGAATTAAAATTGCACTGTTAATTCCATAAATTGATACACTAAGAAGAGAAGAGAGAGAAATGGTGTTAAACGTCCCCTCGACACAAACTAGGTCATTTTGGGACTAACATATGGTTTAATTTTATTACAATATTTCGCTTGGCGCGCAGGGGTCTTTAGTAGTGGGAGGAAACCAGTAGAACCAGAGAAAACCCACAAGGTTGGACAGGCGACCCTACTCCTGGTCACGTCTACCCGTGAATCACGCCAGATGCCTCAATGACTAACCTCATGATACAGCGTGCACATGCTAACTATTCGGTCATCCGATCCCCCCATACACTAAGGACTGACTTGTGAGTTAAAGTTATATCACCAGGAGGCTTGAATAGGGGCAATATTACTTACTTCTTTATCCTGGTTTGTTTTTTATTGCAGGGGCCAGACAAGGGTATCTGTCTAGTCATTCCGATGGAACGAAAAACCAAGGACCCATGTACACATTGGCGTGCACATAAAAGATCCTTTGGCAGTTGGAATTCAATATGTGCCCAGGCACACTGTATGGCGTATGCCCATCTTCATTAGCCCATTTTAGGAGCAGAATAGTAGGACGTTAAACTCCATTGAATTATTACAAATCATTCTGCAAATGTAATAAAATTAAAATTTACCAGTAAAAGATGTCCACCAGGTTGTCTGAAGACTCGAGCAGCTCGTACAATATGTTCTACAGCATCTTTAAAAAATACCAACTGACTTGACTGAAATAAAAATACAAGGGATTTTACTTTGAAATTTCGACTGTCAATTTTGACACATTCTGTGAGAGAGAGGTTTAACATCCACCCAACACAAACTAGAACAATTTGGGACTAACACATGCTTTAATTTTATTTCGCTTTCACGTAGGGATGTACACTTTTTGCAAATAATATATAAGAGAGAGAAAACAATAGAAATTCTTATGCAGAATTCAGATCAGTGACAGGATGCATGTAATAATGGTTTTTGTGAAATAACTAACTCACCTTAGAATTACCAAAGTTCAGTCTCATATAATAATCTTCTAGCACTGTGCCTAGTTTACTTCGATCAGCAAGGGGTTGATATGTTCTATTGGTCGTATCAATCTCAAAAAAATCTCCAAATAAAACCTGTTCATTCCTCAACTTCTCAGCGGTCCATTTAACCTAAAATAACAATCATGTAGATGTTATTCACCATGTGTATATAATATTTTATTATTGTATAATAATATTGTTAAACATATTGCTCTGTGGGGGTTAGTTCTCTGGTTAACCATGGATGACATGGATTAAAATACATTGACTCCAAAAACCACATGTTAGATAGGCCATGCTTTATTCAACCTCTCTACAAGACTAAAGATTCTACATATGGGAGATAACTCTCGAGTACTCTAGTCAATAACAAAGGGGAGAGAACTCTTCCATGAAAGGTGACATTACTATATGACATCCCCCTCTCTTGAAAGATGTGTACTCCCTTTGATAAATTAGAGTTTACATTATCATAATGAAAAATAGAAAAAAAATTCCTTGTGAATCACTCACAGAAACAATCAAACACACACAATTAAATAGCAATTAACATATCAAACTTGAAAATTTGTGAAATGAAAAATAGTCTGACATAAAAAGAATTAGTAAAAACATATATACAGTTACAGCATGTTTAAACAAGCTAAAACTTTTTCACAATATCAAATAGATTGCAAGTATGAAATTATCAAAAGATGTTTGATTACCAATTGATTTTACAAGTATTGCTCCAACCTCAATGCTTAATATCACAAATTATATGCAAGTACATATACTTTCCAACATCAAATACGTGATTAATACCGATTTGAATACAACTTCAAAAAGTTTATAAATAGGAAGATGATATGGCATTAATAAGGTTTACCTATAAAAACGATTGTTGATTTATTAAATCATAACATCAAAACACTATAGGTTTATGATAAACTTGCTCTAACAATAATATCTATTGTATTTTCTTAAACTTCCTGTAATATGGAATGTTGGATCACATTGTAAGTTTTCAACAACTGGATACAAATAAGGATAATTATTAACATTAATCCAAGTAAATTCCTTATTCTTTTGACATGGAATCTCAACTAATAGCTCTAACGAACCAAATTTGAATCGAGCTTTCTTTATTTCCATATAATCTTCATTACTAAGCTCAACTATGTGATGGAACTGTTGCTCTATTTGTCCTAAACTTAACTTATTTAAGGATGCAATGTTTCTATTCTCAATAATATTAACTTTACATTGAGCTATATCTACAGGCGTAGTAAGTCTATTACATATAACATTGCTATCATCAAATGTAGACAAAACATTACCTAATTCATCTGTACATTTTAAGAAATTGCCACAATTAACAATATGAGCATTTTCATCATCTGATTTACCTAAACTCTTTCTTAAGGCATCTATATGAGTTATTTGTTTATTAGGTTCATGAGATCTCACAAAACAAGGTTTGAGTCTGTTTATAGAAAAGACCTCTTGTAATACCTTTCCTTCAAGAGTAGATAGAATGTAATGTGTCCTATCTAATATTTGATGAACTACTAGCGGACCACACCAATCTGCTTTGATCTTCCGGGAATTAGCAGTCAATGCTGAAGATGAAGGCTTAAACACAAAAACCAATTGTCCAAGACTATAAATTGGATTTTTGCTAAGACTATGAGCAATACTCGTATTTTGATTTTCTTGTTGTCTCTTCTGTAGATTAAGAATAGTTGATGAAATAGCATCAAATTTAGATTTAAGGTGTGACATATACTCATCATAAGATTTACATATTCCGGAAAATGACCAATTTAGGGACGTTAGATTCTTTGGTTCTTTACCAAAAACTAATTCATATGGTGAATAGTTTCCAAGTTGTGGGGAAACAAATGAATTGTATGCGTAGCAGCATGTTGAAACATATCGTACCCAATCTGTACCAAACTGATTTAAATTGTACTTGAGAAAATTAGAAATAGACTGGATATGTCTTTCAACAAGTAAACTTCCGTGATTTTCCACACTGATAAGTTTCTGATCAATATCGAGAGCTTGACAAAGTACACTAATAAGTTTACCAGTTAAGGATGCAGCACAATCTGTGATGAGAACAGAAGGTGGACCAAAAGTACAAACTATCTTCTGTATGATTGCTTCACATATAGTTTCAGCGTCTAGAGATTTTAAAGGAACACAAACAACGAATCTTGTTATTTCGTCGCAAACAACCATTAGATTTTTAAATCCGGTTGATGAAGATGGCATACTCTTGAAATCAAGACTTAATCTATCAAAAGTTCTATAATGTGTAGGAATTCGGTTATGAAATATGCGAACTTTGTCTGTTTTGCCTTTAAATTGTTGGCATTTGAAACACGATTTGATATAGGAAGAAATAGTGTCAAACATGTTAGGGAAGTAAAATAATTTTCTCATGGTCAGATAAGTTCGAACAATACCTTGATGATTTGAAAGTTGACTGTCGTGGTAGATATTGATAAGGCTATGACACATTGATTCAGGAATGGCTAATTGCAAAGTGAATGTTTCATCTTTATGAATGATAAGTCTGAATAAAACTGAATCGCATAAAAGATATTCTTCAGATTTTAATTGAATTGTCTTTGCTGACTTCTTATTGGCTGGCAAAATATCATGACTTAAATAATCGTAAATTGGCTTAAAATATGGGGAGGTTTCTTGTTCGATGCGTAATTTATTCGCATCTATTGAAAGATTATAATCTCTGATGATTTTCCTTTTAATAACATTCAGAAGTTTGTCCAAATCTTGTTGTTTTGGAAAATTCTTTTGAATAATGTTCTCACAATTATGAAAAACAGGTCGTGGAGGAATACACAATTCGATAGGAACTTCGATTTCCTCATCTTCAGATACTAGAGGTTTATCAACTAGTCTAGGTTCAGAATTATTAGAATTTTGAGCATGCGATGTCTGGGAATTAGATATAGGGACTGGAATGTCATTACTATCGTTAGTTATATGAGGAACATGAGCGGTAGATGATGAAGAAGTAGTGGGCTTTATAACTGGATGTACATCCGGAACTTGAATGTTTTGTTGTTTAGCCCATTGTCTTGTAACTGGTCGCTCACTTACAGGATTAATTTCTTCAGTAGAAAATGCAGTTGGGACAACGGTATCTATTTCTGAATCGTCCTCTAATGGACTGCGAGAAAGAAAATCGGCTAAGACCAATTCGGTACCTTTCTTATATCCTATTTTTAATGCATAATGAGATAATTTAACCAACAGCTTCTTTAAACGGTTAGTACATGGTTCACGTTTAGACTGGAACAATTGGACTATTGCAGAATGGTCGACATATGCATCGAATTCAACACCTTTTAGTAGATACTGAAAATTGGTAATGTTGATTAATGATCCAAATAATTCTAACTCGGTTACACTATATCTTTCACAAGCCTTAGGAAGTCGCTTAGAATAATAACCTAATAACCTTTCTTGACCATTAATAACCTGAGTTAAATATGAACCGGTTGCTGTTCTCGATGTATCACTGTATAATGTGAATCTACCATCACCAGATGGCATGTATAGAACAGGTGGCTGAATGAGAAGTTTCTTTACTTCGTTAAATGTAGATTCATGTTCTTCTGTCCAATGAAACTGAACTCTTTTATTGGATATCTTATGCAATGGTTGTAATACAAGCTGTAGTTTAGGGAGAAAATTAGATACATAATTCACAGCACCAATGAATTTACGAACATCCTTAGTTGATTTTGGGCGAGCCAAATTTTGAATAGCATGACATCTATCAGATAATGGCTGAATTGTTGCCAATCCGTTTTTGCAAATAGTGATTTGATGACCCATGTAAACAACATTACTACGAAAAAAGGAACATTTCTTTGGCGATATTTTTAGACCGTTATTTATTAAGGCTTGAAATACTTGGGCTAAATGTTGTTTATGAGAATTCTGATCTTTACTAAAGACAATGATGTCATCATGATGGGCAATACAATAATTATAACTATCTTTAACTTCGGATAACACTTCGTCGATCTTAGATTGGAAAACAGCAGGTGAGACACTTAGACCTTGACTTAGTCTTTTGAAATAATAATGTTTTCCACCATAGTATGACGATATACCTGTGTACTTCTGAGATTTGGGAGACAAAGGCAAAGTAAAAAATGCAGATTTTAGATCAATGCAACTGAGAACCTTGGGTTTAGAATTACCAATACGCTTTAAAGTATCAGAGAGTAGAGGAAATGGATGATTTAATCGTTTAATCCTCGAGTTAAGGTATCGGAAATCCACAACAACTCTCTTTTCACTTGTGTTTTTCTTTGGAATTACAAGAACTGGCGAAGTGTAGGATTGGTGACCTACAGCCAATATGCCAAGTTTAACCAATTTATTTAACTCTGCGTCAATGATTTGCTTCTCAGCTTCAGTAGTAGGATAGGGTCTTATATAGAACGGGTCTTCATTTGAAACTTCAATGTCAACTGACATATTTGGGCAATGACCAATCTCTCCATGTAAACTGAAAGCACTTTTATACTCACATAAAAGTTCATAAAATCCATCTTTGGCATTATTAGTAAGAATACTTGAAGACAAATCAATGTTCTGCTTGAAAATATCTCGAACTGCTTCGTTTGAAATACTCTTAGACTGGTCATGACTAGATAAATCTGGATTTTCACAAACAAAAATGTCATCCAATGACATAAAAGAAATAGGTGTCGATGCATGAATATGCAAAGTTTTATCGCTTGTGTTGCTAATAGGTATTACAGCCTTGTTACGCTTTAGTTTGACTAAAACGGACGAAGGACAGGCATCCGAAATGGTTTTGTTACAATAAAGTAACACTTCTCTATTCTTAAATACTGCTGGAACTTTACCATACACAGTAACGAAACGACTATGATTAGGCTTTATATGAATACTGTGACAAGTTGAAAAACAAATTTTTCGTGATTTGCACTGAAAGATATTGTCACGAAAACTGAGATTACCGTCCAAGGATGATAAAGTTTCTTGACCTAATATAATGTCAATTCCAACTAAGTCTTTGGCAATGTATGCTTCAACTTCCAAAATATGACCTTGAATACTAATTTCAAAACGAATAAAATACGAACAAACTAAACAATTGCCATTACCCATACGAAACTTTAGGGCTTTGTTTAACTTATTAACAGGCAAATTATTAAGATAAGGCGAAGAATGAATAACTGACGAAGAAATAAGTGATCTCGATGCACCACTATCAAAAAGAATTAATGCAGGTTTTCTATCCTGAAAACTGCCTTTACAGTAGTTGCGTTTATCCAACTTGATAACAACTGGTTTGGAATTACTTTCAGGGAACTCACGAGGAGCAGAATCACAAGTTCCCTTACTCAAAAATCCTGACCGCCATTGTCAGATCTTTTAGGTTGTCTATTACGTCTGCAGGACAACTCACGTTCACGTTGAAAACAGTTGCGCCAAGTGTGATTTGGTTTAAGGCAAAAATCACAGAATAATCTTCTTCTGTAATAATTAGAAGAACGGCTATTAAAAGAATCATTACGTTGTCGATAATAATTCTGTGAAGAACGGTCATCAAAAGAACTGCGAGTTTGGCGATAATTGTTATCCCGACTCGGATCACGACGTTCAGGCCTATATGTATCACGTGTATCGACACTATTTGAGCGAAAATTTCTTGGTGGCCTATTAGGCGACTTGTAACGTGATTTGGACATGTTCGAAGAATTATTAATGTCCAAAGATTGCAATTCATTATGAAGTAAGTCTACTTCAGAATGCGAAAAAGTTACCTCTTTCGGTTTTGAAACGTCGAAAAAACATTGAACCTTTTGTGGAATCCTATCAAGCGGAACGTTGTCATTTAAAGACATCACCACGGCTTGACGACATTGTTCTGGCAATATAGAAATATACTTATGTCTAATTTGCTGATCTCTGAAACCCAAATGGTTGGATAACTTTTGCAAATTTTCTAGATTTTCCTGAGCAGAAATTTGCATATCATAGGTGAAATTCTGATAAGCTTGATGTAAAGAGAATGAAGTTTTGGTTTCTGAAAATCTATTTATAAATGTAGATTTTAAATCTTCTAAGTTACGAAAAACTCTTCCTTCAATCCAAAGTCGAGCTGAACCTTTAAGAGTTTGTTTGAACCTTACTAAAAATTGTGTCATTTCTTGCACACTTGTTGGTTCTGTGTTGAGATTATTAGCCTCTAAGTAATCAATAAATGACAGAAAATGGGCAGAGGCTTTATCTCTGGATAGAGTTGTGCCCTCAAATCTATCTGATGGATTAAATGTAGCCATGATTGCAAAATTAGAACCAGATAGAAAAAGGTAAAAAAGAAGGCCTATTAACGTTATAGGAAAACAAACCATGTATGATGAATAACATGAACAAAATGATGACCTGAATTAAATTATGTATGAAAAATTCTAGGCAATCAAATACTGAAAATGCTTAATTATATTAATAAGACATATTCAAAATGCAAAATTAACAAATGGTTAAGTAGGCCTAATAATGAAAATATTAAATTTACTTTTACTATCTTGGAAAACATAACTTATTTTAAATATAAGCCTAAATAAATTATGAAAACACAATAAAACAAAATTTTCCCATACACACACTTTCAAAGGAATTTCAAAATACTACATACATTCACAATAGTTAAAAAAATAAAAAAAATAAAAACACAGTTTTAATTATCAATAAAAAAAAATAATTTCAGTCTAATAGGCTAGGCCTTATTTAAAGGTTAGTCTCAAATACTGATCATCAGTTAAAAATTCACACAGTATCTACACCAATGGACTTCAACAAACACAGAAAATGTTGGTTCTTCTATAGATACAATGCAGTAATCACATACGCTGATGGCTCTAATTTGTTATCTGAATGTTTGGCTTGTAGGCTCTTTGGTCAAAAGTTTCAGAGCGGTTACATTTGAAAAAGCACATGTCATAATTTCTTGACAAAGTCTCATGTCACATTCAAACTTTTATTGTTGAAAAAAAAAAAAAAAATTTACTGCTTTACTGGAACACTTGATTATGTTGTAAATTGTACTGGAACACTATATAACACTCAAAATCAGGAACAACTGCTAACTAGCTTAAGGCCTTTCTTCAGTTTCAGATTTTAGCCTTGAGTCTCATGGTAAAAGCCACTATCATTTAGGCAAAATGATGTCAAATTGAATTTCTTTGGGTGCTTGCATGGGCTAAATTCCACAATAACTTGAATTACAGCTTCAGAGTCTTTTAACAAAATTAGTTCAAATTGAAAATTTAAGAAAAATGTTACTCATTGTAAAATTTCACAACTGTGGTAGATCTTGGTGTATTTTGGGTAATTCCTCCACTTCTTCCAAAAAATATCAGCTAATATTGTGGATGGATCACTGGTTTAGCATCTCCACCATGCTCTGTGGGGGTTAGTTCTCTGGTTAACCATGGATGACATGGATTAAAATACATTGACTCCAAAAACCACATGTTAGATAGGCCATGCTTTATTCAACCTCTCTACAAGACTAAAGATTCTACATATGGGAGATAACTCTCGAGTACTCTAGTCAATAACAAAGGGGAGAGAACTCTTCCATGAAAGGTGACATTACTATATGACAATATACTATGCGCGAGGTAAATCTGCCTATTTTTTTTCTGACTGAAATTTTCGGCAAATTGCCTTTACATTATCTTGTTTAACTATTATATTGAGAACTGCCAACTCGTTATCTAATCTCACATAATGTATCGTTAATAAATGTCTAAATAATAGTTTAAGGCCTAAACGAAGACCTGCAATAGGCAGATGTAGCTCTTACATGTATCTAAAATTATCAGAATAGAAAAAGCGATTTAATTTACAAACCTTGAAATAATCATGTAGGTTATCTGAGAGAACATCAAAGAAGGTCATTCTATCCTGTGTGTCAACAAGACGATCATGGAAGACCCGAGTAGCTTCATGAGCTAACAACTGGCACAGCTATCTTTACTGACGATCACTGAATCATTGGCTTGTAATAAACCTTGTATAACCTTCAATATAGAAATAAATAAATATTGAATCAAGAGACTGTAATAAACCTTGAAAAGAGAGAGAGAGAAATGGGGTTTGACGTCCACTCGACACAAACTATGTCATTTTGGGACTAACATATGGTTTGATTTTATTTCAATTTGCCTACACATAAGGTCTTAAGCAGTGGGAGGAAACCGGAGGACCCGGAGAAAACCCAGTTGACTCAATGACAGGCTTTATGATATTGCACGCACGTGCTAACCATTCGGCCATCCAACCGCCCAAACCTCGAATAACATGGAAATAAATTCATAAAGAAATAAGTGTAGGATAACGCACAAAACTGAGGTTATGCTGGGGAAAGAAAGACTGAAGAAAATAACTTGAGAAAAAGAAAAACCAAGGACGGACGGGCAAGCTTTTTCTGTCTAGGTTTTTTTCGGAAGTCTTTCTTCCCCAGCATAACATAAGTTGAGGACTTTATATTGCTTAAAAAACTTATGGAATTTTCAAGCTGTTTCTCATTTGCCAAGATCAGTGCCAACAGGGGAACTGTAACATAACATCCGAACGACTAGACACTTTTTCTTGCAAAGCCCTGGTGGATATTGGCTTTCATACTGTCATATATTGATCTTAAATATACCTGTCTGAATCCTATATTGTCCATAAATAATGGAGTTACTTCCCATTGAGTTTTTGGTAGTTACCGTACTTCTCAGGTGGAGGTGAAATGTGAATTTGCCGTTGTAAAGAACACAACAATACAGTGCTGATTACTTTCAGTTATGGCCAAGTTTTTAAGCAAAAGATAAAACGTCCTCACCTTAGAGAGATCTCTGATATTAAAGGTATAATGTGACTTGGTTGGCGTTGGCAACATGATGCTTCCCATCCTATAATATATCGCAATACTTGCGGAGACCATCGCAAATAAACAATCTTGTACTTCTGGCATAAACTCGCCATCTTGTAAAAATCTGCCAAGCTGAACCTGATATATATGTTGTAATGATCTGGTCGACGGCTGGGGCAGAGCAAAAATACTGAAAGAACAGAAAGATGTAGAAGATCAGTTTAAACAACACACAAAACAAAACTAATAGTTCGCTTGCACATAGGGGTCTTTAGCAGTGGGAGGAAACCGGAGGAATGGAGAATCACATGAGGTACCAATATTAGTACTTTATATGAACAAACGATGTTTAGTGTTTGCTTAGAGTTAAAACATATATATTATGGTCATCTACAGATTTCCTATATGTTTGGAAACTCTCATCGTGAAACTATTAGTTGACTCCCAAAATAAACAATATAATCAAAATAAATCATAATACCAGAAGTGTTTGAGTAATCTGGGACTGGTTGGATTTCTTCCACCACCAGGTGGACCACAAGCTGTAACCAAGGTTACATCCAATATGTCCTATAACGAAGAAAAAAATTTTTTTTATAAAAACATTTTTTTGTCAAATACACACTTCAAAGTTTGGAAATGAAATGAAATGGGGTTTAACATCATACCGTTCTGCTCTAAGATTGGCTAATAAGATGGGCATACGCCATTCAGTGGGCCCTGACAGCGGCACTACACCCTACTCTTATATCGAATTCCAATTGTCAATGGATCTTTTACGTGCCAGCCAATGTGACCGCAGGACCTCAGTTTTCCATCCCATCCAAATGACTAAACAGCTGTCCTTGTCAGGCCCTTTGTCCTGCATCATTGACGAGGGGGAACCAATCAAAGTTGTGAGGAAGGAAACTAATGGAAATCTTATCTTTATATAAGTTTTTATTTGTCCTAGGCCATCGAAAGTATAAAAAAAATGAAACGAAATATAGATCTGTATTTCAATCTGATTAACCAGTTAATTTTAGATTAGTCCGTACGCCTACCTTCCATTGTAATTTCTTGGTATCGTAGAAACCACCGAGTTCTAGATATTGACGTAATAATTCTAAAGGCGGTTGGGCACCATATTGTTCTGGTGCAGGCATATTCAAGTCATCTACAAACACAACCACCTGAAGTAAAGGAAAATGGATGTAAGTTGTCATATGGTTCAATTTAGAATTAACAAATTCTTTTTATTATTATGGAGTAAAGGATCCTTAAATCTTGGAGCTTCAACTGAGCACTTTCACTGAAATGACATCTTACATTTCTGTATCAACCGAGCTAATTAACACTGGCAGATGACCTGCATGTGCTATGAAAATCTTAAGGATATTTAAATTCTTGATCAACATCGGATTGAACTGGGGAATTCCCCATTAGTGAGCCAACAGCCGACACCTCCATTGTTTGTAATTGCTAATGATAAAATAATCGCGGTCTGTTTTAAAGAAATATGAATCTCACCTTTCTGCCTTTAGGAGCACCCATTGCATCTTTACCCTTCTTGATTAACTTGTGCATAATCTGAGCCTGAAGTCGAGCTGAACTCGTCTGAGCGCTGAATTGTATCGTTGTACTCAACAGACCGGTCTGTATCTTTGGTTTTGCCGTGCCGAGTAAAACATCCAATGATTTACTTTCGGTTTCTTCTTCACCAAACCTGGTCAGACTGCTTATATCATCTAAGATGGACGTTTGTTTCTCCGAATAGTTAAAGATCTCACCAAGAATAGTTCCATTCTTGTAAGTTGTCCCCCCTTCTTTTTGCAGACGTTTTAACATGTTGTTGATAATGGCTGATTTTCCAACACCAGAATCACCTAAACAAAAAACCAACATATAAATGATGCAAATGAATCATCTTAGAGAGAGAGAAATGGGGACACAAACTAGGTCATTTCGGGACTAACACACGGTTCAATTTTATTTCAATAATTTGCATGTGCAGTGGGAGGAAACTGGAGAACCAGAGAAAAATGACGTTTCAAGGGGAATCAAAACCATGCCAGTTTACTCAATGGGAGGACTTATGATACAGCACAACTTTTGGCCATCCAACCCACCAGTTGATTAAGGGGACTGAAGGAAGGGATTAAGAGTGTGCTTTTTAGTGAGTCAGGTGACTGTAACCTTCTGAATTCTCAGAATTACAATCAAATGTCACAATTCTGTGTATCCCCCTAACACAGCAAACAGGTTTCAGATGATTTGGTTGGTTGAGATATTTTCGTAAAGATACATTATGGAAGATTAGATAAAGAGTTGGCAGGTTCTCACAAAAATTGTTCAAAATTAGATAATGTTAACATTTTTTGCTGAAAATTGAAGTCAAATTGATCAACTCTGAACCAAGGAATTAGCGATTTAATTTTAGATCATCATTACTAGAGTCAGTACGATAAAAAACATAATCTCGATTATCCATATTTTGAATTAATCATCAACTAATCGAGTAAATATCGCAGACTGACATCAAGAGTTGATTATGGACAGTACAAGTTAATTAATGTCTAAATATCTAATGGATAATTTAGATAGCATTTCAAGCCTATAGGAAGACTTGCAATATGCAGATTTAGCTCTTGCATAATGTATGTTTAAGCTTTAAAGACCCAAATCTTATTATTTGGATTTACAGAATCCAGTTCCGTAAAGTTCAATCGAATTTCCGATAAGTGAAGGCCCTAACTCCCTGTCGTTACCTGTGATAAGAACTGGATGTTTATGAAGCAGAAGTAAACTAGTCAGGAACGAGAAGCGGATGATGTCAACAGTTGGAACAATCTCCGCCTCCTGAGGTCCGTCACTTTTCTTCTGATCAGACATTAATCCCATTGTCTCTCCAATTGTTATCATGGCCCCTTTTTCAATCAGCGATTTGGTCGTTGGTATCATTGCATCCCAGGGAGAGAAGCCGCCTGTCTCCATATTGACGAAGAAACTGTACATACTACGGTTGCCCGTGTAGCACTCTTAACCCCATCAGTCTCTTATGACCTGAAGTGTGAATCAAAACAGAGAAAGTTTATGAGACATTTATTCTTTCAAAGAGTATGGCGAAACTCGTGTTTTCTCTTTTTAAACATGTAAAATACAACATGTCAAACATAACATATAACAAAATACAAATACTTAGTTATAGTCTTGGCTATTGTTACGCAATGGATATTATACAGAAGACATCTTACTCCTATGTTCTATAGTGAAAACCCTAATCATTCATTCTACAAAGTTGTGTTGTCTTATTCCTACTTAAATAAACCAAAGGCAGAGTTATGTCCCTTTTGTTTATAATAGCAACTAAAACGGTACAACTACAGTACTGAACAAAATGATGACGAACTACTATATAGCTAGCTGACTTAAGTTAAATACAATATACAGTTCATGACAATCTTACCAATGTTATACCTAATAGGTTCATAAAGAATAATTAGGATGAAATGGAAAATGAACACTTACATTGGAATATCAACAAAGTGCGTGGGGGGTCTAACAATTGACAATGAGCGATACCCCTATTCAATTGACTGTTGATGTGCGTTATGATTTCTCACATCAGGAAAACATCAAATATATCAATAATTAGATTAGGACAATCACAAAATGACATAATCACTATATTCCTGACTAACTGAGCTTCAAATTGATGTACAATTTATATAATGACTATTATTATTAATTACCTGAAGTGTGAATCAAAACAGAGAAAGTTTATGAGACATTTATTCTTTCAAAGAGTATGGCGAAACTCGTGTTTCCTCTTGCATAATTAGCCAATCAAATTACTGGATTTACTAATCGTTGCACTAACGTTTGCATACCAGAACATCCAGACTCTCATTATATGCACAGAACATCCAGACTCTCATTATATGCACCGAAGGATATGACTATGAAAAGTAAATTATAATAATGGAGATTCTAACCTATGTCACCTTGGTCACATAATAAAATGTATAATGGATGGACAAATTTATACACAGTTTGAATATACTCCAAGAATCAAAATAAACACAATTACCCTGTACCTTACACACTTCCCCACAAAATTAAATGTTATCCTTAACATTTAAGAAAATAATAGAAACCTTTAGATCTTAATAAACAATGAATGTCTTAAAATAGATAACAGTCATTTTCAAACATTAGAAAAACTATACTTGGTTAATCTTTAACAGTTCCAAGAATTAGAAACATGAAAGTGGCCAGTTATTCATGCTTCATCCCAAATCTAAATAAGGGTTCTAATGTTCTACTACTCAACTATGAAAGGCATCCAATTCCTCGACGACAGATCCTTTTCCCCTGAGTCACATCTACTAATCCTAACCTTGTACTCCACGGAATTATGAACATTCACTATCATTAGTTATATATTATTTTCCATATTACATTTTCAGGTTCACATTGTATAATCACATTCTGTTTTATATGATCATCACATTATAAAAGTTAAGATTTCAAGCACAACTCAAAAAGGTATTTTGAAGGTCTGTAAATTACATTTTGAAAATAAACTAGAATAGACTTTTCAAAATTTTGACAAACATTAATTAACGCTACTACATGTACTTGTGATATGGTAGCACTGTCTTGACAACACACATTCCTCACGAGGAAAGTTTTGTAGTTTATGAAATTTTAGATCATCTGAACATATCTTGGACCATTATAATAGACAGGCACAGGTATGGGTGGATCATTCCAAACTTGCCAACATGGATTCACTTGGAGATATCTAATTACTGGAGGCGTTTGTCTCCACTCGTTCATACTCCCATCCACGTTGTAGGTTAAATGAGCTGGCGGTTGACGAATTCTAGTTGATCTTCGTAATCCACTCGTGCCATCTGCTGTTGTAGTAGTCTGATTAACTGGTTGACTCACGACAACAGGTGTGCTGTTCATCATAGTGGGGTCTACCCCTGAATCATTACCCAAACTACTTTCATTTTCATCGACTGTGTTGATGGGTTGAGTATTGGTCTCAGGTCTCTGAATATTTATTTCACTTGGAAAATAACCATACTCTTCGTCATCACTACTTTCTGAATCTGGTGCGGGCTGATCCTGTTGATTCGGTCTCTTTTGACAACTAGGTTTACTCATTGGCTTATGTGGTTCTGGTTCTATGGGGAGATAGTCACAAGGGAGTAACAAATTCCTATGGACTACTTTAGTTTTCCCATCTTTTGAGGATTTAATTTTATAGACTGGACTGTCTTCATTCATAGTTCCGAGTACAGTATAGGGACTGTGTTCCCAATATGAACGTAACTTTCCGGGTCCACCTCTCTCTGACAAGTTACGTAACAAAACTCGGTCACCAGGAAGTAATTCTGTGGCCTTGATTTTCTTCTGATCATAGTTCAACTTCTGACGATCCGATTGACTTATGGCGTACTCTGAGGCTAAGCGATAGGCCTCAGTCATACAGTCTTTCCACTTTTCAGCAAATTCTTTAGATGACTTGAATTCTTGTTCTCGTTTTCCAAAGATTAAATCAATGGTTAACCTGGGAGTTCTTCCATACATCAGATGAAAAGGAGCAAAACCAGTTGAATCATTTCTGGTACAATTGTATGCATGTACAACTTTATTTACATGTTCATTCCACCGTGTCTTATGATCACTGGGTAACGTTCGAAGCATTGAAAGAAGCGTCCTATTGAATCTTTCCACCTTGCCATTTCCCTGGGGGTGGTATGGTGTAGTCCTACTATGTCCTACTCCACTTAACTTCTGCAGACGACGAAACAGCCTATTTTCAAATTCGCCTCCCTGATCATGGTGAAGTCTTTTCGGGAATCCAAATCGAAGTACGAAATCATTAAAGATCCTATCAGCGACTGTCCTAGAGTTTTTGTTCTTTGTTGGGTACGCCTGCGCGAAACGAGTAAAATGGTCCACTATAACAAGTATATACTCGTGACCACCTGAACTTTTTTCCAAGTGCAGAAAATCGATAGATACAAGATCCAATGGTGCAGATGACTTTACCGGAACCATCGGTGCCCTAGTTTGTCTTGAGGGTATCTTGTCCTTAATACACGTGCACTGTTTTGTAATGTAAGTTTCAATGTCACTCCTCATTTTCGGCCAAAAGAATCTGTCTCTGGCTAGTGCTATCACCCGGTCACACCCAAGGTGTCCCATGTTGTTATGCAGTTCCCGTAACACCAGATCCTTAAATTTCTCAGGTAATACTAATTGTTCACGGGAATCTCCTCCCGGTAGAACACATTTACGTACTAATAGAGCTTCAGTATTTAATGTTAGTTTACTAAACTCCTTCATTAAAGGACTAATCTCAATGACTGCTCGATTCAATACAGGTTTTTTGTTCATGAGCTTATAACGTAGCACCGGTTTTATTATTGGATCTTTCTCCTGAGCTTTCCTAATTTCATCAGTTGTCAATGAGGCATACATCATAGTTGGACAAACTGACCCGTCAACATCGTCCAGTCGATCTACATCCATGGTTACTGAGGAAATCCAACAAGTATCACCGTCATATGTGGCTTCTTCAGCTTGTATGATTGCAGTCTTAAAGTCGTTGGTAATCGTCTCTGTGCACTGTTCTTGATATTTTTCAATATCCAACGGCATCCTAGACAAACCGTCTGCTGCTTTATTACTGGTCCCAGGTTTGTACTTGATTTCAAAGTTGAAGTCTGAAAGTTCATTTAACCAACGATGTCTTGTGCTGTCCAGTTTTGCGCTTGTTAGTATGTATGTTAGGGGGTTGTTATCGGTATATATTTTAAAATGCTTTGCATAATACAAAAAGTCTCGGAAACGTTCACTAACAGCCCACTTGAGTGCCAAAAATTCTAGTTTCCCAGAATGCAAGTGATACTTCTGCTCAGCTGGGGTTAATGTTCTAGAACCATATGCCACAACTCTTAATTTGCCATCATGTCCTTCCTGGTAGAGAATGCAACCCAAACCATCTTGTGATGCGTCTGTGAACACTACATAATCTTTCTCGAAATCAGGATAAGCCATTACCTCTGATGATAGTAATGCGTCAATCAAATTGTTGAGAGTTGTTTGGTGATCAGTGGTCCAATTAACTCTGTGGTTGGAAGGAACTTGACCTTTAAACTGTTTAGTCTTTTTACTCTTTATAGATGTCTCTGATGTTGACTGCTCAGGTTTCTTTAATAAATCATATAGCGGCTTACTACGACTTGAAAAATTCTGCAGATACTTTCTATAGTAACTGATAAAACCTAACATTCGACGTATATCTCCTACAGTTTTGATTTTTCTGGTCTTTAAATCAGCCACTGCTTTCTTGTCCGTTGGATCCATCTGGTAACCATTTTCTGACACCAGGTGCCCTAGATATCTAATTTGTCGTTTAAATATCTCGCACTTCTTCGGCTTCAGTTTTATTCCCTTTGCCTTTAGTTTTCTAAATACATTTCTCAAATCCTCTAAGTGACTATCAAATGATTTGGAGAATACCAAAACATCATCTAAATACGGGCAACAACATCTGTCACGAAGGTCACTTAAGGTCTCCTCCATAAAACGTTGAAATTGACCAGCGGCTCCCATGAGTCCAAATGGAATCCTCCGCCACTCGTATAAGCCCCAAGGCGTAGTGAAGGCAGTCAAATGACAACTCTCTTCGTCCATATACCCTTGATGGTAGGCTTTACCTTGGTCCAGTAGAGAAAACCATGATTTACCAGCCAGGCCACACAACATGTCATGAATCTTTGGTATCGGCTGTCTGTCAGGGATAGTCTTTGCATTCAGGTTACGAAAATCGATACACAGACGAAGACTTTGGTCCTTTTTCCTCACGCAGACCATACTACTAGCGTATGACGAACTGCTTCTAGCAATAAAGTTTTTGCGAATCAAGTCATTCAGATACGTCTTAACCTCTTCGTACAATGGACGAGGTATAGGAATATATGTTTTCTTGATGTGTTCATCATCCTTTAATTTTATTTTCAGTCGCAATTCTTGGGCATTTCCAATGTCATCATCATCTTTTGAGAAGACGGATGATTCTTCATACAGTAACTGCCTAATTTTATTCTTTTCTTCCTCAGAACAACCTACGTGTGAGATGTCAACGGGCGGATACCATTTTTTTTTCTTCTTTCAAAACTTCTTTGTTCACATCATTAAGCTTCTGCTTATTAATACTATTTATTTGTGTTTGACAAGATAAATCTGGCCCTAGATTATCTCCCTTGATTTCTGGTATAGTGACTGGAACTACTGACTGTATGGCATGAAGACTACCAATGACTGTTTTGCTACGGAGTGAAATATCATTGTTAGTTTCGTTACTAGCATATACTACTACAGTTGATGTAGAACCCTTCCTTAAGTGCAACAGCGACCCAGAAAGAATAATTCCTTCCGGTATAGTCTCAGACTCGGAAGGTTCAAACAATGCAAGTGTCTTTTCACTTAAGCTTGTTCTGGCTAAACATTTAATCTTCACAGTTGACTGCTTTGGCACTTTAATATTCGATCGTCCTAAAGCTACATTACTTATGTCATCAGTCTTTGACTCTTTGATGAAACCTACTAATGCTTCAACCGTCTCCGCTTTTACATTCGGAAGTCCTGACTGAATTGTTTTTACCATAACATTCCAATTATCGTCACTGTTATTTATATAATGTTCAATTAAATTGTAGCCTACTAATGGTTTGTCAACTCCATCAGAATTGGTCACTAAAAATGGAACAATGCATTGTTTATCAGCTGAATATTTGTTTTGGGCTATTTGGAACTTTAATGTTACATATCCCAAAAATGGAATAGACCCACCGTTTGCTGCCTTAACACTCAAATTACAGTCAATTAATTCTGACACTTGTCGAAGTTCCTTTTTGGGCATGTTCAATTTTAACCATTTCAGGGGCAAAATACAGACTTGCGCACCTGTGTCCCACAACACTTCTGTTTGTATATCGTCCAGCAGACATAAAACATCACATTGTTTTCCAATTAGTTTAATCAGAGTGTCATTATCTTTCGGAGACAGGGTAGATTGTCCTTTTAACGTATTGTAATCAGAGTTTTGTATTTTATTTAAAGTTTTACAGACATCATTGTGATCTCTCCAATGGCGTTGTTGACAAGTTTTCGAACAGTACCTCACAACTAGACATCTTCCACAAGAAAAGAGTTTACATGCATTTTGTCCACAGTTGACACAAGCTAACTTTTGAGAGTCCTGGGGATTACTGTTTATGTGGATCAGGGGTTTCCCCACTGCCCGGATCCCTGTACGTTTTTTGATTGATTCCTGCGTTGTTTACACCCTGCGCGGAAATGTTCTTCAGAACCACATATGAAACAATGTCCACAGATTTCAACTTTGTCCAGCTTACACTTTTCACATTTTTTTCTAACAAAAGGCTTAAACTTTTGAGCCCTAACATCTGAAAGTTCTCTTTTTAATGATAAAACTTCCAATCGCAATTGGTCTATCTCAGAGTTTGAGCTACTTGTAGTTTCTGAATTAACAACGTTTACTCGTGTTTTACTTTTGAACTTTTTAGTGCGCTCCTCATATTCCAAAACTATCTTGTTACAGGATTCGGTCAGGAATTCGTCTGAGGGATCTTTAGCTAAAATATCCTTCATTTCCATTGCAATTGCGGGGTCTCTCAGTCCGGAATGAATACTCTTTAAAGTCATTTGGCGAACCAACTTTCTATCATAATTCAGACTAGAGTCCTCTTCCTCAGATGCGAAAGAAACTTTCTGACCTAGATCAAGTACACGCCACACGAAATCCAAAACGTCTTCTTTCTGTCCTTGGATAGCTTCAGTTAACTCTGTATACTGTTCAGTGGCAGAGCGTTCTTTATAATATGTCCGCAGTAACTTCCGTAACACCGGGAGAGTAAGATCTGATTTACCCTCAAGGTACCCTCTGAGTCTTTCTGATGTGTGTATCGCACGAACTATAGCCCATACGATTTCCTTAGCTGGATAACCCCTCTGTGTTCCAGCTTCTATTTGTCTGATGATGTTTACGAAACTGATTCCATCTTTTCCGTTTATTACACCGACAATTTTAAATTCTTTTTTATTACTATTGTCTATAACATTCGGTTTTTCTGCTTCATATACAATCTCTGGTTCGATTACAATTTCTGATCCATCGACTATCAGACTATTTTCAGCAGTTTCTGTTTTTGGTTGCCCTTTATTTGACCTATTTTGTTTATCTAATTGTCCCTTCAACACATTTAACATATCTCGTAATGGACGAAGATCATCTGCGTCTTCATTGCCAGTTAAAGACAACAAATATTTCTCAAGGAGTTTTATAAGTTCAAATCTATTACCCTTTGTGTTTCCATCTACAGTCACCTGCAGTTGTCCACAACACTTTTCCAGACGAACTGCCGACAACTGGTAAAGTATAGCTTTTATATCACACAAGATTGCTAGTTCTTCCATCTCTACTGGTACTTGGTACACTAAATCACCGACTAGATGAGAATAAGATTCTTTGCTACTGATTTTCACCAACGGGTAAAAGTTGCTTGCCTGATCGACACATAGATACCATTCACTGGACTCCAATCGAACTATCGATACCACTCATTGGACACCAATCGAGTCATCAATACCATTCACTGGACACCAATCGAATTATCTATTGACGTCATCCTTTAGCACTTTACACCACTAATCCTGGCAAGCTCGCCAAATAAATGTAGCACTCTTAACCCCATCAGTCTCTTATGACCTGAAGTGTGAATCAAAACAGAGAAAGTTTATGAGACATTTATTCTTTCAAAGAGTATGGCGAAACTCGTGTTTTCTCTTTTTAAACATGTAAAATACAACATGTCAAACATAACATATAACAAAATACAAATACTTAGTTATAGTCTTGGCTATTGTTACGCAATGGATATTATACAGAAGACATCTTACTCCTATGTTCTATAGTGAAAACCCTAATCATTCATTCTACAAAGTTGTGTTGTCTTATTCCTACTTAAATAAACCAAAGGCAGAGTTATGTCCCTTTTGTTTATAATAGCAACTAAAACGGTACAACTACAGTACTGAACAAAATGATGACGAACTACTATATAGCTAGCTGACTTAAGTTAAATACAATATACAGTTCATGACAATCTTACCAATGTTATACCTAATAGGTTCATAAAGAATAATTAGGATGAAATGGAAAATGAACACTTACATTGGAATATCAACAAAGTGCGTGGGGGGTCTAACAATTGACAATGAGCGATACCCCTATTCAATTGACTGTTGATGTGCGTTATGATTTCTCACATCAGGAAAACATCAAATATATCAATAATTAGATTAGGACAATCACAAAATGACATAATCACTATATTCCTGACTAACTGAGCTTCAAATTGATGTACAATTTATATAATGACTATTATTATTAATTACCTGAAGTGTGAATCAAAACAGAGAAAGTTTATGAGACATTTATTCTTTCAAAGAGTATGGCGAAACTCGTGTTTCCTCTTGCATAATTAGCCAATCAAATTACTGGATTTACTAATCGTTGCACTAACGTTTGCATACCAGAACATCCAGACTCTCATTATATGCACAGAACATCCAGACTCTCATTATATGCACCGAAGGATATGACTATGAAAAGTAAATTATAATAATGGAGATTCTAACCTATGTCACCTTGGTCACATAATAAAATGTATAATGGATGGACAAATTTATACACAGTTTGAATATACTCCAAGAATCAAAATAAACACAATTACCCTGTACCTTACACCCGCTGGTAGTCGTACACCTAATGGAGGCTCAACTTCAAAGATTTCCCGCATAAAATTATCGAATTCATTACAGATATTAACGTCAACGTCTTTATCCGAGCCACGTCGACTGACCTCATCCTCGTCCATATCTTCCTGTCGTCGCAGTATGCCACCAACGCTCCAGGTGTAGCAAAAGGCATAAAGTTTACCCAGGAAGTTCAACAACTGACCAGGGTTTTTATGTAAATAATACGGTTTTTCATTCCTGGAAAATTCAATACAAACAAGGAATTTTTATTTGCACAAGTAGAGAATTTATTTATGAGCTGTGTATAGCGACCAAAAATCCTATTGCGATACTTGACAAAATTTTTAGAGAGCTGATTATGAAATGAAATGAAAAAAGGGCTTTAACGTTCTACTCTTCTGCACCTAACCTGGGATAATGGAAGACGGGCATACGCCATACAGTGTGCTATGAGGGAAATTTTTCCCGAGCAGAGGCGCTAGAGCCTACTCTTATATCGAATTCCAACTGCCAAGGGATCTTTTACATGCACGCCAATGTGCACACAGGACCCCGGTTTTTCGTCACATCGAACGTCTAAGAGCTCATTATGGGCCTGGCATGTAAATAAATGTCGAAATTAATGATTTGTATAACATTCAAGGCCAAACGAAAGATCTGCATCAGGTAACTTTTGTATACAATACAATAATCAAATTTTTTTTATTTATTTCTTACTTGTCATCTTTACTATGTGAATCCTCCATAGCTTCAATATCGTCACGTAATTTATTTTGTCGTTTTGATTTACGTTTCGATTTACCAGACTTGGATAATGGTCCACGCGATGAGTTTCTACTTGATACACGGCTCTCACCACTACCAGGTCGTAACTCATCCTTGTCTGAAAACAAATCAAACGAAAATTTGTTAGTGTGTGAATTTTGACTCGTTTTGTGTACTGGTAGTCAGTCTGTGAATTTTAACCCATTTTGAGTAAAGGTACTCAGTTTGTGAATTTTGACCCGTTTTGTGTACCAGTACTCAGGCTGTGAATTTTAACCTGTTTCGTGTACCACTATTCAGTCTGTGAATTTTAACTTGTTTTGTGTACCAGTACTCAGTCTGAAAATTAACTCGTTTTGTGTACTGGTACTCAGTCCGTGAATTTAACTCGTTTTGTGTACCGGTACTCAGTCTGTGAATTTTAACTCGTTTTGTGTACCGGTACTCAGTCTGTGAATTTTGACTCGTTTTGTGTACCAGTATGTCAGATAAGTTAGAAAGTTTGGCTCCAATGATGCTCTACAGCTTCTCTCTTTTGAATTTCTAAAATGAAAATAAAATGGGGTTTAACTTGTAAGGGTAATGAAGACAGACATATCCCATGCAGATTACTATGAGGGCATTTCTGCCCGGATAGCGGCGCTACAGCCTTCTCTTATGTCAAATTCTAACTAACACATAATAGAACTTTATTTTAGTTAGGAGGGCCTGAAACTAGAAGACCCAGAGAAAACCCACAAGGTTGGGCAGTCGACCCTACGCCTTGTCACGTACAAGCTTGGTATGGAAACAAAACAGTTTAACTTCATGACAGGCATTATGATCTGAAATTCATGTATCATACCAGCCACTCAACCCCTTGTTTGAATGTGGCAGTCGTTACCTGGGTTACCGAATCCACCATTTTTACTCATGTAGTCCAGATACGCCATCAACAAATGACACAAAGTGGCCACGATACTCATGTCTGGTGCAACCACGGTTTGGAACCTCTGGTATTTCTTCAAGAACTTTAGTCCTCTGTCCACACTGTGCTCAAATAGCGCCAGCAGGTGATTCCTTCCACTTTCAGGAATATCCCTGGGCAGATTCTGTATCCAGCTTTTCACAAATGGCCACCATCCCAATTCAACTGGATCCTGAAAGTAATTTTTTAATTACCAACAAAACAGAATGAAGGATTGAAAAAGGCTTGGACACGTTGATAGTCAAGTCACAAAATATTGTAATTCCAGAAGTCATTTTCAAATGGTTATTTGGTTTAAAAACGACCATACGCCTTGTCACATCCAACAGGGGAATCAAAACCACCTGAGTAGACTCTATAACCTTATGATACAGTGTGCATGTGCTAACCATTCGGCCATAACCCCCCACCCCCCCATCCGTATAATAAAGAGAGAGAGAGAGAAATGGGGTTTAATGTCCACTCGACACAATCTAGGTCATTTTAAGACCTATATATGGTTTAATTTAATTTCAATAATTCGCTTGCACGTAGGGTTCTTTAGAAGTTGGAGGAAACCGGAGGAACCAGAGAAAACCCTCAAGAATAGACAATCAAACCCAACACCTTGTCACGTACAACCAGGGATTCGAAACCACGCCAGTTGACTCAATGAAAGGCCTGTATGATACAGTGCACACGTGCTAACCATTCAGCCAACTCCCCTTTGTGTAATTAACATAATGACTGTATGTATACAAAGTATTATGAACCATTTGCTAAAGCTCCTCTCCAGGATTATACATGTCTTATTTAATCAGTAGTCGGTTGGGATTTGAAAGGGACTATTTTAGAATTCCAACAACAGAGAGGTTTTAAGCTTGAAAAACAAAAAAAAAATCACTGCTGCTCTTTGCTGGTATGCAAATTTATGATAAGAACAAGACATACATACCATATAAACCATAGCACATCTACTTATGGTAGCTGGACTAGCCTGAGATAAATTATCTACTTCAAATATTAATCTCATTCCTGGTGCTAAACTAATCCGTTCTCCACTTGCTAGACATAAAACCTGAATAATATTTAGAAAAATTTATATTTAATTTAGAGTTTGAACTACTGGGGTGCAATCTGATTAAAATACAGATCTATATACCAGAAACAACCGGAAAACAACCAGAAAAACACTAAAAAACGGAAAACACACTAAATACCGGAAAACACCCTAAATAGGCAACCCGGAGCCTGGTCCTCTGGAAAACACCAGAAAAACCTAACCCTAACCCTACATCCCCCCCCCCCCCGCACAGAGGACCTGGTCTTTTAGAAAACACCGTAAAAAATTAACCCAAACCCCCGCACACAGAGGAACAGGCTTCAGGTTATCCATTTAGAGTGTTTTCATTTTTTAGCGTTTTTGCAAAGTTTTCCTGTATATAGTATAACTTGGTGTTTTCCAGTAGTTTTCCGGTTGTTTTCGTAGTGTTTTTTATAGTTTTGATGGCCTACACTACATGAAGATCTGACCAGAAGGTTGCTTCAGCGGTCGTATGAGTGGCTTTTGAACCTATGATGTCAGATGTTGATTAATCAATCAGCGGCGACGTTTCTAGCGGTTTACGGACGGTTCTGAGTATCATTGGCTACTCCCTCACTTTAACGAGAACGCAGGTTATATAACAACTCTTCCAGATCCTAGAGTAGTATAGATAAGAAACTGAAATTTTGAACTATAAAAACGAAATGAAATAGGATCTGTGTTTTAATCGGATTGAATGCGTTGTGAAGTGTTGGTTGGGGTGGGTGGGTGCAAGGGTTTGCCTTGACACTGAATAACGTTCATCGTCAAGTGTGTTGCAACTTTTCGGCACTCTTGTCCTAATACGTTAATCTGTCTAACCATAAAACCTGAACAATATCAAACACAAATCTAAATTCAGTTTTAATTAAGATTATATTAGATGAGGAATGGGTTGGTTTGGGGTGAGTGGAGGTTTGGCCTTGACATTGAAATAGTTTGCTCTTCGGGGCAATCTCAAGTCTTTTGGCACTCCATGGCCAGTCCTTTATTTTAAAGAAGGATAACCAACTGCGAGAAAATTTGATTCTTGTTAGGAAATAAAATAAAATGGAGTTTAACGTTCCACTGTTCTGCTCCTAAACTGGGCCAATGAAGACGGGCATACGTCATACAGTGTGTTATGAGGGAATTTTTGCCTGGAAAGCAGCACTACAGACTACTCTTATATCGTGGGCCTACTCTTATATCGAGTTCCTACTGTCAAGTGATCTTTTCCACGGATTAGGCGCACGCCAATTAGTACACAGGACCTCGGTTTTCGTCCCAGCAAAACGACTAGACAGCTGTCCTTGTCAGGCCCTCCATCCTGTATCAATGACGAGGGGCACACCAGAAAATCTGGATGAACTTACTTGGCCAATGCAGGGATAGATCACCTGACCTTCCGGCTAGCGAGCCAGCGTCAGGCCTTATATAAATTCATTATTATCATTAATTATTATTATCAAATGTGAAGAGAATTTGTGTTACCTTTGAATCATCTAATACTGTATTAAGATTTTCTACCCATAGCGTATCAACTGGTCCGTCTAATATAATCCATCTCCAATCAGTGGGTATCGTCTCTAACATATCTTTCCTCTCTCCGTCCTCTATAATATCCGTCTGATCACTGACACTTGTAGCTCCAGTACGGGTTGTCGTCTAAAAATACATATCGTAATATTCTATTAAACATGATTTCATCAACAGCGATTCTCTTAACACAATGTACAATTTTATGGATACACAATTACTAAGTTTGTTAATAATAAGACGAGAGTATCCTCTTTGAAACGTCGCTTATTATCAAACTCAGTAATTGTGTATCCATAAAATTGTACCTTGTCTTAATATGTTCAATTACTAAATGCCAATCAAAGAAGCAATGTTCTTGTTGTAGGGCTTTGCTCCTGTATAGCTCACTACACTTTATTTATATTTAGCGCTAATATTAATATTTTAATTCAACTAATGCAAGGTTTCTTGATGAAAGAGAGGGGGGGGGGCGACTGGTTAGCACATGTCATTAAGTCAAGTGACGTGCTTTTGATTCCCTAGTTGTATATGAAAAGGAATAGGGTCGCCTGTCCTACCCCGTGGGGTTTCTCCAGGTCCTTTGGTTCCTCCTACCGCTAGAGACCACTACATTCAAGCGAATTATTGAAATAAAATTGAACCATGCTAGTCCCTTTAATCACTTAGTTTGTGTAGCGGAGATGTAGGGTTATGATACCATAGTGGCCTGTTCATTATTTTACCAATTGGCTAGATTAAGAGAGAGAGAGAGAAATAGGGTATACCGTCCACTCGACACAGACTAGACCATTTCTGGATTAACATATGGTTTAATTTTTTTTTTAATAATTCGCTTGCGCGTAGGGGTCTTTAGCAGTTGGGGGAAACCCGGAGTACCCGGAGAAAACCCACAAGGATAGACAGACGGCTAGATTAGGAACACAGATCCTGACTGATACTCAATAGTTGGGCTTGACTATTCTCCAAGGTTTTTTAAGAAAATTTTGCAGTGCAAGCTCTTGCGAGAATCCTTGTGTGAATTTGATTTGGAGATTCGCTTGAATTTCTAGCCCTAAACAAAGAATCTTTTTAATGAATTTTTTCATACCTGTGTTATCTGGGAATAATTGGTCATATTTGTCTCTGCTCGGAATTCTTTCCCTTCCTCTCCTGCTCCTGACACTACGTTTAAATCTTTATAAAACTTTCTGGTAGCAGACGCAATGAGACCGTCTGTCCATTCAAACGTTATAGGATTTGTTTCCCCGTACAATTCTCCCAGTTTTACACATTTAGGATTCAAGGTGAACGTCTCAACGTGACCTTTCTTAGCACGATTATGCTGAAATAATAAAAAAAAAATCTTTAAATAATAAACAAGCCAACAGTGAGGCTGATGTCCCCCGCCGAAATCCCAAAATAAATAGACGACACATATTAATTAATCGCACATTTATTTTTTTCAAACGTATTGAGTTATCGTGTCTCAAAGCATCAACCAATCAAATTGCTTATCTCTGCTTACCCAAAGCGGAAAATGCTCATCTTCGAACTCCATCAAGGCATTGACCTAATAAGCATATACACCAAGTTTGAACATTTTAACTCAATTAGAAGGAGAGTTATTGTGTTCCAAAGTCTCGACCACTCAAATTGCGTATCGCTCTGCTTACCCTGAGCAGAAAATGCTCATTATCGAACTTAGTCGAGGTATTACTGTAATGAATAAGCATATACACCAAGTTTGAACATTTTAACTCAATTACATTAGAAGGAGAGTTAGTGTGTTCCAAAGTCTCAACCAATCAAATTGCTTATCGCTATGCTTACCCGGAGCAGAAAATGCTCATTATCGAGCTTTGTCAAGGTAATTAGAACTAAACCTATCGTGTCCCAAAGCATCAACCAATCAAATTGCTTATCTCTGCTTACCCTAAGCGGAAAATGCTCATCTTCGAACTCCATCAAGGCATTGACGTAATAAGCATATACACCAAGTTTGAACATTTTAACTCAATTAGAAGGAGAGTTATTGTGTTCCAAAGTCTCGACCAATCAAATTGCGTATCGCTCTGCTTACCCTGAGCAGAAAATGCTCATTATCGAACTTATTCAAGGTATTACTGTAATGAAACTATTTAGAACTAACGTTATCGTGTCCCAAAGCATCAACCAATCAAATTGCTTATCTCTGCTTACCCTAAGCGGAAAATGCTCATCTTAGAACTCCATCAAGGCATTGACCTAATAAGCATATACACCAAGTTTGAACATTTTTACTCAATTAGAAGGCGAGTTATTGTGTTCCAAAGTCTCGACGAATGAAATTGTGTATCGCTCTGCTTACCCTAAGCAGAAAATGCTCATTATTGAACTTATTCAAGGTATTACTGTAATGAAACTATACACAAAGTTTCACCACTCTCACTTAATTAGAACTAAAGTTATCGTGTCCCAAAGCATCAACCAATCACATTGCTTATCTCTGCTTACCCTAAGCGGAAAATGCTCATCTTAGAACTCCATCAAGGCATTGACCTAATAAGCATATACACCAAGTTTGAACATTTTAACTCAATTAGAAGGAGAGTTATTGTGTTCCAAAGTCTCGACCAATCAAATTGCGTATCGCTCTGCTTACCCTGAGCAGAAAATGCTCATTATCGAACTTAGTCGAGGTATTAATGTAATGAAACTATACACCAAGTTTCATCACTCTCACTTAATTAGAAGTAAAGTTATCGTGTCCCAAAGCATCAACCAATCAAAATGCTTATCTCTGCTTACGCTAAGCGGAAAATGCTCATCTTCGAACTCAATCAAGGCATTGACCTAATAAACACATACACCAAGTTTGAAGATTCTAGCTCAATTAGGAAGAGAGTTATTGTGTCCCAAAAAGTGTGACGGACAGACGGACAGACGGACAGACAGACAGACAGACAGACAGACAGACAGACAGACAGACGGACGGACGAACCCATTTTAATAGTCCCCCAACTTTCTTCGAAAGGCGGGGGACAATTAAAATTGTGCAATCAGAAAGAAGACAATTTTAAAATTTACAATTAAAGTCACCAATCTGTATCATGCATTATGGGGGATTTGATAAAGAGCTAATAGTTCTCACTACAATAGTTAAAAACTGGACAATGTAAAGGGGATGTACTGAAAATTGATCCACTTTGAACTAAGATTTTAGCTTTTGAATTTTAGGCCTAGCCTCGATCATCATAACTAAAGTCGGTAAGATAAAAAACATGGTCTTGATTATCCATTTTTGGATTAAAATGAATGAGCATTGCCAAGCAAATAGGATTCAAATCCAGTAATGATTGCAGGGTAGTGTTGACATCTTGAGTTGATTATGGTCTGGATAAGTTAATTAATTGATGTCTAATTTATGATTTTGATAACATTTCAGGCCTACATGAAAGACCTGCAATAGGCAGATTTAGCTCTTGCATTATAATCTTCAAGCTAGGATCTTTGCTATGAGCAGAAGCACATACGCCAGACTGTTTGTGTAGGCCAGGCCTATCTCCTTCAGGGCCCACTTAAGGGGCCTCAAAACTTAACTAGCACAGGGTCTCATTGGTCCTAAATCCTGCACTGGCTATGAGTGATAATCGATAGTAACCCATAAGTTCAGGAATTTATCTAGCAATGTCCAGATGTTGAGACATTATTCGATTGAAAGAAATATTTTCAATCTCCTAGAATTCTGGACCCTGTTTCTTGAAATCTTCACTAAAGATAAAATCTTAATTTTAGCAGATATTTCAACTTTGATTGGCTAATTATAAGCACTAAAATCAATCTATTATTATCCAATCAAATTACTAAAATTTGGATTTTATCTTAGTTAAAATTTCTTGAAACAGGCTCCTTGAACTAAAAAAATGAAAAAGGTTTTACTTACGACATAAGAGTTTGGTTTCTTGAGTTGACCAACTGTTGCATGGTTATCATCCTGGGGTGTTATGGTGGGTAATAGGACTAGCGCCCTCTGTAGGATAGTTCTAGCAGTTGTCTTCCCTCCACCTGTGGGACCTACTAACATTACACCATGACGCACTAGGATTTGACTATGCAACTGTTTTACTCGTTCCATCTGACTCGGCCAGTGTTGAAGATTATGTTCTCTGATTGACATAGATATGGCTTTCTAAAAAAAGAACATGGAGTCAAATGTAAGAATCAAAAGGTTGCGTTAAAAGTTTCAGAATGAGAGAGAGAGAGAGAGAGAGAAGTGGGGTTTAACGCTGGAAATAAGGCACCTGTCACTGACAATTTCAGGCACAGATTCAGGCTTTGTCAGGCACAAAACCTCTGGTGTCTGTCATTTTGTCCTGCATTGATTTGTCTTTTTTATTGATATTATCAATACATGTCCGGTACTTGAAAATGTCAAGTACTATATCATTAGTGCCTAACATTTTGTCAGTTACATCTAAAACCATTATTTCCAGGCCTGGATTTAGAAGAGTTGTTCTATAACCTGTGTTCCTATTGATGTGAGGGATTAGCCAGTGAAACAGTCTGTTATGGTAACTTCTAGGTGAGCTCTGCATAGAACTATGGGCAAACCCCTAGAAACGCCACCACTAATTGATTAATTAATGTCTGACTCTGACATCATAGGGTCAAAAGCTGCTCATACAATCCCTGACATGACCTTCCAGTACAACTGGTCTGATCTTCATGTAGTGGAAGCCATCGAAAATAAAAAAAAAACGAAACGAAATATAGATCTGTATTTTACTCAGATTGAGATACAGTGGAATGTAATATCTATTTTTTTTTGTTTTTTGTTGATATAAGGCAGGCTGGATTGATTGATTGATTAGGTAATTAAGTGATCAAGGTATTTATGGATCAAATCATTATTGGCAAGTAATATTTTATAATAATAAATCTAACAAATAAAGTGTAACTTTGCGTTATTCAAAATCCTATTGGGGAATTTACCTCTAGAACACCTTGATCTGGTGAGGGTGGAATGATTCCTGGAAACAGATCAGCTAAAATACTCTCAAACAATGGCACATCTTCTGCCAAGAATTTGGGTAAGTTAGCATCACGTAAAGAATGAATCATTATATGTGATTCTTCTTCGTCTTTTAAAGATTTAATACTTCCATCAGGTCTGAAATAATATAATTGACATAAAAAATCAGTGAATACTTACAATAATGTATTTGACATAAAAAATATCAGTGAATGAAATTGACCATAAGAGAGAGAGAGAAATGGGTTTTAACTTGCACTCTACATTATGTTCAACCTTTTATTTCTATGATTCGCTTGTGCAATACAATTGGGGTCTTTAGCAGTGGGGGGAAACCGGTAGTGAGCGAGAGGGAGAGAAATGGGGTTTAACGTCCACTCGACACAAACTAGGTCATTTCTGGACTAATTTTATTTCAATAATTAGCTGGCGCGTAGTGGTTTTTAGCAGTGGGAGGAAATTGGAAGACCCAGAGAAAACCCACAAGGTTGGACAGGCGACCCTTCCCCTTGTCACGTACAACCCGGGCGTCAAAACCACGCCAGTTGACTCAATGACAGACTTTACTGATACAGCACGCACGTTCTAACCATCTGGTAATCCACCCCTGTTGAATAGAATATTTACCTTTGTTGAGCATGTCGTCTGCCATGACCAGCCATAACTAAAACTGATTTAATAGCTCTCATACCAAAATCATAATGGTCTTGTTGTGACAACTGTTTACTAGCCAACTGATACAGATTCACGATTTTATGTGAAAGAGATTTGGCATCACGGAAACCTTCAGAGAATAACATGATTTCAGCAATCAGAGCGTAATCAGGAACCATCATGGCAACCGGTCGAAACAATGATTTTAGATTATCGGGTAGATCAACACGACCAGCATACCTAAAAAGAAAATTTTTAAAAAATATGGGATTTTGACTTTCAGTCAAAAAAATTAAATAGGGGTCCGAAAAAAGGCATTTTGCCTGTATCCAGATCTCCCATTCATTTATAGTTAAATAAATTAAAAAGTGGGTACATTGATTTGATCAAGCTCAAAACTGGGCTCTCACCTTATAATTTTCCGACCAATAATCTTTTTTTACAATTTTTTTTTATCTTCCACAAGCTAGGAATTCTTATCAAAGAATGTGCTAATTCTAGCAATATATCAATATATAACTCAATATTTAAGAAAGAAAAAAATGGGGTCTAACGTCCTGCTGTTCTGCTCTGAACATGGGCTAATGAAGACAGGCATACAACATACAGTGTGCTATGAGGGACATTTTGCACAAACAGCGGCACTACGGCCTACTTATGTCGAATAACAACTTTTCCAGATCCTAGTGTAGTGAAAACAAGAAAAATGAAATTTTGAACTATAAAAAATGAAACGAAATAGGATCTGTGTTTTAATCAGATTGAAATTGATAAATCAAAATCTATTTTAAATCAATAAATGAGAGAGAGAGAGGAATGGGGTTAAACGTCAGTTCGACACACACTAGGTCATTTCGGTACTAGTCAATAAATGTACTTACGTTGGATTCATGGTGATGAAATATCCACAAGACATGTTGAGTTTAATGTCTCGACTTTCAAACATAAATCTTAGAGACTGTGTGTCTTTAGCTGTTTTTATTGTGTGAATCTGCTGAGCGACGACAGACAGAACCTCAACATCAATTCTATTAAACTCATCAAAACAGCACCAACTACCAGACTGAGCTAAACCAGAGAAAAATTTACCCAACATCTGAAAAAGTCAAGATAGTTGATTAGTTTTTATCATAAAACCAGGAAAATTTCTCCTAATTAGTAAATGAGAGAGAGTGAGAAAGAGAGAGGGAGAGATAGGGAGAAAGAAAGAAGGAAGAGAGATAGAGAGAAAGCAAGAGAGAGCGTGAGAGACAGAGGAAGAAAGAGCTAGAGAGAGCAAGAGAGACAAAGGGAGAAAGAGAGAAGGAGAAACAATCTGATTAAAACACAGATCCTAGTTTGTTTCGTTTTACATATTTCAAAATTTCGTTTTATTGTCTTCACAACAACAAGATCTGGAATAGCTGTTATTGATGTGTTCTGTTACTGAAAGCTTTTGGCGTGAGGTGTACGGGACTGAGGTTAATCCACTAGAAACATCAATGTTGACTGGTTAATAAAATGTCTGATGTCATAGGATCAAAAAACGCTTGTATCATCCTGACCCGACCTCCTAAAACAACTGGTCAGATCTTTATGTATCGAAAGTATAAAAAAAACAAACATAGATCAGTATTTTAATCAGATTGATGAAGAAAGAAAGAGAGAAATGGGGTTTAATGTCCACTCGACACAAACTAGGTCAATTCGGGACTAACATATGGTTTAATTTTATTTCAATAATTCGCTTGCGCGTAGTGGTCTTTAGCAGTGGGAGGAAACCAGAGTGCCTGGAGGAAACCCAAGAGGTTGAGACGACGCCCCTATCTCCATGCCACATACGTCACTCACACCAGGGATCGAAACCACAGCTGCAAGCCAGAGGTTACCGGCCAGCTAGACCACTAGACCATCCCAACCCCCCTTAATCAGATTGAAGAAGAAAGAAAGAGGAATGTCAAAGATGGAATGTGTTCATAAATTTAATTTACCTTATAATCTAAACCTTCAGAACAATTAAACACAACACATTGTTTACCCATCGCCTACAATAAATAAAAAAAACAAAATTATATTACAGAGAGAGAGAGAATGGGGTTTAACACAAACTAAGTCACTTCATGACTAACATAGGGTTCAATTTTATACAACAATTCGCTAGTGCATATGTAAAGCAATTCACATCACAAGCAAGGAAAGACATTATGCCCAGAACACTGCGCTATGATCTGTCAGAGGATCTTTAACATACTGCGAATGGCAAACACGGAACCTCAGGTTTTTTTTTGTTCCACTCGCACAACTAGATATTTCATTTCTATTAAGGCCCTCCATTCTGCACCACTGATGAAATTGGACGTCGAAAGAACTTTATAATGACTGAACCTGGCACCTGAAAGTACAATGAGTACGCTTTTTTCATGGAAGTTTGTGTTTTTACCTTAGCTAAGTCTTTGACGGTTTCTGTTTTTCCTGTACCAGCAGGTCCGGCAGGTGAACCACCCAGATGTAAATGTAACGCTCCCGTTAGCGTTAAATGACATCGATCTGTAAGAGGAGTAATGACTAGTCGAGGAGAACAGCCTAAATATTCGTAGCCATATTGAAACGAAGCATTCGACTGTAAAACCAAACAGTTATTGGTCTGCTCGTCCCATTCATATCGCAACTGTCTGAAAATTTAAAGATAGGCTGGCACTGCCAGGCAGGATACGCCCACATTTTCCAGAGATGGATAGAGAACAAGCAATACCGAAAGTGATTTTTCCTATGTGCAAATATCGAAATGAATTAAGATCTTTGGGTTATAAAGGTTCATTTCAGTAGGCTTCAAATTCGACTGGGGATCATGTTGCTAAGTGGGTAAATGGGATAATAATTCTGACCCCAGAGGAGCCAAAAGCTAAAAAAAAGGTCATTTTTCGTACAATCAGGGGCCATAATTCAGGAAGTTACAATCCGATATGCACAAATATCGAAAGGAACCAAGATCTTTGGGTTATAAACATGCATGTCAAGTTTCATCAAAATCGGTTCAAAATTGTGACCTGTATAGGGTCCACAGCCTTAATATAACGTATTTTCACACTAATCGCGTACAAACGGCGGCCATTTTGTCTGTCAATTTTGGTCCGATTTTCACGAAATTTGAACTCAATCTTTATTACCATGTAACGGTGATATAATCAAACGTTTTTTTAAATCGGATAATAATTTTGACCTCCAGTAGGACCACAAGCTAAAAAGGGTGATTTTTCGTACAATCAGGGGCCATAATTCAGGAAGTTACGAATCAATGAGCGCAAATATCGAAAGGAACCAAGATCTTCGGGTTATAAACATGCATGTCAAGTTTCATCAAAATCGGTTCAAAATTGTGACCTCTATAGGGTCCACAACCTTGATATAACATATTTTCACACTATTCGCGTACAAACGGCAGCCATTTTGTCCGTCAATTTTGGTTTGATTTTCACGAAATTCGAACAGAGCCTTCATTACCATGTAACGGTGATATAACCAAACGGTTTTTTAAATCGGATAATAATTTTGACCTCCAGAGGGACCACAAGCTAAAAAGGGCAATTTTTCGGACAATCAGGGGCCATAATTCAGGAAGTTACAATCCGATGGGTGCAAATATCGAAAGGAACCAAGATCTTTGGTTTATAAACATACATGTCAATTTTAATCAAAATCGGTTCAAAATTGTGACCTCGATAGGGTCCACAACCTTGATATAACATATTTTCACACAATTCGCGTACAAACGGCAGCCATTTTGTTTGTCAATTTTGGTCCGATTTTCACGAAATTTGAACTCAACCTTCATTACCATGTAACGGTGATATAATTGAACGGTTTTTTAAATCGGATAATAATTTTGACCTCCAGAGGGACCACAAGCTAAAAAGGGCGATTTTTCGGACAATCAGGGGCCATAATTCAGGAAGTTACGATCCGATGGCCGCAAATATCGAAAGGAACCAAGATTTTGGGGTTATAAACATGCATGTCAAGTTTCATCACAATCGGTTCAAAATTGTGACCTCTATAGGGTCCACAAGCTAAAAACATGATATTTCGTACAATCAGGGGCCATAATCCATGAAGTTCCGATCCGATACATGCCAATATCGAAAGGAACCGAGATCTTATGGGAATAAACCTATATTTCAAGTTTCGTCAAAATCAGATAAGAATTGTGACCTGTAGAGAGTCCACAAACAAATTGTGGACGGACGGACGGACGTCCGGACGGACAGGGGCGACGACATAATACGTCCACATGAAAATGTGGGCGTATAAAAATGAAAATATCGATACATTTTTCTTTAAACTTTTAAATTCAACCTACATGTACTCCCATACGATGTTGGAGAGAGAGAGAAATGGGGTTTAACTTACACTCAACATAAACTAGGTCATTTCGGGACTAACATATGGTTTCATTTTCCTTCAATAATTTGCTTGCGTGAAGCGGTCTTTAGAAGTGGGAGGAAACCGGACGTCCCGGAGAAGACCCACGAGGTTGGACAGGCGACCCTACTACTTGTCACTGTGCGATGTTTGAACCGGCACTTTACTCTAATTCTAAATTCATCATAAATACTAATTGGAATTTACCCATATTTGGAGTGATTCTCCTATTGGTGATTCAACTTTCATGATATTGTTGTTTACAAGGTATTCTCAATTCTTAATGATGTTCAAGGACTTTATATCATTCTGTAAATTTTATCTGTCTCCTAATAATATATGAGCTGCTCCCACAAAACCAGGTTCTTGGTCATTTTTATAAAAAGAGATTCAGAAGAAGCTCTAATTCAAATCTGTCAGTAAACTCCTGCTTTTATAGCATACGACAATTAGGGAACATGGGCAAAAGTGATCATCATATATATCAGATTATGGTATCTGTAACTGCACTGGGTATTTCCTTTAAAGTTATTATCATGTCATGGTATAATGCACTGACCATTACTACATTCTCTTTGAAGTCCTGCCGAGTGTTGTACACAGATCATGTGTAGTTTGAAAAGGGACTTATTGAATTATAAATTACATGTTTAAATACAGACACAGACAATCGTGACTTAAGAACAGCGCAAGCATACAGAGTTAAAAGGTCAACATTATATATATTATCAAAACAGTGGGATATTAACAAGTTCAGTTTGATAAAAGTTATACATCATTTTGTCACAATTCTTTTTGAATTTATCACATTATCTGGAGTTGAGTTCGGCTCATTTACAGCAAAAAGAAGGCATACGGTTTATGCTATTGTGTTCGTAGTACAAAATGAAGTTGTGCGACAAGCGCCTGGTTTCGTGGGTGCAGGTCACATATTACATACCTTTTCCATTCAAAATCCTCCCGTTTTATAACTTTATCCGAGATCATGTTGTTGACGATATCACGATTATGTACAGTGATCGTCAGTAAGGCTTCTATACTCATTCTCTGGTACGAAAGTAGATTGGTAGAAACAAGGCCAGCAAATTTATTTAATGAGTCCACCATGTTGCCACGAGCTGTTATCAAAGCAGATCGGGGATTAGATTCATCAAAACATTTCGAGACTTCTTTATTGAACATAATCTGAGTCTGAAGAAATAAAATATACAGAAAAATAATAAGAGAGAGAGCAATGGCGTTTAAAGCCCCAATAACACTCTTGTTGTAATTGAATAATATGTCCCAATCTTTATTCTGGTCAACAAATTGTATTATTTTACAATATTCAAATAAATTGATGATACAAATTTCATCGTAACACACCTTAAAAAATTGGAAAAATTCAACTACATGATTTGAAAAGGTTAACGTAAACCTTTTCAAATGTGACTTGGATTTTAAAATATTTTCGAACCCTCTGGACAAGTAAAATATGATGTAATGGATAATTTACACAACAGGTAGGACACATAAACATCTGGTACTTAGAATAAGACTATTATTTATTTTCTAGAGCTGCCAAGCCAGCAAGAGTGTTATTGTCCCTTTAATGACCACTCGACACTAAACAAGGTCATTTCGGGATTAATATATGGTTCAATTTTACTTCATGAATTTGCTTGCACATGAAGGTCTTTAAGCAGTGGGAGGAAACTGCAGAAACCCCATGACAGGCAACCCTACTTCTTGTCATGTACAACTGGCGAATCAAAACCACGCCAGTTGACTCAATGAAAGACCTTATGATCTATATTTCATTACTTTTACTTTCGATGGCCTACACTACATCAAAATCTGACCAGTTGTAGTTGGATGTCTCGTCAGAGTCTATGAGTGGCTTTTGACCCTGGTGTCAGACATTTCTAGGGATTTACCCACAGATCCGTGCATTACATGCCATTAAGTCGCCGTAACAGATGGTTTCATTGGCTGATCCCTCACACTATTCAGAATGCAGGTTATATAACAATTCTTCCAGATCCTAGTGTAGTACAGACAAATAAAACAAAACTTTGAACTATAAGAAACGAAACGAAATAGGATCTGTGTTTCAATCAGATTGGGACTAATTTAAATCAAAATTGATATAAATGAATCAAAATACTTACGACAGTGAGTACGACTTGACCGGGATGTTTAATGACCCATTCCTGTACATCAATACCTAACCAATCACCCAGCCCAAGCTTCACATGCCTGAAACACAGAAAATAAACAAAGAAATAAGTTTGATTATTTTATATATACTCTAAAATAAAGAAACGCACAGCACATTTTTCATCATTTTTTATTTGAACGAGGTCGCTGTATCGATAAATCTTACTTGTTTTTAATGACTTATGTAAGGATAAAAGAAATACATTATTGGTTTTTAAAGGTAGGGTCACTAATTGTGACTTATGATACTTTTTTCCGAAATTTGTTTTCGCTGGATAACACCAAGACACAAGAGTTTAACAACTTCGCGAGCTATTGGCATGGAACCTAAATCTAAGGTCTTTAAAATCCAGGGGGTTCTCGGTTTCTAAATCAGTTGCACACGTCAACACTCAACAAACCAAGTGATGCCACATCTGAACGAAGACAAACACAACAACGCTATTGGTCGGTTACAAGCAGGTGAATCCCAGACAGCTGTACCAAGACTGCTGAATGTTTCCCAGGATTCCATTTCTCGCTTTTTGGATAGGTACCGACAACGAAGTTTAACAAGTGACCGCTCAACTTCAGGCCAAACAAGAGTGACCCCACCTGACCGCGATCGTCACTTCCGGTTACGACATTTGCGGAAACGGTTCTCAACAGCGATCCTCTTCATTGGGTTCAGACCTGAGAGTATGGTCACAGCAACACCGGAGAACAGTTATGTTCAGTTTCTTTTGCAACGAGGGGACGGTAAAGCGAAGGTATACCAATGACGAAATGTCACATTGCGTTTCTTTTTTGGGAGAGTATATTTCATGTTTTAAAGCCCCAATTATCATTTAAAAAGCCCATATTTTGTATAACTGTGCATGATATAAATAGAACACAGTTTTTATGGGATACAATCACTAGTTTTATTCTAAAAGCACCAAGTTTCAACAAGTATCCTCTTATTGTTATCAAGCACAATGACAACGATATGAGAATACTTCTCGAAACATAGTGCTCTTAGAATAAAATTTATGATTGTATCCCATAAAAACTATGTTCTGTTGATGTGTTTCATGTGGAATGATAACTTACTTTTTAACAGTTTCAAACATTCCGGATTCTACTGTGCCAAGCCACTGTTCTACAGGTCCACGAGCACGAATATTTCTACAAAAATAAATCATACAAAATATTACACAAATTTAAAGTTACATTATGGGAGATAAGATAAAGAGATGGCAGTTCTCACTACAATAGTTAAAAACTAGATGGTGTACAGGTAATTTGCTGAAAATTTCAGTCAAATTGATCCATTATTAGCCGAGAAAAAAGCGTTTGAAATATTCACATAGCCTCGGTCATCATTACTCAAATCATTAATATAAACAGCATAGTCTCGATTATCCAATTGATTGATTTAATTATCAACGGCCATTAAGCGGCATATAGGATTTCAATCCGCCAACATCGAAGTCTAGCCTTGACATCAAGAGTTTATTATGGTCTTGATATGTTAACTAATGTCTAATTGATTATTTAGATAACATTTCAGGCCCAAAGAAAGACCTGTAATAAGCAGATTTTGCTCTTGCATAATGCTATTTTAATATTTCACATTAATTAAAACAAAACAATATTTCTACCTGTGGTTCGTCAAATTTTACCAACCAAGGACTTTTTTTTATGTGTTCGTTCATCATTGTGTACACATTGCCAAGAGGAAACCATACAGTTGATTAGGGAGAGAGAATGGGAAGTGGGGTTCAATGTCCACTCAACAGAACCTAAGTCATTTCAGGACTAAAATATGGTTTCAATAATTCGCTTAAGCAGTGAGAAGAAATAGGAGGACTTGGAGAAAACTCCTTGTCATGTACAACTGGGAAATCTATTTAATATCAGAGAAATCTGATGCCATCGAGAGTTGATTATGGCCTATATCAGTTAATTAATGTCTAATTAGTAATTTAGAAAACATTTCAGGCCTAAAGAAAGACCTACAATAGTCAGATTTAGCTCTTGCATAATGCATGTTTAAAGGAGAGAATGTCTTACCTTGGCATGTTAATAACTTCTCCTTCATTAGAGACGATAGTTTTAACGGTTGGTGGTTGACGGGGAATATGACGTATATCTAATTCCTTGATATTACCAAAACATTTACCAAGATGTGGCTGAAAACACAGTACAATATAAATGAAAAAAAAAATTGATGGAATAGGGGTTTTAATATCCAAATTTTCATTTGGGTTAATAAATTTTTTATTCATCAAATCAACCAGTTCCTTTTCTTCCGACCTACACCACTAAAAAGGGGAAACCACTTTCTTGTTTAAGAGAGAGAAATGGGGTTTAACGTCCAATCGACACAAACTAGGTCACTTCGGGACTAGCATATGGTTTAATTTTATTGCAATGATTCACTTATGCGTAGGGGTCTTTAGCAGTGGGAGGAAACTGGAGGACCCGGAGAAAACCCACGAGGTTGGACAGGCAATTTGAAATCCAGATTTTAGATGAATTATAAATGGAGTAAAATCTACCTGTACAGCCTGTGGATCTTTAGACTGAGCCAAGATATCCAATAATATAAAAGGAATATAATTTATTTTATTATGTGAAGTATACACATGATCTGTTTTTGTCTCATCCAAATAACTAGACACTCTTTCATTCCATGCCATCCATCCCGTATCAACTTTCTGCACCAAATATCGAGAGTGGACCCCAGACCACATGGTTTGTGAGTTAGTATCTTACTCCAACTCTGATAACTGAGAGAGAAAGAAATGGAGTTTAACGTCCATTCGACACAAACTCGGTCATTTAGGGACTAACACATGGTTCAATTGTTCTTCCACCAGAGGACCCAGAGAAAACGCAGGAGGTTGGACAGGCGACCCTACTCCTTGTCACGTACAACCAGGGAATCGAAACCACATCACTTGACTCAATGACAGACCTCATGATATAGCGCGCATGTGCTAATAACCATCCAGCCATCCAACCCTGATAAGAGAGAGAGAGACTACCACATGGGAGGAAACAGGGGACACAGAGAAAACCCACAAGGTTGGATAGGTGTGGAATCAAAACCCAACCAGTTGACTCAATGACAGACCTTATGATAAAGCGTGCACATGCCAATCCCCCTCCAACTCTAATAAGAAGTGCATTAGTTAAAATATTCACCTGTTGTTGACAAACTCTTGTTTATTATCTCTTAACATGGTAGAGTAAAGTCTAATAAGTTCCATATAACTGCTAGGTGTTGTATAATAACGTCGTCTCATCTCCTCCCAGTATTGTGTGGACGTCGATGATATACTACGATGTATATCTACACATGCTCTAGCCACTCTCTCTTTAATAACCTGGGGAGTAAAACATTAAAATAATACATCGACTCTCTAGACCATCAAATGGCCAAGATATTGAGTTGATTCGACAATGTCTCATCTCCTCTCAGTACTGTGTGGATGTCGATGATATACTACTATGTATATCTACACATGCTCTAGCTACTCTCTCTTTTATAACTTGTGTGTTGAAATATACATAATTGAAAACAAAAATACTGATACTGACTATAATCTTTTCATTTTACCCAATTTTGAATAACATATATGTACGTTTGTTCTTTGTGGTGTCCTATATTGTGTGTGTTCGGTCTGTTGGTTTGTCTTGTGTAATTGTTCATGTGTAGTGCAGTCCCCCTGAACTTGCTATATAACAAATAAAGAAAGAAAAGAAATGTAATTCAACTATTTTTTTGTTTAGACGAACATATAATTTTCTATTTATATGTGGAATGCGAGAAGGAGAATTTTTTTCCTACTCTTTGCCAGGAAAGGGAGGGTGAGGGAGAGAGAAAAATGAGGTTAAACCTCCATTCGGACACCAACCCCCTAACTGCCCGCGGATTTTTAATGTAAAACCAAAATATAAGTTGCTGTTGCATTGTGTGTGGTATCAGTTGGAGGAAACCTAAAGACCAGGAGAATAACCACAGGGTTGGGCAGGTGACCCTACTTCTCATTACCTCCAAACTTGCGAGTGAAACCACACCAGTTATAATTGAATGTGGTTGAGAGAGAGAGATGTAGTTTAACCACTCCTCACAAACTAGGTCATTTCAGGGCTAACATATGGTTTAATTTTATTTCAATAATTCGCTTGCGCGTAGGGGTCTTTAGCAGTGGGAGGAAACCGGAGTACCCGGAGTAAACCCACAAGGTTGGACAGGCGACCCTACTCCTTGCCACGTACAGAATGTGGTTGAAGTCTCTAATAAATTCAACAATATAAATGGAAATATATGTATACATACCTCGACATCGTATCTATCATCAGTAATAAATTCGGTATTTTGAAAGAAAACTTGAGCGACACTGAGCATAGCCTCATCCGTCCATTCATCGTACAAGTTTATAGTACAGCAGTTAATAAGTGCAGGATTCATTCGACATCTCTGACGGAATTTATCGCCGGCAGGACTCATTGTCAGAACTACATGAAGGTTTTTTCTAACTCTTTGTATAAAGAACTGATACACAGCGACTCTCGTGTCCGGTATATCAGCTTCGGAAGCAGCGCTCTTTAAATCCATGGTTATTCCGTCCAATTCTTCATTATCAAACAGATCCGGAACTTGGCCAGAATTCAAGATACAGTTGATATCTTCGAGCAGCGATTCCTTAAAATAAAAAGTGATAGTTGTCAGAAAATAGTTAAGCTGAATTCAAAATATCCTGTCTTCGTTAGACCAGGTGATGGAGAAAAGTTGGACGTTGTTTAACCGCATTTCATTTGAATTTAAAATAATATTTTCAAAACCGATGTCTATAGCAGAATTTCTCAGTGTGAGTATTTTAAACCCAAGAATGTGTAAGTACTTTACGTCATTTACTAATGGAATCGTCTAAACATGAACTTCTAATTTGCACAAGCACTGTAACGCTTCTGCATGGAGATTGTAAAGGGACTCTACTCTTTATTTCAATGAGGCAAAGGTTTATAAACCTGTTTCGCTTGACCCTCTGTGCGAGCTGCCACGCCTTTTCAGCAACATCTCCTTGTAAGCGGTCGTAATAAATTCTACCGTAGAAAATCTTTGGTTTCATCAATCCTCTAACATGGCCAGTGGTCACTCGTTTAGTTATAAATTCAACCAACCCGGTGTAGCGTCTCCAATAAACCTGTGCTTTTACATATTTATGTAGTTTCAGAATAATATAAATGAATCAACACAAGGAGAAGTCATCCCTACTTACCTTCACAATATCAGAATCAGCCAATAAGAAGACAGTATTTTGACCTTTGACACCACTGATTCTGAACACCTTCTTCAAGTCATCGCGGAATTCCAGTGTACCGTAATGTTTATGTAGTGATAAACGGAAGAGTTCACAACGAGCTATATGACTGGCCAGGTGAACAACAGTAGATTTACCTGTTCCATCTAATCCAACCTAGAATTAAAATTGCACTGTTAATTCCATAAATTGATACACTAAGAAGAGAAGAGAGAGAAATGGTGTTAAACGTCCCCTCGACACAAACTAGGTCATTTTGGGACTAACATATGGTTTAATTTTATTACAATATTTCGCTTGGCGCGCAGGGGTCTTTAGTAGTGGGAGGAAACCAGTAGAACCAGAGAAAACCCACAAGGTTGGACAGGCGACCCTACTCCTGGTCACGTCTACCCGTGAATCACGCCAGATGCCTCAATGACTAACCTCATGATACAGCGTGCACATGCTAACTATTCGGTCATCCGATCCCCCCATACACTAAGGACTGACTTGTGAGTTAAAGTTATATCACCAGGAGGCTTGAATAGGGGCAATATTACTTACTTCTTTATCCTGGTTTGTTTTTTATTGCAGGGGCCAGACAAGGGTATCTGTCTAGTCATTCCGATGGAACGAAAAACCAAGGACCCATGTACACATTGGCGTGCACATAAAAGATCCTTTGGCAGTTGGAATTCAATATGTGCCCAGGCACACTGTATGGCGTATGCCCATCTTCATTAGCCCATTTTAGGAGCAGAATAGTAGGACGTTAAACTCCATTGAATTATTACAAATCATTCTGCAAATGTAATAAAATTAAAATTTACCAGTAAAAGATGTCCACCAGGTTGTCTGAAGACTCGAGCAGCTCGTACAATATGTTCTACAGCATCTTTAAAAAATACCAACTGACTTGACTGAAATAAAAATACAAGGGATTTTACTTTGAAATTTCGACTGTCAATTTTGACACATTCTGTGAGAGAGAGGTTTAACATCCACCCAACACAAACTAGAACAATTTGGGACTAACACATGCTTTAATTTTATTTCGCTTTCACGTAGGGATGTACACTTTTTGCAAATAATATATAAGAGAGAGAAAACAATAGAAATTCTTATGCAGAATTCAGATCAGTGACAGGATGCATGTAATAATGGTTTTTGTGAAATAACTAACTCACCTTAGAATTACCAAAGTTCAGTCTCATATAATAATCTTCTAGCACTGTGCCTAGTTTACTTCGATCAGCAAGGGGTTGATATGTTCTATTGGTCGTATCAATCTCAAAAAAATCTCCAAATAAAACCTGTTCATTCCTCAACTTCTCAGCGGTCCATTTAACCTAAAATAACAATCATGTAGATGTTATTCACCATGTGTATATAATATTTTATTATTGTATAATAATATTGTTAAACATATACTATGCGCGAGGTAAATCTGCCTATTTTTTTTCTGACTGAAATTTTCGGCAAATTGCCTTTACATTATCTTGTTTAACTATTATATTGAGAACTGCCAACTCGTTATCTAATCTCACATAATGTATCGTTAATAAATGTCTAAATAATAGTTTAAGGCCTAAACGAAGACCTGCAATAGGCAGATGTAGCTCTTACATGTATCTAAAATTATCAGAATAGAAAAAGCGATTTAATTTACAAACCTTGAAATAATCATGTAGGTTATCTGAGAGAACATCAAAGAAGGTCATTCTATCCTGTGTGTCAACAAGACGATCATGGAAGACCCGAGTAGCTTCATGAGCTAACAACTGGGCACAGCTATCTTTACTGACGATCACTGAATCATTGGCTTGTAATAAACCTTGTATAACCTTCAATATAGAAATAAATAAATATTGAATCAAGAGACTGTAATAAACCTTGAAAAGAGAGAGAGAGAAATGGGGTTTGACGTCCACTCGACACAAACTATGTCATTTTGGGACTAACATATGGTTTGATTTTATTTCAATTTGCCTACACATAAGGTCTTAAGCAGTGGGAGGAAACCGGAGGACCCGGAGAAAACCCAGTTGACTCAATGACAGGCTTTATGATATTGCACGCACGTGCTAACCATTCGGCCATCCAACCGCCCAAACCTCGAATAACATGGAAATAAATTCATAAAGAAATAAGTGTAGGATAACGCACAAAACTGAGGTTATGCTGGGGAAAGAAAGACTGAAGAAAATAACTTGAGAAAAAGAAAAACCAAGGACGGACGGGCAAGCTTTTTCTGTCTAGGTTTTTTTCGGAAGTCTTTCTTCCCCAGCATAACATAAGTTGAGGACTTTATATTGCTTAAAAAACTTATGGAATTTTCAAGCTGTTTCTCATTTGCCAAGATCAGTGCCAACAGGGGAACTGTAACATAACATCCGAACGACTAGACACTTTTTCTTGCAAAGCCCTGGTGGATATTGGCTTTCATACTGTCATATATTGATCTTAAATATACCTGTCTGAATCCTATATTGTCCATAAATAATGGAGTTACTTCCCATTGAGTTTTTGGTAGTTACCGTACTTCTCAGGTGGAGGTGAAATGTGAATTTGCCGTTGTAAAGAACACAACAATACAGTGCTGATTACTTTCAGTTATGGCCAAGTTTTTAAGCAAAAGATAAAACGTCCTCACCTTAGAGAGATCTCTGATATTAAAGGTATAATGTGACTTGGTTGGCGTTGGCAACATGATGCTTCCCATCCTATAATATATCGCAATACTTGCGGAGACCATCGCAAATAAACAATCTTGTACTTCTGGCATAAACTCGCCATCTTGTAAAAATCTGCCAAGCTGAACCTGATATATATGTTGTAATGATCTGGTCGACGGCTGGGGCAGAGCAAAAATACTGAAAGAACAGAAAGATGTAGAAGATCAGTTTAAACAACACACAAAACAAAACTAATAGTTCGCTTGCACATAGGGGTCTTTAGCAGTGGGAGGAAACCGGAGGAATGGAGAATCACATGAGGTACCAATATTAGTACTTTATATGAACAAACGATGTTTAGTGTTTGCTTAGAGTTAAAACATATATATTATGGTCATCTACAGATTTCCTATATGTTTGGAAACTCTCATCGTGAAACTATTAGTTGACTCCCAAAATAAACAATATAATCAAAATAAATCATAATACCAGAAGTGTTTGAGTAATCTGGGACTGGTTGGATTTCTTCCACCACCAGGTGGACCACAAGCTGTAACCAAGGTTACATCCAATATGTCCTATAACGAAGAAAAAATTTTTTTTTATAAAAACATTTTTTTGTCAAATACACACTTCAAAGTTTGGAAATGAAATGAAATGGGGTTTAACATCATACCGTTCTGCTCTAAGATTGGCTAATAAGATGGGCATACGCCATTCAGTGGGCCCTGACAGCGGCACTACACCCTACTCTTATATCGAATTCCAATTGTCAATGGATCTTTTACGTGCCAGCCAATGTGACCGCAGGACCTCAGTTTTCCATCCCATCCAAATGACTAAACAGCTGTCCTTGTCAGGCCCTTTGTCCTGCATCATTGACGAGGGGGAACCAATCAAAGTTGTGAGGAAGGAAACTAATGGAAATCTTATCTTTATATAAGTTTTTATTTGTCCTAGGCCATCGAAAGTATAAAAAAAATGAAACGAAATATAGATCTGTATTTCAATCTGATTAACCAGTTAATTTTAGATTAGTCCGTACGCCTACCTTCCATTGTAATTTCTTGGTATCGTAGAAACCACCGAGTTCTAGATATTGACGTAATAATTCTAAAGGCGGTTGGGCACCATATTGTTCTGGTGCAGGCATATTCAAGTCATCTACAAACACAACCACCTGAAGTAAAGGAAAATGGATGTAAGTTGTCATATGGTTCAATTTAGAATTAACAAATTCTTTTTATTATTATGGAGTAAAGGATCCTTAAATCTTGGAGCTTCAACTGAGCACTTTCACTGAAATGACATCTTACATTTCTGTATCAACCGAGCTAATTAACACTGGCAGATGACCTGCATGTGCTATGAAAATCTTAAGGATATTTAAATTCTTGATCAACATCGGATTGAACTGGGGAATTCCCCATTAGTGAGCCAACAGCCGACACCTCCATTGTTTGTAATTGCTAATGATAAAATAATCGCGGTCTGTTTTAAAGAAATATGAATCTCACCTTTCTGCCTTTAGGAGCACCCATTGCATCTTTACCCTTCTTGATTAACTTGTGCATAATCTGAGCCTGAAGTCGAGCTGAACTCGTCTGAGCGCTGAATTGTATCGTTGTACTCAACAGACCGGTCTGTATCTTTGGTTTTGCCGTGCCGAGTAAAACATCCAATGATTTACTTTCGGTTTCTTCTTCACCAAACCTGGTCAGACTGCTTATATCATCTAAGATGGACGTTTGTTTCTCCGAATAGTTAAAGATCTCACCAAGAATAGTTCCATTCTTGTAAGTTGTCCCCCCTTCTTTTTGCAGACGTTTTAACATGTTGTTGATAATGGCTGATTTTCCAACACCAGAATCACCTAAACAAAAAACCAACATATAAATGATGCAAATGAATCATCTTAGAGAGAGAGAAATGGGGACACAAACTAGGTCATTTCGGGACTAACACACGGTTCAATTTTATTTCAATAATTTGCATGTGCAGTGGGAGGAAACTGGAGAACCAGAGAAAAATGACGTTTCAAGGGGAATCAAAACCATGCCAGTTTACTCAATGGGAGGACTTATGATACAGCACAACTTTTGGCCATCCAACCCACCAGTTGATTAAGGGGACTGAAGGAAGGGATTAAGAGTGTGCTTTTTAGTGAGTCAGGTGACTGTAACCTTCTGAATTCTCAGAATTACAATCAAATGTCACAATTCTGTGTATCCCCCTAACACAGCAAACAGGTTTCAGATGATTTGGTTGGTTGAGATATTTTCGTAAAGATACATTATGGAAGATTAGATAAAGAGTTGGCAGGTTCTCACAAAAATTGTTCAAAATTAGATAATGTTAACATTTTTTGCTGAAAATTGAAGTCAAATTGATCAACTCTGAACCAAGGAATTAGCGATTTAATTTTAGATCATCATTACTAGAGTCAGTACGATAAAAAACATAATCTCGATTATCCATATTTTGAATTAATCATCAACTAATCGAGTAAATATCGCAGACTGACATCAAGAGTTGATTATGGACAGTACAAGTTAATTAATGTCTAAATATCTAATGGATAATTTAGATAGCATTTCAAGCCTATAGGAAGACTTGCAATATGCAGATTTAGCTCTTGCATAATGTATGTTTAAGCTTTAAAGACCCAAATCTTATTATTTGGATTTACAGAATCCAGTTCCGTAAAGTTCAATCGAATTTCCGATAAGTGAAGGCCCTAACTCCCTGTCGTTACCTGTGATAAGAACTGGATGTTTATGAAGCAGAAGTAAACTAGTCAGGAACGAGAAGCGGATGATGTCAACAGTTGGAACAATCTCCGCCTCCTGAGGTCCGTCACTTTTCTTCTGATCAGACATTAATCCCATTGTCTCTCCAATTGTTATCATGGCCCCTTTTTCAATCAGCGATTTGGTCGTTGGTATCATTGCATCCCAGGGAGAGAAGCCGCCTGTCTCCATATTGACGAAGAAACTGTACATACTACGGTTGCCCGCTGGTAGTCGTACACCTAATGGAGGCTCAACTTCAAAGATTTCCCGCATAAAATTATCGAATTCATTACAGATATTAACGTCAACGTCTTTATCCGAGCCACGTCGACTGACCTCATCCTCGTCCATATCTTCCTGTCGTCGCAGTATGCCACCAACGCTCCAGGTGTAGCAAAAGGCATAAAGTTTACCCAGGAAGTTCAACAACTGACCAGGGTTTTTATGTAAATAATACGGTTTTTCATTCCTGGAAAATTCAATACAAACAAGGAATTTTTATTTGCACAAGTAGAGAATTTATTTATGAGCTGTGTATAGCGACCAAAAATCCTATTGCGATACTTGACAAAATTTTTAGAGAGCTGATTATGAAATGAAATGAAAAAAGGGCTTTAACGTCCTACTCTTCTGCACCTAACCTGGGATAATGGAAGACGGGCATACGCCATACAGTGTGCTATGAGGGAAATTTTTCCCGAGCAGAGGCGCTAGAGCCTACTCTTATATCGAATTCCAACTGCCAAGGGATCTTTTACATGCACGCCAATGTGCACACAGGACCCCGGTTTTTCGTCACATCGAACGTCTAAGAGCTCATTATGGGCCTGGCATGTAAATAAATGTCGAAATTAATGATTTGTATAACATTCAAGGCCAAACGAAAGATCTGCATCAGGTAACTTTTGTATACAATACAATAATCAAATTTTTTTTATTTATTTCTTACTTGTCATCTTTACTATGTGAATCCTCCATAGCTTCAATATCGTCACGTAATTTATTTTGTCGTTTTGATTTACGTTTCGATTTACCAGACTTGGATAATGGTCCACGCGATGAGTTTCTACTTGATACACGGCTCTCACCACTACCAGGTCGTAACTCATCCTTGTCTGAAAACAAATCAAACGAAAATTTGTTAGTGTGTGAATTTTGACTCGTTTTGTGTACTGGTAGTCAGTCTGTGAATTTTAACCCATTTTGAGTAAAGGTACTCAGTTTGTGAATTTTGACCCGTTTTGTGTACCAGTACTCAGGCTGTGAATTTTAACCTGTTTCGTGTACCACTATTCAGTCTGTGAATTTTAACTTGTTTTGTGTACCAGTACTCAGTCTGAAAATTAACTCGTTTTGTGTACTGGTACTCAGTCCGTGAATTTAACTCGTTTTGTGTACCGGTACTCAGTCTGTGAATTTTAACTCGTTTTGTGTACCGGTAATCAGTCTGTGAATTTTGACTCGTTTTGTGTACCAGTATGTCAGATAAGTTAGAAAGTTTGGCTCCAATGATGCTCTACAGCTTCTCTCTTTTGAATTTCTAAAATGAAAATAAAATGGGGTTTAACTTGTAAGGGTAATGAAGACAGACATATCCCATGCAGATTACTATGAGGGCATTTCTGCCCGGATAGCGGCGCTACAGCCTTCTCTTATGTCAAATTCTAACTAACACATAATAGAACTTTATTTTAGTTAGGAGGGCCTGAAACTAGAAGACCCAGAGAAAACCCACAAGGTTGGGCAGTCGACCCTACGCCTTGTCACGTACAAGCTTGGTATGGAAACAAAACAGTTTAACTTCATGACAGGCATTATGATCTGAAATTCATGTATCATACCAGCCACTCAACCCCTTGTTTGAATGTGGCAGTCGTTACCTGGGTTACCGAATCCACCATTTTTACTCATGTAGTCCAGATACGCCATCAACAAATGACACAAAGTGGCCACGATACTCATGTCTGGTGCAACCACGGTTTGGAACCTCTGGTATTTCTTCAAGAACTTTAGTCCTCTGTCCACACTGTGCTCAAATAGCGCCAGCAGGTGATTCCTTCCACTTTCAGGAATATCCCTGGGCAGATTCTGTATCCAGCTTTTCACAAATGGCCACCATCCCAATTCAACTGGATCCTGAAAGTAATTTTTTAATTACCAACAAAACAGAATGAAGGATTGAAAAAGGCTTGGACACGTTGATAGTCAAGTCACAAAATATTGTAATTCCAGAAGTCATTTTCAAATGGTTATTTGGTTTAAAAACGACCATACGCCTTGTCACATCCAACAGGGGAATCAAAACCACCTGAGTAGACTCTATAACCTTATGATACAGTGTGCATGTGCTAACCATTCGGCCATAACCCCCCACCCCCCCATCCGTATAATAAAGAGAGAGAGAGAGAAATGGGGTTTAATGTCCACTCGACACAATCTAGGTCATTTTAAGACCTATATATGGTTTAATTTAATTTCAATAATTCGCTTGCACGTAGGGTTCTTTAGAAGTTGGAGGAAACCGGAGGAACCAGAGAAAACCCTCAAGAATAGACAATCAAACCCAACACCTTGTCACGTACAACCAGGGATTCGAAACCACGCCAGTTGACTCAATGAAAGGCCTGTATGATACAGTGCACACGTGCTAACCATTCAGCCAACTCCCCTTTGTGTAATTAACATAATGACTGTATGTATACAAAGTATTATGAACCATTTGCTAAAGCTCCTCTCCAGGATTATACATGTCTTATTTAATCAGTAGTCGGTTGGGATTTGAAAGGGACTATTTTAGAATTCCAACAACAGAGAGGTTTTAAGCTTGAAAAACAAAAAAAAAATCACTGCTGCTCTTTGCTGGTATGCAAATTTATGATAAGAACAAGACATACATACCATATAAACCATAGCACATCTACTTATGGTAGCTGGACTAGCCTGAGATAAATTATCTACTTCAAATATTAATCTCATTCCTGGTGCTAAACTAATCCGTTCTCCACTTGCTAGACATAAAACCTGAATAATATTTAGAAAAATTTATATTTAATTTAGAGTTTGAACTACTGGGGTGCAATCTGATTAAAATACAGATCTATATACCAGAAACAACCGGAAAACAACCAGAAAAACACTAAAAAACGGAAAACACACTAAATACCGGAAAACACCCTAAATAGGCAACCCGGAGCCTGGTCCTCTGGAAAACACCAGAAAAACCTAACCCTAACCCTACATCCCCCCCCCCCCCCGCACAGAGGACCTGGTCTTTTAGAAAACACCGTAAAAAATTAACCCAAACCCCCGCACACAGAGGAACAGGCTTCAGGTTATCCATTTAGAGTGTTTTCATTTTTTAGCGTTTTTGCAAAGTTTTCCTGTATATAGTATAACTTGGTGTTTTCCAGTAGTTTTCCGGTTGTTTTCGTAGTGTTTTTTATAGTTTTGATGGCCTACACTACATGAAGATCTGACCAGAAGGTTGCTTCAGCGGTCGTATGAGTGGCTTTTGAACCTATGATGTCAGATGTTGATTAATCAATCAGCGGCGACGTTTCTAGCGGTTTACGGACGGTTCTGAGTATCATTGGCTACTCCCTCACTTTAACGAGAACGCAGGTTATATAACAACTCTTCCAGATCCTAGAGTAGTATAGATAAGAAACTGAAATTTTGAACTATAAAAACGAAATGAAATAGGATCTGTGTTTTAATCGGATTGAATGCGTTGTGAAGTGTTGGTTGGGGTGGGTGGGTGCAAGGGTTTGCCTTGACACTGAATAACGTTCATCGTCAAGTGTGTTGCAACTTTTCGGCACTCTTGTCCTAATACGTTAATCTGTCTAACCATAAAACCTGAACAATATCAAACACAAATCTAAATTCAGTTTTAATTAAGATTATATTAGATGAGGAATGGGTTGGTTTGGGGTGAGTGGAGGTTTGGCCTTGACATTGAAATAGTTTGCTCTTCGGGGCAATCTCAAGTCTTTTGGCACTCCATGGCCAGTCCTTTATTTTAAAGAAGGATAACCAACTGCGAGAAAATTTGATTCTTGTTAGGAAATAAAATAAAATGGAGTTTAACGTTCCACTGTTCTGCTCCTAAACTGGGCCAATGAAGACGGGCATACGTCATACAGTGTGTTATGAGGGAATTTTTGCCTGGAAAGCAGCACTACAGACTACTCTTATATCGTGGGCCTACTCTTATATCGAGTTCCTACTGTCAAGTGATCTTTTCCACGGATTAGGCGCACGCCAATTAGTACACAGGACCTCGGTTTTCGTCCCAGCAAAACGACTAGACAGCTGTCCTTGTCAGGCCCTCCATCCTGTATCAATGACGAGGGGCACACCAGAAAATCTGGATGAACTTACTTGGCCAATGCAGGGATAGATCACCTGACCTTCCGGCTAGCGAGCCAGCGTCAGGCCTTATATAAATTCATTATTATCATTAATTATTATTATCAAATGTGAAGAGAATTTGTGTTACCTTTGAATCATCTAATACTGTATTAAGATTTTCTACCCATAGCGTATCAACTGGTCCGTCTAATATAATCCATCTCCAATCAGTGGGTATCGTCTCTAACATATCTTTCCTCTCTCCGTCCTCTATAATATCCGTCTGATCACTGACACTTGTAGCTCCAGTACGGGTTGTCGTCTAAAAATACATATCGTAATATTCTATTAAACATGATTTCATCAACAGCGATTCTCTTAACACAATGTACAATTTTATGGATACACAATTACTAAGTTTGTTAATAATAAGACGAGAGTATCCTCTTTGAAACGTCGCTTATTATCAAACTCAGTAATTGTGTATCCATAAAATTGTACCTTGTCTTAATATGTTCAATTACTAAATGCCAATCAAAGAAGCAATGTTCTTGTTGTAGGGCTTTGCTCCTGTATAGCTCACTACACTTTATTTATATTTAGCGCTAATATTAATATTTTAATTCAACTAATGCAAGGTTTCTTGATGAAAGAGAGGGGGGGGGGCGACTGGTTAGCACATGTCATTAAGTCAAGTGACGTGCTTTTGATTCCCTAGTTGTATATGAAAAGGAATAGGGTCGCCTGTCCTACCCCGTGGGGTTTCTCCAGGTCCTTTGGTTCCTCCTACCGCTAGAGACCACTACATTCAAGCGAATTATTGAAATAAAATTGAACCATGCTAGTCCCTTTAATCACTTAGTTTGTGTAGCGGAGATGTAGGGTTATGATACCATAGTGGCCTGTTCATTATTTTACCAATTGGCTAGATTAAGAGAGAGAGAGAGAAATAGGGTATACCGTCCACTCGACACAGACTAGACCATTTCTGGATTAACATATGGTTTAATTTTTTTTTTAATAATTCGCTTGCGCGTAGGGGTCTTTAGCAGTTGGGGGAAACCCGGAGTACCCGGAGAAAACCCACAAGGATAGACAGACGGCTAGATTAGGAACACAGATCCTGACTGATACTCAATAGTTGGGCTTGACTATTCTCCAAGGTTTTTTAAGAAAATTTTGCAGTGCAAGCTCTTGCGAGAATCCTTGTGTGAATTTGATTTGGAGATTCGCTTGAATTTCTAGCCCTAAACAAAGAATCTTTTTAATGAATTTTTTCATACCTGTGTTATCTGGGAATAATTGGTCATATTTGTCTCTGCTCGGAATTCTTTCCCTTCCTCTCCTGCTCCTGACACTACGTTTAAATCTTTATAAAACTTTCTGGTAGCAGACGCAATGAGACCGTCTGTCCATTCAAACGTTATAGGATTTGTTTCCCCGTACAATTCTCCCAGTTTTACACATTTAGGATTCAAGGTGAACGTCTCAACGTGACCTTTCTTAGCACGATTATGCTGAAATAATAAAAACAAAATCTTTAAATAATAAACAAGCCAACAGTGAGGCTGATGTCCCCCGCCGAAATCCCAAAATAAATAGACGACACATATTAATTAATCGCACATTTATTTTTTTCAAACGTATTGAGTTATCGTGTCTCAAAGCATCAACCAATCAAATTGCTTATCTCTGCTTACCCAAAGCGGAAAATGCTCATCTTCGAACTCCATCAAGGCATTGACCTAATAAGCATATACACCAAGTTTGAACATTTTAACTCAATTAGAAGGAGAGTTATTGTGTTCCAAAGTCTCGACCACTCAAATTGCGTATCGCTCTGCTTACCCTGAGCAGAAAATGCTCATTATCGAACTTAGTCGAGGTATTACTGTAATGAATAAGCATATACACCAAGTTTGAACATTTTAACTCAATTACATTAGAAGGAGAGTTAGTGTGTTCCAAAGTCTCAACCAATCAAATTGCTTATCGCTATGCTTACCCGGAGCAGAAAATGCTCATTATCGAGCTTTGTCAAGGTAATTAGAACTAAACCTATCGTGTCCCAAAGCATCAACCAATCAAATTGCTTATCTCTGCTTACCCTAAGCGGAAAATGCTCATCTTCGAACTCCATCAAGGCATTGACGTAATAAGCATATACACCAAGTTTGAACATTTTAACTCAATTAGAAGGAGAGTTATTGTGTTCCAAAGTCTCGACCAATCAAATTGCGTATCGCTCTGCTTACCCTGAGCAGAAAATGCTCATTATCGAACTTATTCAAGGTATTACTGTAATGAAACTATTTAGAACTAACGTTATCGTGTCCCAAAGCATCAACCAATCAAATTGCTTATCTCTGCTTACCCTAAGCGGAAAATGCTCATCTTAGAACTCCATCAAGGCATTGACCTAATAAGCATATACACCAAGTTTGAACATTTTTACTCAATTAGAAGGCGAGTTATTGTGTTCCAAAGTCTCGACGAATGAAATTGTGTATCGCTCTGCTTACCCTAAGCAGAAAATGCTCATTATTGAACTTATTCAAGGTATTACTGTAATGAAACTATACACAAAGTTTCACCACTCTCACTTAATTAGAACTAAAGTTATCGTGTCCCAAAGCATCAACCAATCACATTGCTTATCTCTGCTTACCCTAAGCGGAAAATGCTCATCTTAGAACTCCATCAAGGCATTGACCTAATAAGCATATACACCAAGTTTGAACATTTTAACTCAATTAGAAGGAGAGTTATTGTGTTCCAAAGTCTCGACCAATCAAATTGCGTATCGCTCTGCTTACCCTGAGCAGAAAATGCTCATTATCGAACTTAGTCGAGGTATTAATGTAATGAAACTATACACCAAGTTTCATCACTCTCACTTAATTAGAAGTAAAGTTATCGTGTCCCAAAGCATCAACCAATCAAAATGCTTATCTCTGCTTACGCTAAGCGGAAAATGCTCATCTTCGAACTCAATCAAGGCATTGACCTAATAAACACATACACCAAGTTTGAAGATTCTAGCTCAATTAGGAAGAGAGTTATTGTGTCCCAAAAAGTGTGACGGACAGACGGACAGACGGACAGACAGACAGACAGACAGACAGACAGACAGACAGACAGACAGACAGACAGACAGACAGACAGACAGACAGACAGACGGACGGACGAACCCATTTTAATAGTCCCCCAACTTTCTTCGAAAGGCGGGGGACAATTAAAATTGTGCAATCAGAAAGAAGACAATTTTAAAATTTACAATTAAAGTCACCAATCTGTATCATGAATGCATTATGGGGGATTTGATAAAGAGCTAATAGTTCTCACTACAATAGTTAAAAACTGGACAATGTAAAGGGGATGTACTGAAAATTGATCCACTCTGAACTAAGATTTTAGCTTTTGAATTTTAGGCCTAGCCTCGATCATCATAACTAAAGTCGGTAAGATAAAAAACATGGTCTTGATTATCCATTTTTGGATTAAAATGAATGAGCATTGCCAAGCAAATAGGATTCAAATCCAGTAATGATTGCAGGGTAGTGTTGACATCTTGAGTTGATTATGGTCTGGATAAGTTAATTAATTGATGTCTAATTTATGATTTTGATAACATTTCAGGCCTACATGAAAGACCTGCAATAGGCAGATTTAGCTCTTGCATTATAATCTTCAAGCTAGGATCTTTGCTATGAGCAGAAGCACATACGCCAGACTGTTTGTGTAGGCCAGGCCTATCTCCTTCAGGGCCCACTTAAGGGGCCTCAAAACTTAACTAGCACAGGGTCTCATTGGTCCTAAATCCTGCACTGGCTATGAGTGATAATCGATAGTAACCCATAAGTTCAGGAATTTATCTAGCAATGTCCAGATGTTGAGACATTATTCGATTGAAAGAAATATTTTCAATCTCCTAGAATTCTGGACCCTGTTTCTTGAAATCTTCACTAAAGATAAAATCTTAATTTTAGCAGATATTTCAACTTTGATTGGCTAATTATAAGCACTAAAATCAATCTATTATTATCCAATCAAATTACTAAAATTTGGATTTTATCTTAGTTAAAATTTCTTGAAACAGGCTCCTTGAACTAAAAAAATGAAAAAGGTTTTACTTACGACATAAGAGTTTGGTTTCTTGAGTTGACCAACTGTTGCATGGTTATCATCCTGGGGTGTTATGGTGGGTAATAGGACTAGCGCCCTCTGTAGGATAGTTCTAGCAGTTGTCTTCCCTCCACCTGTGGGACCTACTAACATTACACCATGACGCACTAGGATTTGACTATGCAACTGTTTTACTCGTTCCATCTGACTCGGCCAGTGTTGAAGATTATGTTCTCTGATTGACATAGATATGGCTTTCTAAAAAAAGAACATGGAGTCAAATGTAAGAATCAAAAGGTTGCGTTAAAAGTTTCAGAATGAGAGAGAGAGAGAGAGAGAGAAGTGGGGTTTAACGCTGGAAATAAGGCACCTGTCACTGACAATTTCAGGCACAGATTCAGGCTTTGTCAGGCACAAAACCTCTGGTGTCTGTCTTTGATTATATCACAGTTACACCGTAGTTATGGGTGAGTTTGAATTATATTTTTCTGTTGATTACTCTTGTTGACTGCCTGGACGATTTAGCTGCTGTATGGGCGTATGTTTCGTTGCCTGGCAACCTATTTTTATATATATTAAGTATAATTTAGCAAACACAACAGGGCTACATTTAAATTTGTTTATTCAAATAAATGTTTGTGGATTTGATATTTGCTCATATATATTTTATAAAGATCTTACCAATTCTGCGTACAGCATTGAAAAATAGTTCTAAGTGATCTTGGCTTAATTTATATGTCAGTAGATATTTGAGTGGGTGCACATCAGTATAAAAGAGATCTGAACACAAACCAAGGATACTGTCTATATTTATCACCATTCCCATAAATCCTGTTTTCCTGAAATTAGCAGCATTTAAAGAGATTATTATTCTTTCTTTATAAAAGATACAAGAAAAATATGGTTGTTAATGATTCCTATTTTCAGTTATAAGGTTGTGTAAAAAGATCAACTTGAATAAAATATTTTCATTTAATAATAACTGTGTTAAGCCTCGCACCTGACAACTAAAATATACTGAGTCAAACATCAAAATGGTAAGTTGTTCCACAAACGCGGTCCACAGACACTGAAGGCTTTATCCCCATATGATTTCAGTTTAGCTTGCGGCACAGTCAATGAGGGCTTATTTTGTGAGCAAAGTGGTCGATTTGGTTGATATGTTTTAATGAGATCAGTGAGGTAAGATGGGGAAAGATCATGTTGACACATATAAAATCAACTTATCCAGACCATAATCAACTCTTGATGTCATCACTAGACTGTGTTATTTACTGGATCCGATCTGCTGCTCAAAACTCATTGATGATTTAATCAAGTAATGGATAATCAACACTATGGGTTTTTTTTATCGTAACGACTTTAGTAATCATGATCGAGAACAGACCTAAAATTCAATCGCTAAATTCTCGGTTCAGAGTGGTTCATTTTGACTGAAATTTTCAGCAATTTCCCTATAAATTATCTCATTTTTAAGTATTTTAGTGAGAACTGCCTGCTATGTATATAATCTCCCATATTGTATGTTTAATTAACTGAGTTCTAATGGAGAATTTATGAATCAATATTGATAGTCAACCATTTGTATGATTAAAACCTGATTACTGACGTCAAATTATTATGGCTTGAATTCACTTAATTATTGATACATTATGGGTAATTAGATAAACAGCTGGCAGTTTGCGCTATAATAGTTAAACACTTGATAATGAAAAGGAAATATTCTGAAAATTCAGTCAAATTGCTCCATTCTAAACCGATATATTAATCTTTCATATAACATTTTAGGCTTATAGGGGGTTGGGATGGCCTAGTGGTCTAGAGTGCCGCGCGTCGACCTCTAGCTGGCCGGTCACCTCTGGCTTGCGGCTGTGGTTTCGAGCCCTGGTGTGAGCGTATGTGGCATGGAGATAGGGGCGCCTTTTCAACCTCGTGGGTTTCCTCCGGGCACTCCGGTTTCCTCCCACTGCTAAAGACCCCTACGCACAAGTGAATTATTGAAATAAAATTAAACCATATGTTAGTCCCAAAATGACCTTGTTTGTGTTGAGTGGACGTTAAACCCCATTTCTCTCTCTCTCTCTCTTTAGGCTTATAGAATAGGCAGATTTAGCTCTTGCATAATGTATGTTGTTTATGGTCTGGATAGGTTAATTAATGTCTAATTAATAATTTAGATAGCATTTCAGGCATAAAGAAAGACTGCAATAGGCAGATATAGCTCTTGCATAATGTATGTTGAATCATAGAAAATAAATTAGAAATCTAAATTTGAAGCTCAAGAGACATCAAATGAATTTAATATCAAATGAATTCCAATAATTTATTTTATTATAATATTAAAAGGATAATAAATTCTTTAAAGCCGTTTAATAACTGGATAGAGCAATAAAGCAATAAAATATAGCACATACTTACGGAAGAATAATTATTAATTAAGGGGAATATATATCAATAATTTTAAGCAAGTGCATGAAAATGATGAGAGAAAACTCTTCGAAACATGACCCAAGTAATAGAATAAAAGAATATTTCTACCTGGACCATTTTGTGTTTGTCCAAAATTAGCGACACACAGATCACTATGTATTATTTCTGGTGATATTGTCACATCTTGAAATAATTTATATATATTTAATTGTAACCAGGACCATTCTGTTATAAAATCTCTATCTCCATACTGAAATAATAGAAAAAACATCATTTTAACAGACTTTTTGTTCGTGCTTAAAGGGTATATAGCTCTATATTTTGGACTCTTAAAGATACAATACAATAACAAGTTGGCAGTTCTCACTATAATAGTTATGAACTAGCTAATGTAAAGGCAATTTGCTGAAAATTTCAGTCAAATTGATCCACTATGAACTTAGAACTTAGCCTGGATCATCAGAAAGACAAAACTAGTTGTCTCGATTATGTGGTCTCTCGCTGGGCTGATATGTGGTATATGACTGGGTAGGTATGTGGTTCTCTGGCTGGGCTGGTATGTGGCAACTGGCTGGATGGGTATGCAGTGTTTAACTAATTTCCCTCATAGCTCACTGTATGGCGTATGTCCGCCTTCATACCTCGGTTATGAGCAGACCATTTTTAAAACCAGGTCTATAAGTACCTTTTTTTCTATTCCTCTCATTAATGGATCCATAATTTCTCTTATGAAATATTCCTGAAAGACAAAATGAATAATATACAAGGACTTTACTATATCAATGAAGAGGCCAGGGTTCCCGGGGTTTCAATCCTGCAGTTGGCCTTGACAGATCCTTGTGATTTTCTGGAGTAGTTTCTCCATGTCCACTCAACACAAACTAGGTCATTTTGGGACTAACACATGATTCAATTTTAGGGGTCTTTAGCAGTCTGACCTGGAGAAAACCCACAAGATTGGACAGGCAAACTTCTTTTTGTCACGTACGACCAGGGAATCGAAACCCTGTATCAGTTGACTTAATGCTGTAGTGATCAATTGCAACTTTTTCACTATACGTGTATCTTAAAGTCATAGTTTTAAACTTATATAGCTTCATTTGCGATATTTAGAACCGTGCATAGAACACATTACGTCCAGAATTTGACGGTAACAGCTTACTAATAAATTTAATAAAAGAAAACTATTTCAGAACAACGATAATTTCTAATACACCTTTGGTGTAATTAAAATATCTCTAGAGGTGGTGTTTGTTCGTTTGACAAATTAAGGTTTTGAAATAGGATACACAACACAAATATATTAACTTACAGGGTCATATTTTGAATTTTAATAAACCATGTTAATTCAAGAAAATTATTGTTGTCTTCTGATTAAGATAAAATCGTGAAACAGGTGCCAGGTTTATAATACACATTCGCTAAAATTGTTGAGCTGCGGTGATCAATTTTATTACCCTAATCAAGTCTGGCAATTAACAGTTGTTATATAACATCTAGGTCAACGTTGATCCAAATGGTGTTCAGTGAAGCGTAATTCCTGCTCTGATGGCAGTTTGTGACTTGAAAATACGTTTAATAATTTAAAAAATTCAAGAAGAAGAACAACCAATGGCATGAAAATTTTCGCATATTTCCGATACAACAATTCTTTTTGTTTTGAAATATACTGTAGAAAAATAACTTAGTTAATAAGTAATTAAAATATCAAGCTTTATTTAAATGAGATGATAGAAAAGGGAAACATACATTTATGTCATTACAATAAGACCAACGCTGAATAGACCACAGTATGCACACACATGATATAATTGTTCTTTTTGTGGTACTTTGTCATCCAGTGAATAAAATGTTACAGGTAAAAAAAAATCACACTCCGACCAATCATGGTCTCTAATCCATTAGAACAGTGTCGCCTCTCCGTCTGAGATCAAAGAGCAAATAAATAGGTCGGACTTGAAAGAATAATTTCGTGTGAAAAGCGTGCTCTCTAGATAGAATGAATTATACAATAAGGATGAGACTGAAGCCGTGGAGTATCAGTGCTGTGGCGTATTATAGCATACGATTACATCATGTGTACCTACTTCAAGAATACACATGATGGCAAATGGCCGCCATTTAAAATACTACGCCCGCCTCTTAGAGACGATAACTTAACTCGCTATAAATTGTAAAAAAATTTACTTCGGCTAGAATTACAAAACACCTAAGATTAACATTTGCTAAAAATTTCTAAAAAACAACCTAAATTTATGGAAATGGGGCCAAATCAAATCAGGCAAATTACATCAAATAGTCCATGTTAAACGTATAGCAAAAATTTTAAACTAACGCGAGCACGCGCGTTTCTAGACAACGCCATAGCGGGTCATAGCAACCGGTGAGTATAAATTGGAAATCCCCAATGACGTAGATATTATAAATTGGAAAGCCGAGTCTGTCTTAAAATAAGTAGTACCGTCAGTAAACAAGATGGAAGCCATCTGCTATCGTGTTTGATCATGGAGTAGGCAAGCACAGGTGTGTCGTATGGTATTATAGTTGTTGTTGGAGTATTATAAGAAATAGCTAGTACTCGTTGACTATTTTGTTATTTGATTTCAGATCGAATCACCCATGATTTTGTTAATGAAGGATCTTGTACTGTTTGTTAATTGCATGGCGTTATGATTTTAGCAGTTTTGATTTTTAATTAGTATGAACGATGTTTTTGTGATAAAGTCTTGATTGTTATTTGGCGTTATGATTTTAGCCACAATTTGTCTGAAGATTAAAAACGCCGCCCCTTGGAGATACGCTAAATGTAACTCACTGTGATATTAATTACAAAACGGTATATATTACCGTAAAATGTAACATTCATTACCTTCATTAGTTTTTGCTGATAAAAAATATATCATAAATTGAAATCTAATAATTTATTATGGCTAGTTTATGTGTGGTTTGCTCCAAGGAAGTGCGTCCCCGACAAGAGGCGTTGCAACACAAAATCGTTTTAATTAAAAATAAAAATCCATGTTGACAACTTGACAAATAAAAAATATTTCTAAAATTTTACAAACATTTCAACCCCTGACTTATTGGGATAAATTGTAACAATTGCCAAATTTCAACCAACTATATCAGCGAATCCATTAGTGCACGAGCTAATTAACTGGCCTCGTCTGTCAACATCAGAGAGCTGAACTCACCGTGTTTCATCTCTCAACATCAAAGAACAATTCCGTGTGAAAAGCGTGCATGAATTGACAGTATGAATTGTAAAATAATGACTGGGTCGTTTGGGAGCGGTTTCGTAATATATGTCTGCATGATTACTTTATTTATTCACGAACGGGCCGCTCAAGCTTGTGGACGACTTTATCATCGTATTATTATGTTTAAAGGTATATGATTTATCTATTAGTGATGCAATTCTGTTTCCTTAGAAAGCCCTATTTACGACCGAGGTAAGAAATAATCTTATAAAATATAACAGCGACAAAACTTACAGGTTATCATTAGTTGCGAGATTGTTTGTTTATAATTGTGTTTTCGAAATAGATTAGAGCATCTGATATCAATAGAGATTAAAAACAGCGACGAAACTTATAGGTTATCATTAGTTGCGAGATTGTTTGTTTATAATTGTGTTTTCGAAATAGATTAGAGCATCTGATATCAATAGAGATTAAAAACAGCGACGAAACTTACAGGTTATCATTAGTTGCGAGATTGTTTGTTTATAATTGTGTTTTCGAAATAGATTAGAGCATCTGATATCAATAGAGATTAAAAACAGCGACGAAACTTACAGGTTATCATTAGTTGCGAGATTGTTTGTTTATAATTGTGTTTTCGAAATAGATTAGAGCATCTGATATCAATAGAGATTAAAATACGTCGGATAATCAAAATGAGGTTGGACCGGATATCGGTAAATAACGATATTGCATGCAACCGATTTTAAGACACATGCATTTATAGTTCAATAGTACCACGGTAATGCTAACAAATGAAACATACAAAAAGACAAGAAATATAAATAACTGTTGCAAGACAATGGTATGCAGTATAAGAAACGTAGTATTCATCAATAAATGAAATACGTATAGACTAAAGACGGCAGACATGTAATTTTACAGCACGTATAAATCCATGTATAAAGACCTACCCTTAACAAAGACCGATCTGCGTAAAACACACGGTCGATTAAGAAATCGCACGGTAAATTAGATTTGACACCTACGCGTCAGATTTAGCCTGCTAGTCCTTGATAAGACACTTTGCTGCAGTTATAACACGCTTTCGAGAAAACTCACCAAACGTAGAATACACACCGTGTCAGTTGTTTTTAACCCGTCCGTTAATTAACACACCCAGTACAGAAAACACACTGTCGCACAGATTTTCACTCCTAGCGATAATTAAATCACCCTTAGTCAATTTCTCACCCCTGTTAATTAACACACCGTATCTACAGAATTTAACCTCTTTCTATTAGATATATTGCCATAATTAGAATTTTACCGAGTTTCGTCAAAATTAAACCAAGTTGATAGATTTATATGCTCTATACGTACAAAAAACACTATAGCTACTTCTTAGTGTCAGTTGACTTAATGATAGACTGTATGATACAGTGCACACGTACTAACCATTCGCCCATCCAAACCCCCTGAATGGTTAGCACGTGCACAGAGGCGAATCAAGGCTCTGATGGGCCCTAGACAGCTCGACCAGCTGGGCCCTTTGCTGGAATAGTTTGAAGGAGTAAAACTAAGACCGCTGTAAGAGAAACGAAATTTCCGAGGATGTGCGTCTATACTTTTCTTTTCCTATCTTCTTAGAAGTGGTTAGGGCACTTGTTATATTCTGCCAACCTGTAGTTTTTGTCACTTGTAGTAAAGTACTCCATTATTTCATCACTTACATGTGATGGCCATAGACCCTTATCAACAGGAAAGGCATTTCTAACGCCTACCCTTTCTTCGTCACTAGGTATATGCCCATACTCACCTTCATTTTCATAAAATATAACAAGGTTGTCAAATCATTTATGGGCTCTATTTATTCTTGGGCCCTAGGCAGCTGCCTACACTGCCTATAGGGTAATCCACCCCTGCATGTGCATGCCATATCATAAGGTCTGTCATTGAGACAACTGTCATGGTTTAGATTCCTCAGTTGTACGTGACAAGGAGTAAGGTAGTTTGTCTAACCATGTAAGGGTTTTCTCTGGGTCCTACGTTCTCTCCAACTGCTAATTATAGACCCCTACGCGCAAGCAAATTATTGAAAAAAATTTAACCATATGTTAGACCTGGTCAAATGGACATTAAAACCAATTTCTCCCTCTCTCTCCATTCTATATTTACACTACAACTCATATATCTTGTAATTCAAATTCATCGAAAATCATAGAAAACTGTTGGGTCTCTACTGTTATGTAGTTTAAATAGGTCTGTCTACATTAGATAATAGGTGTTAGGTTTATAAATGTTTAGTTTCACAAGTATGTTGAGTAATGAATTCGTGGGTTAATTACTCAACACTTTTTGAGAAACTAAACATTTATAAACCCAACTAATTAACTGGGCCGCAAATTCTAAAAACAGGAAGAAGCTTTGGTACTCCTATATCTTGTCTGCGATATCACTTCTGTGGAAGCAGACATTAAAGCACCAGGTAGTAGTAGTAGAAAATCTTAGTATTTACCTGTATCTATGATGTCATCAAACTGAACACCTGTTGAGTTTATAACGGCTTAGTTTCTCAAAAGGTGTGTTAATTACACAACAGGTTTTGAGAAACTAAACTGTTATAAACTCAACACCTATTATCTAATCTAGATAGACCATTTTTAACTATATGACAGTAGAGACCAAACAGTTTTCTATGATTGTCAACGAATTTAAACAATTGTCGCAATCTGATTAAAATACAGATCCTGTTTTGTTTCGTTTTTATAGTTTAAAATTTCGTTTTACTTGTCTTTACTACACTAGGATCTGGAAGGGTTTTTATCATTGACGTTTTCTGGTTTGACCCTGAAATGAACTTACACTATATAGCTTGTCACATCTTAACGTAGTGGAAGCCATCGAAAGTATAAAAAAAACAAAACAAAACATAGATCTGTATTTTAATCCAATTGACAGTTTTCCAATGGTAAAGGTATCTCGGTGGCTAAGTGGATAAGGCGCTGGTTCTCTAGCCTGGAGGTCCGGTGTTCAATTCCTGCATTTCCAGCGTGATTTCCCCTTGTCAGTGATGCAGAAGGAGGGCCCGACAAGGACAGCTGCCTAGTCATTCGGATGGGATGAAAAACCAAGGTCCCGTGTACACATTGGAGTGCACGTAAAAGATCCCTTGGCAGTTGGAATTCGATATAAGATTAGGGTGTAGCGCCGCTGCCCGGGCAAAATTTCCCTCATAGCACACTGTATGGCTTATGCCCGTCTTCCATTAGCCCAGGTTAGGTACAAAAGAGTGGGACGTTAAACCCCATTTCATTTCATTTCATTTCCAATGGTAAAGATTAAATACAGAAACTCCTGTACAACTACAATTAAGTTGTTGTGAATAGTTACTGGTACTTACAACTGAATGTTTGTTTAATTTTATGAAATATTTATCTTCATTTTTATCGGATGAAAACAGGGCAGCTTTATTAACAATTCCACCTTGAACTAACTTCTCAAATTGTAAACTGGGATCATCCATGTCTTCTTGTAAAACTTCTTCAATTGCCTTGAAATCTTCCATTTTATAGGCGGCCTGACCTGAAAATAAACTCCACAATATTGTCATTGATGATAGGCCTACTTGTAAAAAAAATCAGCTTGGCCTTGAATATACAAATAAAAAATTTAATGAAATAAAAGGAAACTTTCATTTTCACCCTAAACTACTAAACTAAATTTAAATTAAAACATTTTTTTTTCATTACCTATTTTATTTGTTATTTCAAGTTATGGTTTGTAGTAAAATTATATTTATTTTATTGCTAGTATGGATAAATTCTACTTAGTTTGGAACTATATATATAAAAATCTAACAAATATATATATATGGGCAAATTAAAAAAATAAATTAAATAAAAGTAGGTCTTTTTAAAGTAAAAGTAGCCCGTTTCTAATATCATTATTTCATAGCGAGACCACACCTTTTTAAAGTTTTTCGTCCCCTTTTAATTGGAGTAGTCTAATAGGGTAATAAAAAATGTAACATCTAACAATACAATGTTGAAGTGCAGACAGTTTATCAACATCAGAAGTCTCCAGTTTCCTGACTGACAGGTGCTCGAGGATAACTGTAAATTGGCCCCGCCCAAATAATCTCTAAATGAATACTAAAGGTATCAAAAATACGGTTTACAACACATAACCTACATATTATCCCAATTTTCGTTACATCATAGCACGACGTTTTATTTTACTAGTATATTGTTGCCTAGGAACATAATTAGATTTTACAAAATCCATTTATTTCAGTAATGATGAAGGCCAGAGGTTATAAATTTACCGTTCACTGAATTAAAGTTATCCAGGCTGTATTTGCTAGCGATATTGTTCAGTTACACTTGAGACTTGAGCAATCGAGAGTTTGCATGCATCAAACATGGCTGCGTACAAGAAAGGCGAATTATCGGTAAGTGCTAAATAGTATAGAGCCGGGCCGATTTTGCTAAATTCTATAGAGCGAGTATGATTTAAGCCCTCCCCTTTTGTTGTTTAGGCCCTTCCCACATTTTTGAAGGTGATGGTTGTATGCTAGTATCACCATGGACCTTATGGTATCACTTACGCCGGAATTTGTTTTAAATTTATAGGTTGCTGTCTTATATAAAATTTAAATTAAGAATAATTCCATTAAAATTATGTTTTAGTAGTTTGAAAATCACCCCCCTTCTCCAGAGAGTATCAAATGGTTTGGTAAAATCTATGAAAAAAATGTACAAAGGCTGTTTTTTTTATATTTAATATTCCTTAATGATTGTTTTTAAAATAAAAATGTTATCCGTGGTTCTATGCTTTGATCTATATCCACATCAGGCGCGGATCCAGGATTTTTTGCAGGGGGGGGGGAGGGGGGCTAGGTTTGATAAAAGGCACTGAACCAATTAAGGGGGGGTGGGGGGCCCTCCCCCATGAAAATTTGATACATTAGATTCAATTTGGTGCATTCTGACGTATTTCCGAAAGGTAAATTCCAAAATTACAGGTCTAAAAGTCGCCAATAAAATCGCATAAAAAATTTTCAAGTCTGAGCAGGGGGGGGTGGGGGCGGACCCCCTGGACCCCCCCCCCCCCCATCTGGATCCGCGCCTGCACATTAGGCATGATCAATAATGCCACTGACTTCTAAATAAGTTTAACTTCTCTTATTAAGAATGGACAAAAAGCATTAATTTGGACAAACAGTTGGCCAGAACAATACCCCTGTAGTTATTTGGATCTTGATTTCAGCTTTTATCGTGAATTTCGACAAGGAAAGACTGTGACAAAGACTCTGGAATAAATGCAGATTCGAGAATCAAATTAAAAAGTTTTTTTTAAACTGTTGGTCAATCATTTTAGAAAAATGAACACGCCAATGGTTTAACGGAATGTTGTCAGTTACGTTCTTGTCAGTTTCAATTAAAGAATCAACCCCGTTCCGGTACTCACGTAGAATATTTAAATCTAAATTGTCAAGCTTAAGTTAAAATTTCACTGTTGGCATTCTTCTATTTTTGTACTTTGGTACCCTTTTGTACCCCCTCTTTCGTTTAAAACAGATTGACTTAAGAATTTTATTATGAGAATTTTTTTATTAAATTGGAAACGAGCATTTAACCTAATAATGTGGTATAAATGAAATGACGTGGTGTTTAATGGCACGTCAGCACCAACCGGGATATATTGCGCAAAACATATGATGTCGTCAACATATGGTGACGGCAAACTTAATATAATCACAATACTACTACTACATTTAACATACATAAATGAAAACAAAAATCACATAAATAACCCCTCTATGTATATAAATAGTTAAAATGAAAAATACAAGTTACATTATATACAATTAAAATTTATAATAAAAATGTGTCTCTTTTAAACAGACTAGCAACATTCCATACAACCCCGGTTAGATATGTGGTATAGGATGATAATTCCCATATTTCTAGCATAATATTCTTAGTTTATATAATGAAATCATTCAAATATATTTTTTATGGAAATTAGGTCCAAAAAAAAAACCATAAGAAAAAGACTCACTATAAAGTCAGACCGGTTGGGTTCTATGTGGTAAAAGGCAACCCTTTTTTCTCTATATCTAGGATATATAGGATAATATTCTTGATTTATATAATAATATCACAATAATATCGTTTGTGTTGTTTTTTGATGGAAGTTAATTGAAAAAATCTATGCTCCAACATCTTTTAAACATCAGAAAAGGCCTCACTATAAAGCGAGGACGATTGGGTTCTGTATGTGGTAAAAGGCAACCATTTGCTCTATATCGAGGATTTATAGGGTAATATTCCTCATTTATATTATAAAATCACCCTAATATCGTTTTTTGAGTGGATATTAATTGAAAAAAATACTCCAACATCTTTTAAACATAAGAAAAAGACTCACTATAAAGCGAGGACGATTGGGTTAATTGAAATTAATTGAAAACAAATGCTCCAACATTATTTAAACATCAGAGAAGGACTCACTATAAAGCTAGGACGATTGTGATCAATGAGTGGTATAAGGCAACGATTTTCTCTATATCTAGGATATATATTAAGATATTCTTAATATATGTTATAACATCACCGTAATATCGGGGTTTTTTTCATGGAAATTAATTGAAAAAAATACTCCAACATCTTTTGAACATCAGAAAAAGACTCACTATAAAGCGAGGACGATTGGGTTCTATATGTGGTAAAAGACAACCATTTTCTCTATATCTAGGATATAAAGGATAATATTCTTAATTTATATATTCAAATCACCGTAATATCGTTTTTTGAATGGAAATTAATTGAAAAAAAATGCTCCAACATCTTTTAAACATCAAGAAAAGACTCACTATAAAGCGAGGACGATTGGGTTCTATATATGGTAAAAGGCAACCATTTTGTCTATATCTAGGATATATAGGATAATATATTCTTAATTTATATAATCAAATCACCATAATATCGTTTTAAAATGGAAATTAATTGAACGATTGGGTTCAATGTGTGGTATAAGGCAACGATTTTCTCTATATCTAGAATATATAGGTTGATATTCTTAATTTATGTTATAAAATCATCGTAATATCACTTTTTTAATGGAAATTAATTGACAAAAATACTGCAACGTCTTTTAAACATAAGAAAAAAGACCCACTATAAAGCGAGGACGATTGGGTTCAATGGGTGATATAAGGCAACGATTTTCTCTATATTTAGGATATATAGGATAATATTGTTAATTTATGTATTCAAATCACCTTAATATCGTTTTTGTTTTTTGACTGGAAATTAATTGAAAAAAATACTGCAACATCTTTTAAATATAAGAAAAACACTCACTATAAAGTGAGGATGATCGGGTTCAATGTGTGATATAAGGCAACGACTTTCTCTAGGATGTATAGGATAATACTCTTAATTCATAAACATCACGGTAATATGTGGTATAAGGCAATCATCTTCTCTATATCTAGGATATATAGGATGATATCCTTAATTCATATAATAAAATCGCCCTAATATCAGGGTTTTTTTTATGAAAATTAATTGAAAAAAAATACTTCACGATCCTTTAAACATAAAAAAAACCTCACTATAAGGGCGAGGCAGACTGGGTTCAATGTAAGGTATAAGGCAACAATTTTCTTTATATCTGGGATATATAGGATGATATTCTTAATTTATGTTATAAGACCATCGTAATATCGTTTTTTTTTTAATGGAAATTAATTGAAAAACATTAGAAAAAGACTCACTATAAAGCGAGGCCGATTGGGTTCTATATTATGTGGTAAAAGGCAACCATTTTCTCTATATCTAGGATACATAGGATAATATTCTTAATTTATATACTCATATCGCCCTAATATCGGGGGTTTTTTTATGGAAATTAATTGAAAAAATACTCAACGATCCTTTATACATAAGATAAAAACTCGCTATAAAGCGAGGACGATTGGGTTCAATGTATGGTATAAGGCAACGATTTCTCTATTTCGAGGATTTTTAGGGTAATATTCCTCATTTATATAATAAAATCACCCTAGTATCGTTTTTTAAATGGATATTAATTGAAAAAAATACTCCAACATCTGGGATATATAGGATGGTATTCTTAATTTATGTTATAAAACCACCGTAATATCGTTATTTCCAAAGGAAATTAATTGAAAAACATTAGAAAAAGACTCACTATAAAGCGAGGCCGATTGGGTTTTATATTATGTGGTAAATGGCAACCATTTTCTCTATATCTAGGATACATAGGATAATATTCTTAATTTATATACTCATATCGCCCTAATATCGGGGTTTTTTTTATGGAAATTAATTGAAAAAATACTCAACGATCCTTTATACATAAGATAAAAACTCGCTATAAAGCGAGGACGATTGGGTTCAATGTATGGTATAAGGCAACGATTTTCTCTATTTCAAGGATTTTTAGGGTAATATTCCTCATTTATATAATAAAATCACCCTAGTATCGTTTTTTGAATGGATATTAATTGAAAAAAATACTCCAACATCTGGGATATATAGGATGGTATTCTTAATTTATGTTATAAAACCACCGTAATATCGTTATTTCCAAAGGAAATTAATTGAAAAACATTAGAAAAAGACTCACTATAAAGCGAGGCCGATTGGGTTCTATATTATGTGGTAAATGGCAACCATTTTCTCTATATCTAGGATACATAGGATAATATTCTTAATTTATATACTCATATCGCCCTAATATCGTTTTTTTTTGTGGGGGAAATTAATTGAAAAAATACTCCACGATCCTTTATACATAAGATAAAATTCGCTATAAAGCGAGGACGATTGGGTTCAATGTATGGTATAAGGCAACGATTTTCTCTATTTCGAGGATTTATAGGGTAATATTCCTCATTTATATAATAAAATCACCCTAATATCGTTTTTTGAGTGGATATTAATTGAAAAAAATACTCCAACATCTTTTAAACATAAGAAAAAGACTCACTATAAAGCGAGGACGATTGGGTTCAATGTGTCATATAAGGCAACGATTTCCACTTTATCTAGGATATATGGGATAATATTCCTAATTTATATAATAAAGTCACCCTAATATCATTTTTATGAAAATTAATCGAAAAAAAAAAATGCTGCAACATCTTTTAAACACCAGAAAAAGACTCACTATAAAGCGAGCACGATTGGGTTCAATGTGTGGTATAAGGCAACGATTTTCCCTATATCTACGATATAGAGGATGATATTCTTAATTTATATAAAATCAAATCAGAGTAACATCGTTTTTTTTATGGAAATTACTCCAAAATCCTTTAAACAGACACACTATACAGCGGGGCCGAAGAAATTTACAGGAAGATGCAATATCTGATTTAGCCTCTAATGAACTGTTAATCAATGATTTTCTCTGTTTCTGAGATATATGCAGGATAATATTCTTAATTTATATAATAAAATCACGCTAATGCCATTATTTTATGGAAGTTAATTGAAAAATAAATACCCCCAAATCTTTCAAATATCAGTAAGATTGGATCCGATGTAATAGTGTGGTGATTTTCTCTATTTCTAAGGGGGGGGGGGTGCCTAGTGGTCTAAAGTGCCGCGCTTCGACCTCTAGCTGGCCGGTTACCTCTGGCTTGCGGCTGTGGTTTCGAGCCCAGGTGTGAGCGTATGTGGCATGGAGATAGGGGCGCCTTCTCAACCTCGTGGGTTTCCTCCGGACACTACGAGCAAGCGAATTATTGAAATAAAATTGAACCATGTGGTAGTCCCGAAATGATCTAGTTTGTGTTGAGTGGACGTTAAACCCCATTTCTCTCTCTCTCTCTCTCTCTCTCTCTCTCTCTCTCTCTCTCTCTCTCTTCCTCTCTCGCTCCCTCTATTTCTAGGATAATATTATTAATATATGTTAAAAAGAATTACTCTAATATAATTATTTTATGGAGATTAATTGAAAGACATAACAAAATCTTTTAAACATAAGAAAAAGCCTCACTATAAAGAGAGACCGTTTTGGTTGTATTATTATATGGTCATAGGATAGCCTATACAGGATAATATTCTTAATCTATGACTATATAATAAAATCACTCTAATATCTTTATTTTATGGAAATTAATAGAAAGAAATACTCCAAATTTCTTTCAAATATAAGAAAAAGACTCAATATATAAAGCGAAACCGATGGGTTCTAATTATATGTGTCGTATAAATATAATGCGATGATTTTCTCTATTTCTAGGACATATACGATAATATTCTTAATTTAAAAAAAATCACTCAAATTTCGTGATTTTATTTATGGAAATTACTTGAAAAAATATTCCAAAATCTTTTAATCTAAACAGAGCCAATTACAGCGAGGCCGAACAAATATTTACAAGACCGTAGATCCAACATCTGATTTTAGCTTCTACTATACATAATGTCAAGGCCGTACATCGAACTGTCAATCAAATTGACTGACATGTTCCTCGCTCTATATCTTACTCGCTTTATAAGATTTAGCATTTTCCCGAATTATCGGAAAATGAAGAGAAACTCGTGCAGAAAATCAACGAAAACGATGGTATTCTTACTAAAACCTTTTCTTATTTATTATCGTTTTATTTTTGTATTTTGTGACAAAAAATGGTGTCTATTCATTGAATTTAGTGAACAAGATTGTTGCAATTAACTGAAGAATTTACTGGATTCATCTGACGGACGTGAATACGTTGTTAAAGGGAGATAACTACATTTAAGGGGGACTCTCGAGGGTACGGTACGGAAATTGACACATTTATGTGCTACCGAAAGAAAATAAAATCAAATACAATGATGTGTTATGGTGAAAGAAAGTCCGATGTAGGCCTCTCTACGTATCATCCTTGAATCAGTAGTGTACAAGGTAGTTTCTTTTGGAACCGTCTGTGGAGCGAACGATATTCGCTGACAGTTCCTATCCGGCCTTATAGCTGCAATATGAAAATACGGTAAAATACCGCTATTCCCCACCTATGTTCTCAGGCTGTTTTAGAACCCCTACCGTCTATTTTTCACCACAATTCTTTATTTTCCAACAAAAGGAATCATTTCTCACTATATTTGACACAAATTTATAATAATTCAACTAAATTTTCAAGTAGAATTTAGCGATGAAATAAACATGCGGTTTGCGCATGTCCGGATCTTGTAATGGCTCTTCAGTTTAAACGTATTTGGTGTATGTTTTTAATCACATAATTCTACTTGAAAATAGTGTTGAATCTTTAAAAATGTGTGTCACCTGTGGTAAGAAATGAGTCTTTGTCGAATAAATTAAGTAGAATTAGGATGAAAAAATTAGGTAAGGATTCCAAAATAGCCTGCGAACAGAGATGGGAAAGAATGGTATTTTCGTACTGCAGCTATATAAGGCCGGATAGGAACTGTCAGTGGACATTGTCCGCTCAAAGACAGTTCCTGAAGGCTGAAGGAACTATAATTGTTCCAATGTAATTTTTATTTCAATTTGTAGTAATAATATGCTGCTCCCTGTGGATCTTTTTATGCAATAAACTGACTACTCTCAAATAATGTTCATTAACTTGATTTTGTTTCAGGTTTATTTGAAGAAATTCAAAATCTGTTGAAAGAGAAAGATGTGAGGGTGGATTGTCTCGATTCGGTGAGAATTGTTTTTAAAAATAACACCAGAATACAAGCCTGTAAATAAGGCACTTGTCACGGATACATTTGTCAGGCACAAAATTCAGTCTGGTGTGGTTGCTCCATGTCTGTGGTGCTAGGGCTGGCGGAAAATATCGATATTGCCGATAATCGTCGGTAAGCGTTTTGAAAATCGATTATCAATACAGTTTTAAAATATCGGTTATCGCGCAATTTCACTTGTAAGAAGAAGTCCATAAAAATGATCCTTATCACGGTATTTTTAGCAACGTGTGCTTGGGCCTAGAACTGTAAATAAACAGTATAGTCATAATAAAACACATACGTTTTGTTTTATCATGCCACGCGTGACGCCACCGGTGAGAAATGTTGGTCGCTTATGTAATGATGAGAGCTAATGGTTTCACGTAACATTCAGTTGTGCTCCATATTTTATTTCTCAATTTTTCTGGACTATTGCAATTATTAGATCACGCAGTGACCAGGAGTGTTCTATGGGCATGAGAAATCACTGCAAGAAATAAACTGTTACGGCGAACTGGATGGATGAAGAATTCGTTTGATGTTTTTTCAAAGGGAAATAAATACATTTTACTCATTATTATTCAGGTCATAAGCGACAAAAACATAGCGAGCGATGGTGGTTCTGTTTTCCCAACGAAGTTGATCGAGTTTCTTTCTATACCTCGTTTTGCTATGGAATGCTATTATTTTAGTGTCAAATAAATGAAAAAAATTCTACATGTACAGTATACAGAATGATGTCACAACATAAACTCGCATACAATTCGTTCTTCGTGTGCAAAATATGATTACTTTCAAACCAATTGTAAGTCAAAATAATTTGCCGATATTATCGATAATTGATCGGCGGATGGTCGGCGATAATCGATACTTGAAACAAGATCGATTGTCAGCATCAAGTGGTGCAGGACAGAGGGTCTGACAAAGACAGCTATTTACCAGACATCTTGTTGAAACTACATAGCACATGATGTACAAACATTGATAACTTCGTTCAGAATAAAGTAATTTGAAATTTTCAATGTATTCATTTTGCATTATCATATATAAAGAATGGCCAGCTTTACATTTAAATCTTTAGTCCTTCACGTTTAAGGTAAGCTTTCGCTCCTGCTTCTCTCGATGCACGTCGTCTTTTTTTTGCGGGAGTCATTAAAGACTGCAAATATGCTAAATCGCTCTCCTACATATTGAGATTAATAAACTACTTTCAGTTTTTGTTTACTTTTAAACCGCATACATTCGAGGTATCAGGAGCTTTTTATGGCTTCCACACAATTTTATAAACGCGAAGGACTGAATCTTACATAATGCACCTTTTTTTCACAAACTAGAATTTCTCTCCTTTTTTTATTCTGTAAATTTTGATGTTAAGAATGTTTATTTTTACAGACTGGCATGACACCATTACAACATGCAGCATTTCGAGGTAAAAAGGAACTGTGTGAATTGTTTTTAGCACATGGTGCTGATGTTAATAGTAATTATCATGATAACAGCTATACAGCTCTCATGTTTGCTACACTCTCAGGTAAGTCTGTCTATAAATAACTTGTAACATTGACACCTGTCAATAAAAACCCTGTCAGACCGGGGTGGCGTCCTTACTGCACTGCTACGATAATGGAAAATGATCTCAGAGCTAGTCAAGATGGCTAAAAGCGTGGTGGAAATGCTAGATATCCTGCTGTGATGTCCATGGTCGCCAATGATTGCCGTGTTTGTTTTGAACATGTTCAAAACAAATGCCAAGATTCTGCGATCATACCTGGAAAGCTGTGAGAACTCAACCTTTTTCAAGTCTGTAATTTTTTTAGACATTTTCTCACGTTGTGTCCATGTTTGCCACGCGGCCACAGCAGCGCAGTAAGGATGCAATCTTGGTCTGACGGGGGCATTAGGAAAGGTAAAGATGATTTGGCTATATTATTGATTATTGATCATCGGATGGTCAATGATTATCGATGCTATTGATTGCCAGTCCTACCTAAAACCACGAAAACTAGGGCAGCTTTGTTAAATTATCAATGAACATGAATTTGTCATTCATAATCGAAGATCTTTGTTTTACTTCTGGATTACTGGGGTTTGGATGGCAGAATGCTTAACACATGCCCGGTGTATCATAAAGTCTGTCATTGAGTTGACTGGCGTGGTTTCGATTCCCTGGTTGTACGTGACAAGGGGTAAAGTTGCCTGCTCAACCTCGTGGGTTTTCTCTTGGTCCTCCAGTTTCCTCACACTGCTCAAATTGAACCATGTGTTAGTCCCAAAATGACCTAATTTGTATCACATTGACGTTCAACTCTCTTTCTCTCATTATCATTCCACATTTATTTGTCATCCCTAATCTAAAATTGGTGAATTTCTATTTTAGGTAATGTTGAAGTGACGAGATTGATGTTACAGGCAGGAGCAAATACACACCATGTCAACTCGGTCAATAGAACAGCCTCACAGATGGCAGCTTTTGTAGGTAAGTAGAGGTTGAAATAAAAGAGAACAAAATGCACCGTAAATGCTGATGTGGAGGCAAAAGAGCCCTTAGCAGTAGGAATTTGACGAAAAATAGCCAGAAATGCATCTGTCCAGGGAGAAATACACTAAAGTGGATGTGTTGGTGCAATTTATTTATCCTCATTCCATTTCCTTTCAATAGTTAGAAAGACATTGGCTTCCTAAACTGGAGGATGGGATATGAATCGTAATTTTCCGCAGGATAAAGGAGGGTATGCCACGATAAAACGGATACATGTAGTCTTTTGGATATGACAAAAAATCAAGGTCCTGTAAACATTGGCATTGGAATTGAAATAAGAGTTGGCCATAATCCTGCTGTCCTGGCAAAAATACTCAGGCCATACTTTATGGTGTATGCCCATCTTCAATAGCCCATTTCATTTTATTTCTTATCCAAATTGATCAGCCCATTATAATAAATTATTCTTGTTTCAGGTCAACATCAATGTGTCTCTGCCATTATATAATTATAGATACATTTACAAGAACATTGCCAGGTAATGTCTGTGAAGACAGTATTCAGATAGCCAGACAGTATTTCGACTTTGTCTACCATATTGGTAGCCAGACAGTATTCAGACATATTCAGACATTGTTAACCAGACAGTATTCAGACATTGACAGCCAGACAGTATTCAGACATTGACAGCCACACAGTATTCAGACATTGACAGCCACACAGTAATAATTTGATAGCCAGACAGTATTCAGAAATTGACAGCCACACAGTATTCAGGCATTGACAGCCACACAGTATTCAGGCATTGACAGCCAGACAGTATTTAGACATTGACAGCCAGACAGTATTTAGACATTGACAGCCAGACAGTATTTAGACATTGACAGCCAGACAGCATTCAGACATTGATAATCAGACAGTATTCAGACATTGTTAACCAGACAGTGTTCAGACATTGTTAGCCAGACAGTATTCAGGCATTGTTAGCCAGGCAGCATTCAGACATTGATAACCAGACAGTATTCAGACATTGTTAACCAGACAGTATTCAGACATTGTTAACCAGACAGTATTCAGACATTGTTAGCCAGACAGCATTCGGACATTGATAACCAGACAGAATTCAGACATTGAAAATTAAGGAAATGAGATAGTTGAGCTAATTCATGATCAATGTACTTTCATGAATGAAGATTAATTTTTAGAAATAATTAAAACTTCTTTCAACCCTAATAACTTGATAGCTTTTGGTTTTATCCAAGAATTTTTCCTGTTTTTTAAGCAATATGTTGGTTCTTATTTACAGGTTTAGAGAAAGAGGGTAAATTACCTGCCCAGTTGGTGCCTTCTTTACTTGGATTAGTCAACTCTGTTAATCTTAATCCAGTCAAGGTAAGCTTCACTGAAGATATTTTTGTTTTAAATAAACACAACATTAACGATTGTCCTTGATAACGACAAGAGAATCATTGTTGAAACGTAGCTTTAATAGAAATACAGTAATTGTTATCCATACAACTGTTGTGTTTGGGAGAGAGAGAGAGATGGGGTTTAATATCTACACGACACAAAATAGGTCATTTCGGAACTAACATATGGTTTAATTTTATTTCAATAATTTGCTTGCACGAAGAGGTATTTAGCAATGGGGGGAAACTGGAGTACCAGGAGAAAACCCACGAGGTTGGACAGACGACTCTATTCGTTGCCACATACAACCTGGGATTTTTATACAAAGAACTGTTGTGTTTATTTTAATATGTTCAATTACTTAATGCCGTGCAAACAGTAACTTAGATTCGGCATATATTAAGGTAGAGGAACTTCACTGATTCTGACCTTAAAAGGGGGATTAGATAAACAGCTGGCAGTTCTCACTATAATAGTTAAAAAATAGAAAATGTAAAGAGAATTTGCTGAAAATTTCTGTCAAATTGATCCACTCTGAATCGAGAGTTTAGCTTTGGAATTTTAGGTCTAGCCTCGATCTTCACTAAAGTCGGTACGATAAAAAAACATGGTCTTTATTATCCATTTTTGGTTTAAATCATCAATGAGCGTTGAGCAGGAAATCAGATTCCATTCCAGTACATAACACAGGCTAGCGATGACATCGAGAGTTGATTATGGTCTGGATAAGTTAATTAATGTCTAATTAATAATTTAGTTAACAATTCAGGCTTAGTGAAAGACCTGCAATGGGTATATTGAGCTCTTGCATAGTGTATGTTTAATATTTTTTCATGAATTTTACAGTTATCGATGTATTTACGAGACCATTTGGAATTAGTTCATGAATCGTACAAAGTAGGGAAAGTTCTCAATGTTTTGGTAGAGAAGTATATGAAATCACGAGATACAAATGATGTAATGGCTGTCAAGTTGCATTACTTCGCCACCTTAATTCGACTGGCCAGAACTTCACATGATGATAAAAACGACAATTTAGAATTTTGGATCAAAAGGTATGTTGGTTTTCATGTGGATGTATTATGCCGTAGCCCCTGTCCGTCTGGACGTCCGTCCGTCCACAATTTGTTTGTGGACACTCTACATGTCACAATTTTTTTCAGATTTTTTCGAAAATTGATGTATAGATAATATCTCCCAAAGATCTTCCTTCTTTTCGATATTGGCATGTATCGCACCATAACTTTATGGATTATGGCCCCTGATTTATGAAAAATCCTGTTTTTAGCTTGCATTCCCTAAAGAGGGTCACAATTATTATCTGATGTATTTGTTCACTTTTATGGCCAATAAAAAAACCCACTGAGGTAAAAAATTGAAAATGTTGATGGTGTGCATACTTAAAGATACATCATGGGAGATTAGATAAAAAAATAATTGGCCGTTCTACTTATAATAGTTAAAAACTACACGATGTTAAGGGAATATGCTGAAAATTTCAGTCAAATTGCTTCATTCTAAGCCGAGAAAACTATTTTAAAATCACTGTAGCAGCGATTGTCATTGTGTTACCACTGTAACAGTAATTAAAAAAATCTCGATATCCAATTTTGTGTTGAAACAGCAGATCGGATTCAAATCCAGTGAAAATCGTTACACATAAGATGGCATTGAGAGTTTATTATGGTCTGGATATGATAAAGTTTAATTAATAATTTAGATAACATTTCAGGCCTAAAGAAATACCTGCAATAAACAGATTTAGCTCTTGTTTAATGAAAAATTATTTTGGTTATCTCTCTTTATTCAAGAAAAAGTTCTTGATAATAGTTCTAAAACCAAGGGTCATTGTTTATTGGGGGGGCAATAGAATTTAAAATTTTTGATTTCAAATTTTAAATTCAGACTTTTAAAACACGAGGTGGGTTGGATGGACGAATGGTTAGCATGGGCACGCTTTGTCATAAAGTCTGTCATTGAGTCAACTGGCACGGTTTTGATTTCCCTGGTTGTACTTGACAAGGACACCTCTCTAACATCGTTGGTTTTGTCAGAGCCCGTCCAGTTTCTTCCCTACGCGCAAGTTGAACATTGAAATAAAATTGAACCATGTGTTAGTCTCGAAATTACCTTATTTGTGTTGAGTGGACGTTAAACCCCATTTCTCTGTTTGTTTTAAAATATTGAAATAAAATTGAACCATGTGTTAGTCTTAAAATTACCTAGTTTGTGTCGAGTGGACGTTAAACCCTATTTCTCTGTTTCTCTTTTAGAACTTGAAACAGGACTAATTTCCCAATGGTCAGGGTCAGGCCTCGAGTTCTCAAAGCATTCTCAGACTTCAGTCAAGACTACTCAAATCTGTTCACCTTATTTCAACTGATATAAAACCCTTTATAAAATTTTGGTTGTTTTAAAAGAGAGACAGAGAAATACATGAATAAAAATCTATATGCAATGTTTTGTGTTTCTGGATCAAAGATATTTCTCATAAACAGTGATAGAAAGTTGAGTAAATTCTTAATTTAAGTCTAAGAATTCTTTGTGAACTCAGGGCCAGATTTATCAAGTTGAGTATAGGATTAAAATTTAAAATATTTTGATTGTAAATAGAGTTTTCAAACCTTTTTAAGGGCTATTGATCTGCTTCCTCGCTTTATAACAAGGACAGCTGTCTAGTCATTCGGATGGGACAAAAAAACGAGGTCCTGTGTACACATTAGCGTGCACGTAAAAGATCCATTTGGCAGATGGAATTCGATATAAGAGTAGGCCATAGCACCGCTGCCCGGGCAATTTACTTATAATCGACTGTATGATCCATGATCAATGAACCACGTTTATCAATGTCTTCAATTTATTTGTAGTTTAGTGAGAGGAAGAGATGGAGATGGTTTCCCAGAGAAAATGGAGAGATTGATACGCCAAGCTTTAAAAGAATTTCCCTATGTAGAATCTCAGTTATTACGAACACTAGTCAGACAGATTTCCTCAGTGAAAATAGTAAGTATATTGGATTTATTTCTTCGGTGAAAGGGGGGTTGAGATGGCCTAGTGGTCTAAAGTGCCGTGCTTCGACCTCTAGCTGGCCGGTCACCTCTGGCTTGCAGCTGTGTTTTCGATCCTTGGTGTGAGCGTATGTGGCATGGAGATAAGTGCGCCTTCTCAGCCTCGTGGGTTTCCTCCCACTGCTAAAGACCCCTATGCAGAAGCGAATTATTGAAATAAAATTGAAATCATATGTTTGTCCCAAAATGACCTAGTTTGTGTCGAGTGGATGTTAAACCCCATTTCTCTCTCTCTTTCTTCGGTGAAAATAGTAAGTATATTTGATTTATTTCCTCGGTGAAAATAGTAAGATATTTGATTTAAAATATACAACACAATTTATGTGGAAAACAATCACTGGTATATACACATATGACATGTTTTCGTCAAGTATTCTCTTATCGTTATCATGTACGAACGTGTTGAAATGTCATGCTATATGTGTATAAATCAATGATTGTTTTCCATATGAATTGTGTTGTGTTTTTTTTTTTAATATGCTCAATCGCTAAATGTCACTCAAGGATTATATTTAATTTATTACACCGGATGTGGTCTCACTAATTTTGATAAATGCCTTGAAAGGAATAATTAGAAGTTAATTTGTCGGAGGAAAAAAGTTAATATTGGGGACTCATTAAGTCGCGTCGATGTCATCCTTATCAGTGACTGTAGTGGCCTAGCGAATATTCACTGCTGATCAGTGTGAAACACTACAAGAATTAAACAAACAAATTTCAAATTGATTAAATGGGAATACGTGGGCCAACCGTCAATGTCTACTGCGCTGTAGAGCCCCGGGCCTGTAACGATGTAGACTTCATTCAAAATGAAAAACATCAATGATTTACAAGAAAGAAGTACGTAAAGTGTGTTTGTTTTTCAGGGAGATCAACCGTCAGCATTGCAGACATTAATACAAGGGGTTAATGGTCAACAATTTGCTATGGATGATGATATTTGTAATACTTGTAGTGAAAAGGATGCCATTAAAAAATGTTCCGTTTGTAAATATGTAAGTTTATTATATTTCAATTTTAATAATGCCCAGAGTTGTTCCCCTTTGTTCCAAGTTCTTGTTGATACTGTATGGGTCAATTCGATTATGCAGTCCGGACAGTCCGGACTCTCCATTTCCATTCGTTTATTGGTCACGTGACCAGTTTTGGAGAGTTCGGATCGTCCAACCTCTCCAATTTTTCGACCGGTGCGATTACGGAGAGTGACGTAACAAAATGGCGGATCGAGGGATAGAACCTAGTTTTCTAAAAACAGTTGTTTGTCTCAAAATCAGGCATAAACTAAATTTGATTTTGAATTTATTTTTTTACCTATCTTCAACCGGAGATCCAGATATTTATTATACCCCCAAATGATTAATTTAACCGACTTACAATGTTGACAATAAAGCAATATGTCGTCTTCTTTTGACGTGCTCTCGCTGGCAATTTGATGGATCCAGGAGATTCTCTAGAATCAAAACTAGAGTTACAGTCGCCAATTTGGTTCTCCACCTGTACTCGATTACACCGTAAACGCGGACAATCCGGATTGGAGAACGTGGAGAGTCCGGACTGCATAATCGAATTGGCCCTAGGGGGATGCTTGATTCACAGTTCCGGAATTAAATTCCAAAACTGGTGTCAATTTAGTGAAAAGGAGAATTTCGGAGTACAACGCATGCGTCGACTGTATAAATAATATCTCAGCCAATCATGACAACTGAAACATATATTTTACCTAGGAATACGTCACGATTCTACTCACTCCACCTCAGCTGTCGGGACTGACAGAACTGTGACAGGACTGAATTCCGCGCCTCTCGATTGTAATTCTGTCGATTCAGGACACCCTGGACTGTGAATCGAGCATCCCCAATGAGTTGTTGATTTCAAACAATTTTATTTGTTGACATTTTGCTAGGATGGTATATTGCTGTCATATTTTTTAAATAGGAACGTCCAGAGTTATTCCCCTTCGTTACAAAATTTGGGGATACTCTATTGATCGTTCCAGAATTGACTTCACTCAATAAAAATAGATGGGACGATTGAGATTGTAATGCATGTGCCGTTTGAATAAGAAATATTTCAATCAACCATGGCAGTTGAAACATATTCGTTGTGTTTATTTACGTCAAGATTCTACTTACTTCCCCTGTGACCCCCTTAGTTGTTGAGACTGACAGAACTGTGACAAGACTGAATTCTGTGTTACATGATTGCAATTCCGTCAATTCGGAAAGCTCGGATATTTGCATAACTGTTGTGGACGTTAAACCCCAGCGAGGGTGGATGACCTGTGATTGAGTCAGCTGGCATGTTTTCGATTCCCTGGTTGTATGTGACAAGGAGTAGTGTTGCCTGTCGAACCTCGTGGGTTTTCTCTGGGTCCTGCAGTTTCCTTCCACGGCTATAGACCCCTTCGCACAAGCGTATTATTGAAATAAAATTGAACCAAATGTTAGTCCCGAAATGACCTAGTTTGTGTCAAGTGGATGTTAAACCACTCTCTTTGTCTCTCTTAACCCAAATCGATCTAGTTTTGTGTTGAATGAGTCTCTGTCTGTTTGATTATATATTCATGACCATGTTACTTATATTTTCAGGCACAATATTGTAGTCAGCACTGTCAGAAATTACACTGGTCAACACATAAAAAATTCTGTAAAAAATTAGCAGGTATGTTTAACCCATTCAGTGTGCCGTTTTTAAAACGTTAACTACCTCCTATTGTGTAATTAATTTGACGAAAAACATTATTTTTGGACCTTTTTATTTGTGATTGGATAGCACTTTTGTTATTGTTCCTATACATGTTCTGTTGCATGTTCAGGTAAAGATTTCCTCGACCAGGCGTAATATAACGCCATTATACACATACCCCTCATGATCTCTTTCAATCTGATTAAAACACAGATCCTATTTCGTTTCGTTGTTAAAGTTCAAAATTTCGTTTTACTTGTCTCCACAACAGTAGGATCTGAAAGATTTGTTATTTAACTTGTGTTCTGCTTGAAACGAGGGGTCAGCCAATCACATTGTCTGTCGAATCGAGGGTTTGACCTTTTTTGCGCAGAATTGTGGGTAGGCATTATCAGCGATAGAAATCAAAGCAGAGCAACAACGATTCTGATTGGTTAATCGAATGACTGAGGTTATAGGGTCAAATGTCGCGTGCTTGACATCTGAACTGGCTGAACGTGACCTCCCGCTATAACTTGTTAGATCTACATGTAGTGTAGGCCATCGAAATTATAAAAACCGAAACGAAATATTGATCTGAATTTTAATTAGATTGGATCTCTTTCTCCCGAAATGACCTAGTTTTTGTCATGTGGATGTTAAACGCTCTCTCTCACATTGATTAAAAATAGACTGCACAAACAAATTATTGAAATGAAATTTAACTATATGTGAGTCCCAGAATGACCTAGTTTGTGCCCAGTGGATGTTAATGTCTTTCTCTCTCCTCATTAATTAAAAGTACACCGAAATGAATTTAATGGGTAGATAAAGAAAAATTGAGAAAATGACATTGTTATGTACCATGAATCGATGTGAGAAATCCTGACATTTTTTTCTAGATAAGATCTTGAAATCTTTATAACATTATGATTGTATAGAAAGATTGCTCCATTGTTTTTCAACTGCTTGTTAGTTACTATTGAATTCGTACAACTTTTATCATTTATAAAGCCTTTTCTTCACCATATTGATTTTTCATTTTTTTAAAAATATTTTCTTTTGTTTTGTGATGGAAAACATGAACTGCTTAGATGTATTGATCGGATTTTGGTTTTTGGCAGCAAATGTTCAATACGGATACATTTACAGATTTAGGAATGCGTGCGTGTTGTTTGTAAATGAATTAATAAATTTTAAATAATATTGAGTTTTACTTGATAAAACAAAAAAAGTTTTAATGCTCTAAAATATGAGCTTTAAATGAATGTTTTGAGAGATGCTTCATTGATTGTAAGGTAAAACCTATTGAAATTAAAATTGATTCCACCATTTTTGGGGGGGTTGGGATGGCCTATTGGTCTAGAGTGCCGCTCTTCGACCTCTGGCTGGCCGGTCACCTCTGGCTTGGGGCTGTGGTTTCGATCCCTGGTATGAGCGTATGTGGCATGGAGATAGGGGCGCCTTCTCAACCTTGTGGGTTTCCTCCGGGCACTCCGGTTTCCCGCCACTGCTAAAGACCCCTACGCGCATGTGAATTATTGAAATAAAATTGAAACCATGTGTTAGTCCCAAAATGACCTAGTTTGTGTCGAGTGGACGTTAAATCCCATTTCTCTCTCTCTCTCTCTCTCCACCATTTTCATTCATAAATGAAATAAAATGGGGTTTACCATTCTGCTTCTTGTAATTATGATATCTTGTGAACTGCACTTTCAGGCCGTTGTAAAGTTTAAAGCTGACCATTCAATTTTGCAGGCGCGGATCCAGAGGGGGGGTCCAGGGGGTCCGGCCCCCCCCCCCTGCTCAGGCTTGAAAATTTTTTATGCGATTTTATTGGCGATTTTTAGACCTGTAATTTTGGAATTTACCTTCCGGAAATACGTCAGAATGCACCAAATTGAATCTAATTTACCAAATTTTTCTGGGGGAGGGCCCCCAAAACCCCCCACCGCAATTATCAAACCTAGACCCCCCCCCCCTGCAAAAAATCCTGGATCCGCGCCTGTTTTGATAATAAGTATCCAATTACAAACGTTTTATTTCTAGATCACTGTAAAAAATAAATAACCGAATAGATTATTGATGTATAATGATTAATTTTTGAACAGTGGTCAGGAAATTAATTATTTTTAAATTGAACAGTTATTATTAAAATTAATCAGTCAGCTTTAAAGTGGATGATTTTACAAAATAGATGAATTGGGGTGATTTTAAATGATTTTTGCAAATTTTGAAACAAAGATTTGACATTAAAGATACATTATGGGAGATTAGATAACAAGTTTGCACTACAATAGTGAAAAACTACATAATGTAAAGGCAATATGCTGAAAATTTCAGTCAAATTGATCCACTATGAACTTTTGAACTAAAGTCGGTAAGACAAAACTTGCAGTCTTGGTTATTCATTTAATCGGTAAATCACATAAGACAATATTGTAGCAAATCAAACCACAATCGAACAAAAATCTATGCTAGCCTCGACATCGAGAGTTGATTATGGTCTGAATAATTTAATTAATGTCTAATTACATGTAGTAGATTTTTGTAACATTTCAGGCCTAAAGAAAGACCTACTATAGGCTAATTTTGCTCTTGCATAATGTATGTTTAAATGAATGTGAATTAGTGCTGGATACACAAGACTAAATGACTGTGTGGTGTGTAATATATTTGTCTAGATTTCAAGTACCACTTATGTTCCCTTAAATGTTTTTTCTTACAGAACTTTATGAAAAGAACGAAAAACTGAGAATAAAGATGGAGGAGAAAGAGAAAGCAGAGGAAGAAAAAAAGAAAATTGAAGAACAAATTGAGAAAACTGAAGAAGAAATGCGTAAAAAATTGCAAGAGGAGAAACAGAAAGCAGAAGGAGAAAAATTGAAAATCGAAGAAGAAATTAGAAAAACTGAAGAAGAAGTGTGTAAGAAAGTGCAAGATGCAAAAATAGGTAATTATAGAAAATGGCTAAAATGTATAGGAAAAAAAATGCTAGGGTACAGGCAAGAAAATAAAATGAATATGAAAAATAGAAGGTACAAAATGATGGCTAGTGACATGCAGAGAGATGAGGGTTTGTGATGGATGGGGAGTTGGGATGGTCAGTGATAATGAAGGCTCCAGAGGTGGTGAAGGTCCCTTGCAGGATTTAAACCTAGAGATGGTTGTAATGGGGGTTCATAGGATAGGTGGTGAAAGCTCCAGTGACATGCAGAGAGAGAATGACGGGGGTGGGGTGGGGCAGAGGTGGTGAAGGCTCCTGGCTTGATTTAAACCCAATGACGTGCAGAGAGAAGATGGTGGATGGGTGATTATGAGGGTTAGAGGTGGTGAAGGCTCTGGACATGCATTTCAGGGGGACATCCAATCAAGGAGTAAACAAGAAAAACCTTTGGCGGAATGGTTAACGCTTGCGCCTTGTTTTATAGGTCTTCAATTGGCTAATTATCAAGAACATGGGGGTGAGGTGGAGAAGGATATCCAATCAGAGAGTTTTTATACGCCCACATTTTCATGTGGACATATATTGTCGTCGCCCCTGTCCGTCCGTCCATAATTTGTTTATGGACACTCTACAGGTCACAATTTTTATCCGATTTTAACAAAACTTGAAATATAGGTTTATCTCCATCAGATCTTGGTGGCTGTCAATATTGGCAAGTTGTGGATCATAATTTCATGGATTATGGCCCCTTATTGTACAAAAAATCGCATTTTTAGCTTGAGGACCCTATACAGTTCACAATTTCGATCCGATTTTGCTGAAACTTAAAATGCATGTTTACAACCCAAAGATCTTGGTTCCTTTTGATATTCTTGCATATTGGATCGTAGCTCCCTGAATTATGGCCCCTGATTGGTTGAAAAATCGCATTGTTAGCTTTTGGAATCTGTAGAAGTCACAAATTCTTTTTCCAATTTTAAAAACTGTTTTGGTTGAATTGGAATTTCAAGAAATTGAAATGAAACTGCCTTACAAAATGGCTGCTCTTTGAGTGCAAATTTGTAATTCAAAGGTTATGGACCCTCTAGATTCACAGTTTTTATCTAATATTGATGAAACTTAAAACATATCTTTATATTCCAAAAATCTCAGTCCCTTTTGATATTTGCGCATTTCAGACCATAACTGTCTGGATTATGGCTCCTGCTTATACAAAAAAAAACATTTTTGTTTTTTGCTTGTTCTCTATCCATCTCTTGCAAAATGTGGGCATATCCTGCCTGGCAGCCGCTGGTTAAATTTAAACTTTTTTTGTACACACACCCCTACTTAATCGGAATAAAAAGAGTATTTGACATATTAATCCAACTCTCTATTCTAAATCTGATACTTAAGCTGATGACGTTAAAAAATTTGTATTTATATTTCAGGAGAGAATTGCAGTGAAAATGGTGTTAAGTTGAGTGATGAGGTCGTTAAACAAGACTCCGATAAAACAATACAAGATAAAAACAGGACACAGAACGATAACAGTGGGAAGTTAAATCCCTCTGGTGAGGAGGAAATGAAATCATCAGAAACCCAATCCTCTTGATCCGTTCAACAAAATAACTGATGTGACATGGTAACAGCATGTTAATACTTGCAAGAAAGAACCAAAAAACGAATGTAGGATAACTGCATTAAAATACATAAGCGAAACAAACAGTATAGTGAAATTTCAAGTTATTAAAACATCTTTTAATGAAATGGAAGTCGTAACGGGACATTTTTAGTGACTGATTGTTGTGTTAGCACATGTTGAATAATGTTTAATTCATAGACGGAGGCCTGACAAGGACAGCTGTCTAATCGTTCGGATGGGACGAAAAACTGAGGTCTCGTGTACATATTGGCGCACACATAAAATATCCCCTGACAGTTGGAATTCAATATAAGAGCAGGCTGTAGTGCCGCTGATTGGGCAAAATTTTCCTCCTAGCACATTGTATGGCATATGTATGCCCGTCTTCATTAGCCAAGAAGGACATTAAAGTCCATTTCATTTCATTCATACAGAACTGCATAACAAAACATAGACAAAACAAATCATTCAGTGAAATTACTATCAGTCGATATTTATACAAGTTCTACTGAAAGTCAATACATAAAGGACGAGTCCTATTTCTATGGTATATTTTAAATGAAATGAAATGAAATGGACTTTAATGTCCTACTCTTCTGCACCTAACCTGGGCTAATGGATGACGGGCATATGTCATACAGTGTGCTATGAGGGACGTTTTGACCAGACAGCGGCGCTACGGCCTATTTTAATATCCAAGTCCAATTGCCATGGGATCTTTTATGTACACACCAATGTGTACATAGGACCTCGGTTTTTACGTCCCCTCCAAATGACTAGACTGCTGTCCTTGTTAGGCCCTCTGTCCTGCACCACTGACAAGGAAACCTGGTCGGAAAATCCTGATGAACTTTCTAGGCCAACATCGTGATCGAACTCGCGACCTCCAGGTCAGAACGGAACAGAAGGACGTTAATCCCCATTTCATTTCGTAAAGATGTATTTGTGAATGGTTCTATTTGCCATGAAAGAAGCGGGTTCAGAAACCTATAGTATATTCCCCAAGAGAGAGAAATTGGGTTTAACATCCGCTCGACAAAAACTAGGTCATTTTGTGACTAACAAATGGTGCAATTGAAACCAACATTCCCCAAGAGTCTTATGCACGATATATGTAAATTAATATATTGCCTGTTGTTGTGTACAAACCAGAGTATGCTTACTTATATGACTTTTCATTTAAAGAGTTCACATGGCCATTAAAATTATGTTGTATTGTTGTCTCAAACACACACAAACCTGTTTTCCAAACTTATATTTTGTAATTGAGTCAATTTATTGAATTGAGAAAATGCATTTATTACAGGAAATTTGGTATTTGGCTTAAGGAAATTAATTTCTTGTACTGGCATGTGATAACACTGCAAAAAACTCCAAGCCAACAGACAAATCTTTGCTATGCATATTTATTTTAACCATAATTTGGAACAATGTAATGTATGGAAAAGAGGTATACATTTTGTTTCAAAGTACTAATAAGCAGAGAGCGATCTAGAGTTTGATGTCCAATTGACACAGACTGGGTCATTTCGGGACTAACATATGATATTCAATATTAATTCAATAATTAGCATCAAGAGAAAACTGGAGGACCTGGAGAAAACACATGTAGTTGAACCGACAACCCTACTCCTTGTCAGTAAAAGCAGGGAGTAGAAACCACACCAGTTGACCCAATGTCAGACCTTATGCTTTCACGTGCATTAATAATTTATAAAACATTCCAGGAAACAAACCCACAATAGGCAGATTTAGCTTTTACATAATATGTCTTTAACAATTTTGTTAAAATATAAGAATTCTATAACATTAAGAATCTTGTTACAATATTAAGAATTCTATAGCATTGAGAGTCTTGTTAAAATATTAAGAATTCTATAGAATTGAGAATCTTGTTAAGATCTTAAGAATGCTATAACAAATGAGGTATCTTATTTTAATAAGATAGTAATGATGAATTAAGAATTTTATTGAAATACTAATGAATTGTGAATGTATTCAGATTGTTTTGTAGAAAGAAAGTAAGAGTCTTGTTATAATATTAAGGGTCTTGTTATAATATTAAGAATTCTACAACATGTTAAGAATCTTGTTATGATGTTTAGACTTCTACAACATATTAAGAATCTTGTTATGATGTTAAGAATTCTGCAACATGTTAAGAATCTTGTTGTGATGTTAAGAATTCTATAACATATCAAGAACCTTGCTGTTGTGTTTTAGACTTCTACAATATATTAAGAATCTTGTTGTGGTGTTAAGAATTCTACAACATATTAATAATCCTGTTGTGTTGTAAAAATTGTGTAGCATATCAAGAATCTTGTTGTGGTTTTAAGAATTCTACACCGTATTAAGAATCTTGTTGCAATATTGAGACTTCTACAGCATATTAAGAATATTGTTGTGATGTTAAGAATTCTACTACATATTAAGAATCTTGTTGTGGTGTTAAGAATTGTATAGCGTATCAGGAATCTTGCTGTGATGCTACGAATTTTACACCATATTAAGAATCTTGTTGTGGGGTTAAGAATTCTACACCATATTGAGAATCTTGTTGCAATATTAAGAATACTGTGACAAATTAAGAATCTTGCTAGTATTGTAATAATGGATTAAGAATTGTATCGAGATATTCAGATAATTGTTAATGAATTTTGAATCTATTAGAATTGTTTTGTATAAAGAAAGTTCTCAAATATGTTGTTAATATGGTAAGAATGCGTCCAGTATTCAAGCATGTTAGAATATTAAGACATTCTTCTATGCAATAATTCATTAATTAAGAATGTTATATGTATGTTAAGAGAGCTGTCAATCAATGCATAAAGTAAGTTGTTGACCTTTAGCACTTGTAAGTATGTACTACGCCGCCAGTTTCCCCGATAAAGAAAATTATATGTTCAGTTCTATACCGAGAAAAAATAAAGGATACATGCACATCTGGTTAATTTTAACTCTTTAAAATTAGTGTCTTATGTCATTCCTAAAAAACTGAATTTTGTCTTGTTAACATGTTCACCAACTCGCACCGGTGATCACCGCTGTCGCCAAAGGGGTGCATTGGGAGTACGCCGCAATCGAACTTTTGTTCTCTTCTGGTTAAATCAAGACACCTAGACTCGGAAAATGCACTTCTGTGGAAGCGGATGTTAAAACACCAGGTAGTAGCACACTGATCAGCAGTGAATATTCACTTGGCCTCTACAATCACTGATAAGGATGACATCAACGCGACTTAATGAGTCCCCGGTATTAACTTTTTTCCTCTGACAAAATAAAATCTAAAACATTTTTTTGAAGTACAAGAAAAATAAAGACATTTGAAGTATCTGTAGTTAAAAAATATTTCCTATTTAGTGTAAATGGATATTAAAATGAGTAAAAGGCATCATTTTGCTCGAAGCAGTTACGTGTTATGTAAACAATGCACGAGCCATTGAGCCAATGACTGACGCCGCGTGAAGTCAATGCACGTGTTGAAGACAATTATCTGTGACAGAGATAATTCGTAAGTAATTTTCTGTGAAACAGATTGAGGTAGTTGTCGGAAAATGCCGTCATAAAAGCTATTCAAATCCAGTAAATATCACAGGAAAACGATGGCATTGCTTGAGAGTTGATTATGGTCTGGATAAGTTAAATAATGTCTAAATTTATAATTTAGATAACATTTAAGTTCTAATAAAACACCTGGCTCAGAGTGCACAAAGCATTCTCAGATTTAACTTAAGAATTTACCCAAAATTGTTTGCCTTATTTTAACTAAAAAATAGCCTTTTATAAAACTGTTATTTTCTTTGTAATGTATCAAATGGATCAAAGATATTACTTATAAACAGTGGTTGAAAGTTGAGTAAAATCTTAACTAAAATCTAAGAATTCTTTGTGAACTCGGGGCATGCAATATTCCGATTTAACTCTTGCATAATGTATATTTAAAGATACATTATGGGAGATTAGAAAGACCTACAATAGACAGATTGGACTCTTACATAATGTATGTTTAAGAAATAGGGAATGTTGTTAATTGTTTTAGAAGTTTGATATTGTTAATTGATATAAATTGTGTCAGTATTAGTATTCTGTTTGATATGATTGTGTTGTGTTTTATATTCCTCTTCTTCATGAAATAAAAATTAATTAAAGCATTTCCTTTATTAAATTTTATTCGCGCTGTAGTAACTTGGTGAAGGATAGACATAAAGAGACATAAAGAGACTGAGAAATGAGCTGTTATGCCCACTCGACACAAACATATGGGAATAACATATGGTTCAATTTTATTTCGATAATTTACTTGCGCGGAGGGGTCTTTAGCATTGGAAGGACCCAGAGAAAAGCCACTATGTTGGAGGTAGGCAGAATGAGAAAGAACATTGGGAGAAAACCCACCTGGAATAATCCGCCCACCCACCTTTGTCAATAGTAAAAGGAGTGAATCACCACTATCTTTTGATAAGTTTATCCTCAAAATACAGTTCTCATGCCCGTCTTCAATAGCCCGGTTGGTGTAGAGTAAGAGGACTTCAGGGATCCGGTGGGTAAGGCACTGACTTGCTAGCCTGGGGATCGCGTGGTCATTCCATGCATTGGCTGAGAAAGTTCATCACGATTTCCCCTTGCCAGTGGTGTAGGATGGAGGGCCTGACAAGGACAGCTGTCTAGTCGTTCAGATGGCAGGAAAAACCAAGGACCCGTGTAGACATTGGCGTACACGTAAAAGATCCCTTGGCAGCTGAGATTCGAGTAGGCCGTGGCACCGCTGTTTGGGCAAAATTTCCCTCATAGCACACTGTATGGGGTATTTCCCTCATAGCACACTGTATGGGGTATGCCTGTCTTCATTAGTCCACCAACCCTCATCAAATGCTCACCAACCGAAACAAACCTGGCATTCCCCTTTAAACACCATCCTATCTGATGGCTTAATATTTAAACCCACCACCTTAACTATGACGTCATGGATTCAACACGTAATAAATAATTCATCCCTCTTTTCATTGACACGTCACTGATTAAATAAAAGGTTTTTTTTATAGCGTTTCGTCCATAGAATTTCTTCTGGAATAAAACATGTACCAATGCGTTCTCACAGATTTTCACCTTTTTTCTCTTTCCTGAAACTTCAACTACACTAATTTGTCACGTTGCCATCAACTATTCGTACTAGCGATTTTTCTAGTATTGAGGAGTGAGGGGGGGGGGGCGAATGGTTAGTACGTGCGCGCAGTATCATAACGTCTGTCATTGAGTCAACCAGCGTGCTGTCGATTCGTGCTTGACAAGGAATATGGTCGCCTATCCAACATCATGGGGTTTCCTCCTACTGTTTAAGACCCCTACGCGCAAAGCGGGATATTGAAATGAAATTGAACCATGTGTTAGTTCCGAAACGAACTAGTTTGCCGAATTTCTCTCGCACTGTTTAGTATTGGGAGTCGCGGTAGATCAGGAAGTAAGACGTTGCCTCGCTAACCCGGAGGCCACGTGTTGGCCGAATAAGTTCATCTGGATTTTCCGACGTGGTTCCCCTTCGTTATTGGTGCAGGGCCGATGTTCTGGCGAGGAACAACGGAGATCTCGTGTACACACTGGAGAGTACGTAAAACATCCTTGGCAGATGGAATTAGATATAAGAGTAGGCCGTAGTGCCGCTGCCCTGGTAAAATTTCCCTCGTAGCACACTGTATGGCGTATACCCGTCTTCATTAGCCTAGTTCGGAGCAGAACAGTAGGACGTTAAACCCCATTTCATTTCTGTCTAGTTGGGATCAGAAGAGTAGGATGTTAATTTCATTTCAAGTATTGGGTTTTGGAATTATTAAACATGATTGAGGAAGGGAAAGAGTCACTTGAGTATCTAGTAGTAGGACAATTATCATATTGTTAAGCATTGTCAACGTGACAAATGCTGTCATGCCAAAGAGAATATTCCGACTCTACATGGCCTCGGGATATCAAACTTTTATTGTTATAAACGTGTTCGCTACGATCATGTACGGATTCTTTATGATCTAAAACATGTTCTTTATGGTGATGTATTGGTGCTTGATGATTAAAATCGAATTCTTTACGATCGCCTAAGGGTTCTTGATGATTAAGTATCGGTTCTTAATGGTCATGACCTAATATTTTGCGACCTGGGTATATCAGTGGTCCAGATCGGTACTTGATTGTTTAAATTGAGATCTGGGCGATAGTAGATGGGTTCTTGGCCACTTCCATCTGGGTGTACAAGAATGGCCCTTAGCTGTTTAAATCAAGCTCTTGGTGACCAAGAAGAGTTGTTAGCTATTTAAATCGAACTCTTGGTGACCAGGGAGGGTTCTGTTTAAATCGAGCTCTTGGTGACCAAGAAGGGTTCTTGGCTATTTTGGTGATTAAGAACAGTTCTTGGTTGTTTCGAGTGCAGAACACTGGGTGATCTAAAAGGGTTCTTGACTGTTCAAATCGAGCCCTGTGTGACCAAGAAGGGTCCACGGCTGTTTAAATCGAGCTTTTGGTGATTTAGAGCAATTCTTGGCCATTTGAATCGTTTTTTTTTTTTTGGTTATTTAGAGTAGTTCTTGGCTATTTAAGTCGGCATTTGGTGATTTAAAACAATTCTTAACTATTGAAATCGGGGTTTTAGTGATTTACAACGGTTCTGGGTTATTTAAATTTTGGTGATTTAGAGTCGTTCTTGGTTATTTAAATTCAGATTTTGGTGATTTATAAGTCGTTCTTGGTTATTTAAATTAAGATTTTGGTGATTTCTATAAGGGCTGTTGACTGTATGACGTATGTCCGTCTCTATTAGCACAGAAAGGGCAGAAAACTCAGATGTTGAACCCCATTTCATTTCAGTTTATTTCATTTAAACATGCATTATGCAAGAGCAAAATCTGACCATTGTAGGTCTTTCTTTAGGCCTGAAATGTTATAAAAACTACTAATTAGACATTAATTAACTTATTCAGACCATAATAAACTCTTTATGTCGAGGCTAGCATGAGATTTTTGTTGGATTGTAGTTCGATTCGCTGAAATATTTTCTTTCGTGATTTACCAATAAAAATGGATAACCGAGACTGCTGGTTTTGTCTTACCGAATTTAGTAATGATGACCGAGGCTAAGCGGTACTTTCATTCGCCTAGTTCTAAGTTAATTGTGGATCAATTTGACTGAAATTTTCAGCAAATTGCCTTTACATTACCTAGTTTTTAACTATGGTAGTGAGATCTGCCAACTCGTTATCTAATCTACCATAATGTATCTTAACATTAGTTTCCATCAAGGGTGATAGCGTAGAAAAACGCTTACTCGGAAACTTTCCGATCTTAATGTAGGGCAAAGTCATGCGGGGTGCTGGAATGGGAGGGTGAAAAGGGTAATGCATATCCCCAATCCCTGTAGTGTAAGGCGCAGTCGTACCTTTATAAGATATTATAAGTTGGTAAGACGCTGGCTTGTTAGCCTGGAGGTTTGGTGTTCGACCCCTGCATTGGCCGAGAAAGTTCATCTCGATTTTCCGGCATGGTTTCCCAGTGTCAGTGATGCAGAAGGGAGGGCCTGACAAGGTCCCGTGTACACAATGGCGTGTACGTAAAAGATCCCTTGGCAGTTGGAATTCAATATAAGAGTATGCCGTAGCGCCGCTGCTCGGGCAAAACTTCCCTCATAGCACTCTGCATGGCGTATGTCCGTCTTCCATTAGCCCAGGTTAGGTGCAGTAGAATAGGACGTTAAACCCCATTTCATACCCCCACCCCCATTATCTCAGTTGGTGCAGAAAAGTAAAACGTTAAACCCATTTCATTTACTTTACGATTTTAGCCGTTATTATATCAACTGGCATAAAATCTTAATCTAGAATCGACTTGATGTTTTCCTTTATACCACACGGACGGAAATGATCCATTACCTTTTTACTGCATATCTCAATAAACCGGCGTTAAAACTCCCCTTTTAATGGAATTTTTATTTGTTAGTTAAAAGCTCTTCACAATTTACTTTTTATTACCAGCGATAGATCACATATGTCACAAGATCTTAGTAAGATAAACAGGATGTGTTACGTGGTCCCCACCCCACCCTTCCAGACGTTTGTCAGAGGTGCAGGGCGGAATAACTTGCAAGGAGCCAAAGCTACCCGGAGTATAAAAGAAATAGGAACTACTGTCATACTTTTCTACACCATACGACAAATTGTATTTATCAGGATATTGCCTATCATTTAATGTGGAAATATGTTGAGACGCAACTCCTATAACCAGTAAAGAGTACGCTAGCTCCTTGGTAGTAATAAACAGATTTAATGGTGTAAACATCCCGTTTGCAGCTATCGTCGTCTTCCTGAACCCCTTTTGTATAGCTAATATCCCAGTTTGGATGTCCTACTACTACTAGTCACCGACTACATAACGCACACTTTACGAGAGTTGTCGTCGTCTTCCATTGCTTAATGCGGAAATGTGTAACAGGTTTTAACATCATACCTTTCCTCGCGAACCAACAATCAATTATTTATTAAAATTTTCGTCTAAACGATTGTGTTTGTGTTTATATCTGTAAACATTAAATTCCATCAAATTATTAATCAATACGCGTAATTTATTCCCCATGCAACAACAACGAAGTATCACTCAATATTCACAATTGTTCAATACTCGCTGATGAAACAAAACAAAACAAATGAAATGAATATCCAACTGTTCTGCTCCTAAGCTGGGCTCAAACTGATCCCGCAGTGAATATTCGCTTGGCCGCTACAATCACTGATAAGCATGACATCGACGGGGCTTAATAAGTACGGCATATTAACTTTTTTACTCTGACAAATTAAATTCTCAAAACATTTTTTTGAGGTAAAAGAAAAATAAATAAAGACGTTTGAAGTATTTGAAGTTAAAAAATATTTTAAAAAAAACAGCTGTTACTATATATCGCTAGACTGATTCCGAAAAGTCGTCAAGTAAATCTGAACCGTTGTCATACTGAGTCCGAAATGACGGGCGACCGAAATGTGCTATCTTTAAGTTTAAGTATTCTAATGCAAGGTTCCCACTATCACAATTCTCGCTACAATTGAATGGTTCGTTCGTTCTTTACTGGAGTTTAACGTCCACTTCCACCTAGGGTGATATCGTAGACAATTGAAATCGTGGTTTTGAACGTGTCGTAATCGCAACGATCCTATCAGCTCTTACCATAACTTGAGATGCTAATTGTATCCAAACGTATAAAAAATTTCTGCACCTACCAGTCTGTTGACCCAATAGGGTCAATCCTATCGTAACTCATCGCACGACAGTGGAAACTGGGAACCTAGCTTCAATCAATCTGATTTCTTTTTACTTTTGATGACCTACACTACATACAGATCTGATCAGTTGTACTGGGAGGTCGCGTTAGGGGTCATAGCGCAACTATTCGGGCAATTGTTCACTCATAGCACACTGCATCACGTACACGCGTCTGTATTTCATTTGTTTTGCGGTCTCATTAAAACACAGGTCCTATTTCGTTTCGTTTTTTATAGTTCAAAATTTCGTTTTACTTGTCTTTACTGCACTAAAATCAGGAAGAGTCGCTATCATTGGTGTGTTCTGGATGATATGAAGGATTAGCCAATGAAACGGTCTTTCACGGCGAGTTCTTGGTCTTTTGATGCACGGAACTATGAGTAAACCACAAGAAACGTTAACGCTGGTTGAGTGATCAACGTCTGGCGTCATGGTGTCTAAAGCCGCTCGTACAACACCTGGCACGACCTTCCAGTATAACTTGTCAGATCTTCATGTAGTGTAGGCCATTGATAGTATAAAAAACGAAACGAAACATAGATCTGTATTTTTATGAGATTGCTTGTTTGATTAGTAACTTGAGATAATAATGAAAGTAAGTCATATCTGATTAAAACTGCTCGACTTGCCCGCACTAGGTAAGGATGAAATATGACTTTAATCTGGAATGTGAAACTAAACAACATGGGCATGTCGTTAAAAAACGATCACACTTACTCTTCTAGGTCTCCAATGGGAAAGCTAGTAATTGGTTTCTAGTTTCTATTTCACATAATAATATAGTCGTGGTCGATGTAATAAATGAATGGTCTTAAGGGATGTGAAATAAGAGAGAGAGAGAGAGAGAGAGAGAGAGAGAGAGAGAGAGAGAGAGAGGGGGTTAACGTCCATTCAGCACAAACTAGGTCATTTCGGGACTAACACATGGTTTTAATTTTATTTCAATATTCACTTGCCCATAGGGAAGAAACCGGAGGGCTCTGACAAAACCAACGATGTTAGAGAGGCGTCCTTGTCATGTACAACCGGGAAAATCAAAACCGTGCCAGTTGATTCAGTGATAGACTTAATGAGAGAGGGGGAGAGAGGGGGAGAGAGAGAGAGAGTGGGGGGTTAACGCCCACTCTACACATTGTTTTTATCAGTGGGAGGAAACCAGTTCAATTATTCGCTTGAGCGTAGGAGGTTTTAGCAGTGGTAGGAAACTGGCGGACCCGGAGAAAACCCACGATGTTACGCAAGCAATATTATCCTTGACACATGCCGTCTTCCTTAACCCAATCATTTCACTTCATTGTCACGTGAAAACAACTCACAAAAACACAAATACGTGGACAAGACATCGCACTCAGAGAACATAAACAAAACAATTCAAAAAGCGTGAATGGATCCGGGGGCTAGCCGTAAGCGTCCACTGCGCTGTACAGTCCCCGGCCTGTGGTGGCACAGACTTCACTCAAATTTGAAAACAATTGGGAATACGACCCAAAGAAATAATTATGTAATGTCAGCATGAAACTCGGCACTAAAATTTGTATGAGGTTGAACAAAAAAATCTTTTTGAGATTCACAAACTTGAAGAAGCATACTAAAAACATGTAACTAGTTGCCGTACATCAATCTGTTTCACAGAGAATAATTGAGAATTATCTCTGTCACAGATGACTGTTTTCAACGCGTGTAATAACATCCAGCGGTGTCAATCATTAGCTCAATAGTCAGTGAATTGTTTACATAAGACATAACTACATCGGGCAAAATGATGCCTTTTACTCATTTTAATACCAATTTACACTAAAAAGGAAATAATTTTTAACTACATATACTTCAAACGTCTTAACTTATTTTTCTAATACATACAACAAAAATGTTTTAGAATTGAATTTGTCGGAAGTAAAAAGTTAATATGCCTGACTCATTAAAGGACAATATTGGTGCCAGTCATTATCACATATGTGATAGAACTGATTAAACACTTTCCAAATATAATATTAACACAGAGATCATCGCTACCATAGAGGAGTAATAAAGGATTCATAAATCGGAAGTGACGAACGCCAAAGGAAAATACGAGTAATCTCTCTATGTGAATGACTGAAGTGACGAGTGATGACAGATAAACGGCCGAATTTCTGCTCACTAATAATTCCCTCGAAGACAAAAAGCTGTTATATGGGACCGCAAGAGGATACCTGACGATTCAATAAAGTAATTAAGTGTCATTAGATAAGAGAACACGGGAAAAATAGAAATACTCCGTACAGCCCGTTGTTTTTATTCATTCCATAGGGGAGACCGGGGCACATTGAACACCGTATAGTGTTGGATTGTATAGTATTATTTATAAAGGATATATCCATGGTGGTTCAATGTGCCCCGGTCTCCTCTACCTTATAAAAACATGGTAATGCACGGACTTTTAATCTGTTTTTCTTTCGTGTTCTCTTATGTAGTGGCAGTCAATTCTTTTTATGAATTGTAAGATATTCTCTCACAGTGTCACACAGCAACTTTAGGTCTTCGAGGGAATTATTAGTGAGCAGATATTCGCCCATGTATCTGTTATCACTAGTCACTTCAGTTAGTTATATAGAGGAATAACTCGTGTTTTCCTTTGGCGTTCGTCACTTCCGATTTATGAATCCTTTATTACTCCTCTATGGTAGCGATGATCTCTGTGTTAATATTATATTTGGAAAGTGTTTAATCAGTTCTATCACATATGTGATAATGACTGGCACCAATATTGTCCTTTAAGCCGCGTCGATGTCATCCACATCAGTGATTGTAGCGGCCAAGCGAATATTCACTGCGGATCAATGTGGCCGAACACATCACCGTAGCCAACCTGAAAATCTCGTTATCCTTCCGTCTCAAAATCATGACTATTTATAAAGCACCTGGTATAAAATGCTTATTCAAACCCTCTTCGTCCATTTTAAACCAAAAAATCAACAAAAATGGGCATGCAAAAGGGGAGAAAAGAGACTGAGGGGAGATGGTGAAATTTATTGGTGGTCTGCCTCTTTATGAAGGAGCTAAATCTGCGGGTCTTATATTTTACTTGAAGGTAGAAAAGTACATTTGGTCCCATCCCTATTGTGTCACCACAATAGAATTATATTTGTAATCTGTTAAACCTGTTCAATCACATTTGTGTTAATTCCTGACACCAATATTGTCCTTTAAGTACTTTGACTGAAATTTTCAACGTATTCCCTTTTCATTATCTAATTATCTAGTTTTTAGCTATTATAGCGAGAACTGTCAGCTATTTATCTAATCTTACATAGTATCCCGTTAATGATGAACAATTACAGAGACATGTTACTAATTACAAACGGGTCCTCCGGTTTCCTCCCACTGCTAAAGAACCCTACGCGCAAGCGGATTATTGAAATAAAATTAAAAACCATGTTAGTCCCGAAATTACCTAGTTTGAGTCGAGTGGACGTTAAACTCTCTCTCTCTCTAAAAGTTTAAATTTAGTTGGCATGTCCAGCCTCGTGGGTTTTCTTCCGGTCCTCCGGTTTCATCCCACAGCTAAAGAACCCTACGCGCAAGCGAATTATTGAAATAAAATTAAAAACCATGTTAGTCCCGAAATGACCTAGTTTGATTCGAGTGGACGTTAAACTCTCTCTGTCTCTCTAAAAGTTTAAATTTAATTGGCCTGTCCAGCCTCGTGGTTTTTCTTCGGGTCCCCCGGTTTACCCCCACAGCTAAAGAACCCTACGCGCAAGCGAATTATTGAAATAAAATTAAAAACCATATGTTAGTCCCGAAATGACATAGTTTGTGTCGAGTGGACGTTAAACTGCCCCTCCCCCCATCTCTCTCTCTCTCTCTCTCTCTCTCTCTCTCTCCCTCTCTCTCTCTCTCTCTCTCTCTCTCTCTCTCATTATCTAGTTTTTAACTATTATAGCGAGAACCGCCAATTATTTATCTAAATCTTACACAATGATGACCAATTAGAGAGAAAGGTCACTAAATGCAAGCGGGTGGACCTCGGTTTTTCATGTCAACCGAGCGATTAGACACGTTTTCGGCTTTTCCATGCTAGCGTCGCAGGCACCTCCCTCGCTTGAAGAATTCCAAACATTGCCCTCGCGCTCCTATCCTCAGCTTCCCCAGAATCACGGCAAGTATGTTTTTATTGTTTATAAATATAGTTTTTTTAAAATCATACAACAAACTAAAATCGAATTAATAAGGACAACTAGCCTTATAGCTATGTTTAACGCTTAGACCGACTTTAATGTCAATTTCCTCAAATTGCAAGTTTTAATTTGATTTAGAATTCACTCTGCGTTTTTCTCATCCAAAGCCCTTTTCTAGATAATGTCTTCTACGTGACCAGACATAGAAACTTCCTTCCTGGAGTAAAATGATGCCATCTCAAAATTAAGCTTCTAATAAAAAATTGCCTAATATCCGATTGTTAAAAAAAATCCCAAGTAATTCGGATATGACTCTTATTACGTTAAGTGAATTACATTTTTATAGTTTAAAGTTGCAATTTCATATTTTTAAGTTATATTTTTTAAAATGTATTAAAATAGATGGTATCTATAAACAGTCCTACCTTGTCAAAGAAAATACTATTAATCCAATAATTCACTATTGCCAGTTGAGAAATTCAAACGTTTGAAGACAGCTATACCATGGGGGGGGGGGGTGGAAAACAAGGGAGGTAATTGTGTCATTATTTCCTGTGTCAATGATTTTTAAGTGTGGGGAATAATGCCTATGATCGTATAATAGTGAGTTGACAACCTATTGCGCAAAAGACATAGAAATAATTATGTTTTGACTTTCTTTGAAAATATGAAATTATTGCTTTAAAGTGGGACAGCCATATGTGATTTCAAAGAGAAATAGATGCATAGTTTCCATTTGGGGGTTACCACGCGAGTTACACGTTCTGTTTAAAGTGGAGGGGGGAGCTACCACGCGAGTTACACGTTACAGTTTAAAGTTAGGGTTACCATGCAAGTTACTCGTCACAGCTTAAAATGAGACACCCAGACGAGTTAGAATTCAAAAAAAGAAATAAATGTAAAGTTTTAAAGTGGGGGTTATCAACGTTACAGATGAAAGTGAGACATCCAAAAGAACAAACAATAAGTTAGTTGACCGACATTTTATAGAAAGAAATCGACTATTTTATTAAAGAATATCATTATTGAAGAATTATAAGTCCCCATTAGTCTAAACATGGCCAAAGACACTTTAAACCCATGTCCACATTATTATCATTCCTTTGTACAGACAACACAAAGTCTGGTTTTAATTAACGCTGCAGATAAAGGTAACGATATACAGACAGAACTATGGTCCAATAACGTGACAATTTAATTATTATTTAAAGGATTGTCTCAGCCACAACAATCTATTATTCTCTTGGTCATTAGCGACAGAGTTAAAGCTGGATTACTTGTGGGGTTGGATGGCCGAATGGTTAGTGTCTGCGCCATGCATCATAAGGTCCCAGGCCCGGATCCAGGATTTTGTCGGGGGGTTGGGGGGATGGGGGCACACATTGGAGCACAGGGTAATACGTTGCAACCTTGGATTGCTTGGGCGGAGAATAATGCGAAAATCATGTTTATATCATCTATTAAAGAGCAGATATGTGAACTACAACAGTAACAAAGCAAACGGAAATGAAAATCAACTATGTCACTGGGGCTGACGGGGTTGGGGAACGCCCCCCCCCCCCCCAGGATCCGCGCCTGGGTCTGTCAAACTGATTAAAACAAAGATCCTATTTTGTTTTTCGATTTTACAGTTCAAAATTTCGTTTTACTTGTCTTTACTGGGGAGAACGCTAGATCGAAGACGGTCCTACGCATTTGAGCACATATGACGTCATATATACATTGTGGGTTAGGGTTAGGACCTGTATATTTCGTCATAGTCTCGAGATATAAACAGGGCTAGCCATAACCCTAACCCTTACCCTAACCCACAATACACATATGACGTCATAAAATGCGTAGGACCATAGAAATATATAAATAGACTAGAATGGCCGTCACGTGACCCGCGACATGTAAATAGGTCCGCCATTTTTGTGCATTGATTATTGACGTCGCGTGCGGTGAACTCAATGAATCCAGCTTCGTTTCTCGTTACGCTTGAAAGAAAGAAAGGTCGAAAAACAACCCATTGCCATACATATTCACGGATTTTGCAGTACCAGTTTGTAAAATTTAATATCTTCATTCTCTAATTTAATGCCATAATAGAATGACTCGCGAGGCAGTCCATAACATAGCATACTAGGCTAGGCCTAGATTATTTATAGATGCCATGTCAAAATGAACCTATTTTCCATCTAGGCCTACAAATTAAAGGCACTGGATGGATGGGCTATGAATTGTGGTATTTTTTTTTTGTTTGAAATTATGTAATCTCGATGATCGACAAGCAACAATAATAAGGCCGCTAAGTCTCGCGTAATCTACTCTAGGGGTGACATGCCATGCAGTATGCACCCAGCAATTGAGCAATGGCGAAAAATACGATGCCTTCCCAGGTAGCAGGCCGACGTTGGGCCAACATTGGCCCACTGTATGCAGTTACGTTGGCCCAATGTAATTGTCCAACGTTGGTCCAATGTTTTTTTGTCCATCGGCCCAATGTTGGCCCATTGTTGGCCAAACTTACATTGGACCAACATTGGGCCAACATCCATCCAACATTGCATCAAGTATATTTACATTTGTTGGCCCAACATTGGGCCTATGTTGGCCTACTTACAGCCCCCCCCCCCCCTCCCCTTTCAAAATAGCCTAGACCTCATTATGCATGGTACGGCAGCACAATAAGGCCTCAAAGCCACCAAAATATACCCAAATCTACCATTCTTTCAACTGATGTCACACAAATGCTACTTTTTAAAATGAAAAATAACAAATTGGCATAAAGAACAATATATCATCAAAAATCAATATGAATTATTTTGATATGAAATGAAATAATGGTAGATTAGGTACCCCCCCCCCCCCATCAAACTCCCCAAGGCACATTACTTGTTTTATTGTTCTTTTGGGTGGCCTCTTAAAAAAAGCGAACGCCTCAAACAGTTAAAGAACAATAACATGAAACTTGGCATGCTTCTTCAAGAATTGTGCATTCATACTTTACATGTGATTCTCAAAGACAAATTTTCACTCCTTGAATAAATAAGAAAACCGCCAAAGATTATTAATATATCTCTGTTTATTTTAAAATGAAAAATGCATTATGCAAGAGCTATATCTGGCAATTTGCAGGTCTCTCTTTACGTGAAATGTTACATAAATATTAATTAGATATTTAAATGTATTAACATCAAATGACTACAATCAACCCTCGATGCCATCTTATGTGTCTGATTTTCAATCAATTTGAATCTTATCTGCTGTTCAACGCCCACTGATGATTATATGCAACTAGAGCATCGCTACTGCTGCGGCCTTTAAACGATACACAAATAGAAAAAAATGGACGTAGCTCTACTCCTGGCTGCGGGTCAGGCATGCACCAAAAACAACAGGAGTGATCCTTAGGATATAACTGAGTAAATATGTAAACTTTCAGGAGGATCAGTTAATAATTGCAGTCTGTACTGTTGATGACACTCTTTACACTTTTTAACTATTATATTAAGTTCATTTTCTAATCTTCCATAATATAAATTTAATTTTCTTCAGAGAAAAGCAGATCTTCAAAATCAGTAGCTACAAATAGATAATAATTAAGATTAATATAATTTCTACCACAAACTTATGTGTAATAATATCAACAATGATTTATTTTATCATTTTAATAATATATAAGATAGGTTGCCAGGCAACGAAACATACGCCCACAGCAGCTAAATCGTCCGGGCAGTCAACAAGGGTTGTCGCATATTTTTACTTTTTTTTGGTAATAAAACATTTGTAATACACTAAAATCTGAGTAACAACTCATTATGTAATTATCTGAGAATCATTAGAATTTGTTTGCTTTTTATAAAGTTTTGCCCCAAGCTAACAATTAGTATAGGAAACATTTAACATCATGGATTTAGCTGTTCAGTTATCAAAATTCATTGAAAATCAAAATACTTGTTCGTTTCAACACCTTAAACTCTGTGTATCAATCTGAAGTCAATCGGATGATTTATAAGTTTGGCATCTACAGCGCCGCAAGGTTTTTCGAAGTGATCAAGGGAGATAACTCTGGAAGTAATTATTTGAAATCGATGAAAATCAGCAGGCTTTTTCGTCTCAGGACCTTAAACAGTGTGTGTAAATTTAAAGTCAATCGGATATTAACTTTGGCCTCTAGAGCATCCACAGGATTTTTTGATCTGATCAAGGGCCATAACTCTGGCACTAATTATCGGAAATTGATCCAAATCAATAGGCGTCTTCGTCTTATGACCTTAAACAATGTGTACAAATTTAAAGTCAATCGGATATTAACTTTGGCTTTTAGAGCGTCCACTAGATTTTTTGAAGTGATCAAGGGAGATAACTTTGGCACTAATTATCGGAAATCGCTGAAAATCAATAGGCTTCTTCGTCTTATGACCTTAAACACTGTGTATAAATTTAAAGTCAATCGGATATTAACTTTGGCTTTTAGGGCGTTCACAAGATTTTTTGAAGTGATCAAGGGCCATAACTCTGGCACTAATTATCGGAAATTGCTGAAAATCAATAGGCTTCTTCGTCTTATGACCTTAAACACTGTGTATAAATCTAAAGTCAATCGGATATTAACTTTGGCTTTTAGAGCGTCCACAAGATTTTTTGAAGTGATCAAGGGCCATAACTCTGGCACTAATTATCGGAAATCGCTGAAAATCGATAGGCTTCTTCGTCTTATGACCTTAAACACTGTGTATAAATTTAAAGTCAATCGGATATTAACTTTGGCTTTTAGGGCGTTCACAAGATTTTTTGAAGTGATCAAGGGCCATAACTCTGGCACTAATTATCGGAAATTGCTGAAAATCAATAGGCTTCTTTGTCTTATGACCTTAAACACTGTGTATAAATCTAAAGTCAATCGGATATTAACTTTGGCTTTTAGAGCGTCCACAAGATTTTTTGAAGTGATCAAGGGAGATAACTTTGGCAATAATTATCGGAAATCTCTGAAAATCAATAGGCTTCTTCGTCTTATGACCTTAAACACTGTGTATAAATTTAAAGTCAATCGGATATTAACTTTGGCTTTTAGGGCGTTCACAAGATTTTTTGAAGTGATCAAGGGCCATAACTCTGGCACTAATTATCGGAAATTGCTGAAAATCAATAGGCTTCTTCGTCTTATGACCTTAAACACCGTGTATAAATCTAAAGTCAATCGGATATTAACTTTGGCTTTTAGAGCGTCCACAAGATTTTTTGAAGTGATCAAGGGCCATAACTCTGGCACTAATTATCGGAAATCGCTGAAAATCGATAGGCTTCTTCGTCTTATGACCTTAAACACTGTGTATAAATTTAAAGTCAATCGGATATTAACTTTGGCTTTTAGGGCGTTCACAAGATTTTTTGAAGTGATCAAGGGCCATAACTCTGGCACTAATTATCGGAAATTGCTGAAAATCAATAGGCGTCTTCGTCTTATGACCTTAAACACTGTGTATAAATCTAAAGTCAATCGGATATAAACTTTGGCTTTTAGAGCGTCCACAAGATTTTTTGAAGTGATCAAGGGCCATAACTCTGGCACTAATTATCGGAAATCGCTGAAAATCGATAGGCTTCTTCGTCTTATGACCTTAAACACTGTGTATAAATTTAAAGCCAGTCGGATATTAACTTTGGCCTCTAGAGCGTCCACAAGATTTTTTGAAGTCGTCAAGGGCCATAACTCTGGTAGTTATTATCGGAAATCGCTGAAAAACAATAGGCTTCTTCGTCTCATGACCTTAAACACTGTGTATAAATTTAAAGTCAATCGGATATTAACTTTAGCCTCTAGAGCGTCCACAAGCAATTGTGGACGCCGGACCGACGGACGGACGGACGGACGGGGGCGACGACAATATACGACCACATTTCAATGTGGGCGTATAAAAATTAAGGCTCCTATACCATTTCATTAGACTCAAACTGGGTTAGTGAGTAAGACGCTGGGATAGAAGTTTGATCACTGTTTGGAGTTTTGATAGATATGCTTATTATCTAAGCAATTTTTCTTGTTAATCAAGAGTCAGTCTTGCTTCTCCATTTTTAAATGAAATGTTTAAATGGCGATTGTATTTAATCCATTTACATCTGCGCCATTATAGGCTTTTCGTGTAAATAAATGTCTAATTAACAATCTATAAAACATTTGAAGCAAAATAAAAACCTGTAATTAGGCATATTTTGCTCTCACATAATGCATCCTACGGTCATCATATACTTTTATCATGTAAGGAATTAACGCCACTTTTACTTCATTTATGCAGTTCTGAAAAACACTGACACTTTGGTAAATGATAGTGATTCATGTTTCATTTGCCAGTAGTGTCAGTGTTTTTCATAACTGTATAAATGAAGTAAAAGTGAAGTTTATTCCTTAATTTACATTTAATTGGCCCCGTTTCATATTTAAAATCAGCCTGGACATATTTTTTTAGTATGAAGTGTGGTGATAAGGGGAGACAGCACAGTTGTCCTGGAAGATTGCAATCCTTAGAAACAATACAATATTTTACAGTACTATATATGCAGTTCGTGATTGGTGTCAAACCAGGTCTATCAATGACATAAAATGAAAATAACAATATTTTAGTCTCACTACAACCAATGTTTCTAATGTTGTTAGCTTATATATGCACAAAAACAAACATAACAATAGCTATTGCCATTGAAAACTCCATAGAAATGTAAAAACTTAGATATCTACTTACCAATTACAGCCTTTGACAAGATTAAGTCTTAGAAGGGAAATTTAGACCCCTTCCCTTCCAGTTATATTTTGTAGCCAGCGCATTGGAAAAAACAGAGGACATGGATCTTTTGACCATGTCATCTACGCTGGAACCACCAATGCTTTTCAGATGGGTAACCTATAACAGGAAATAAATGAAAGACGTCTAGTATATTATTATCTTTCAATCACTGTAATATTTACAATCACGGTGTATGCTGCAGATGAATATTGATGTTGTACATTTACTAAACAAATTACCCATGACTTGAATTAAATGTAAAACCCACCAGTATCAAAAACAAAAATTTGAATCCACGAGCCCAGGGCTAGTAGTCTACTGTCGGGCACTAACCTGGTATTAATATCCTCTTGTCCGACAAGGTACAAGATTTAATGTTCAATATGTAGGGGGGTCACGGTGGCTAAGTGGATAAGGCGCTGATTCGCTAGCCTGGAGGTCAGGTGTTCGATCCCTGCATTGGCCGAGAAAGTTCATCCCGATTTTCCGGCGTGATTTCCCCTTGTCAGTGATGCAGAAGGAGGGCCTGACAAGGACAGCTGTCTAGTCGCTCGGATGGGACGAAAAACTGAGGTCCCCTGTACACATTGGAGTGCACGTAAAAGATCCCTTGGCAGTTGGAATTCGATATAAGAATAGGCCGTAGCGCCGCTGCCCGGGCAAAATTTCCCTCATCGCACACTGTATGGCGTATGCCCGTCTTCCATTAGCCCAGGTTAAGTGCAAAAGAGTAGGACGTTTCATTTCATTTCAATATGTAGGCATGTTTTGTTGCCTGTCAACCGTTCTTTTTAATAAAGATCGTACACTTGATTTTCTATCGCGACTTGGTTACACTGGTGAAACGGTTAAAGCAATTACAAACCGATATTCGACCTACAAAACCAGGAATGTCGCCAAAACAATGTTTTCATTCACGAATGACCACATAAATATAAATAGTTCATATAGCACTCGTCATTTGTAATATCTCACGGAAAAGTAAGGTCTTTTAATTCCAGCTGGAAGTTTTGTATACATTACATTATTATTAGCACCCACTACAGGGCAGGAGATATGAACTTATCTAAACAATAATGAAATTGGAAACCCTAGGAATTTAAAGATAATAGATAATGGAACAGTCCATTATACAATACTACAATTATTGAAATGGCCTCTACCAGTTTCAGGCATTGAAATGGCTCGTAGCAATTAACCACAATCTAAATGATTAAAATACAACTAAAATAAAACATATATACATGTAGATGCAAGACAAATGCATTTATTATATCATCCATTTAAGAGGTAATAAAACATACTTAAAATACTCAATTTACTTTGCAAGGACTAAGGAGGGTTCCATAATGAAATGACAATAGACTTTTGGCTACGTGGAAATGACACCAGTAGAAAATAATCTACAAACAATTAATTCTTTTATATAATTATTTCTAAATGGACACACAATATTAATTAATCATAACATACCTAAATTTTCAATTTTAGACCTTCTAGCATCCTATAAAACTCCATAGCTGAACACAGCTCTAAAAAAGCAGCCATCAGGTTTGACTGTGATTCCTTTTTGGCGGAAAGATGTTTAAATTTGGTTGGGTCAACTGTCAACATATTGGGTGTGTTTTAAAATGAAATATGTGTAAGGTAATTAATCTTGACCCTTATTAGTTTTTTTTATAGCATTAAATATAGATATTTTGCAATTAAGTTATAAAGCTGTATTAAACGTTTAATAAATATTTTTAAAATTTGTTTGTTTTTTTTTCAAATGGCGTACTGTTGGGTAATTTTTACCTATTTATTGCGTGATCTTTATAAACGGTTCATAAACGTTCAAAAAAAAAATCATATTTACGGCATTACGTTTCATTGGAAACATTAAAAAAAATTGTACGGAAACATTAATTATGAACGTTATTTAAACATATATATTGAACATTTTCTCAATATCTATCGAAACCTTCTGAAAACCTTGCACTTAAAACATTTAAAAAACGTTTAATAATTTTTTTTTACATAACCTTTTAGAAACAATAAAAAAAAAACCAACCAAACAAACAAACAAACAGACCAAAAAACGTTTTTTTTAAATATTTTGTGATTGCTGGGATTCACTTCTATAGACCTGTAATTAGCTAAATAATGGCCAAGTTTCACACTTAAATAATATAACGAAGTCCATGCCTACACAAGTTCTCGGTTAGCCTAATTAGTTGTATAGAACTTAATCAAATTCGAGGTGCTTTCATATTCAGCTTAATAATTAGTCTGTGTTACTACGTGATATATAGATGTGCGTGTTTTACATACATGTAAAAATAGTTCAAATAGTTGGTCTTTTTGTTGCTTTATAGGTATAGCCTTAGAAGATGCAATTGACGATTTTATATCCTTTCCCACATACACAGTTGAGGGTTAAAATAATTGAACTTACCTTCGGCACGAACCCAAAAAACCAATTTGGCGTCCCAAAAGCATCTTTCGCGGCAACATGATAGTCACGTGATCTTTTTCCGCGGCAAAATAAAACGCTAGTGTTACCAGAATACGTACTGAAGAATTAACCGGGATATTTGTCAGTTTTACAATAAGCCTTAATTAAAATGTATTACAGTTTGTATTGTGTTATTAAATCTCGATGTACGTCGTTAACCATTACAACTGTATCCGTGATCATACGTCGAATTCTATAGAAAAGCGCATTGGAATTCCTTTTTTAGGCCCGTATTATGCACAGCAACGCAATATACATTAATCACCATTTTCTGTGCTTTGTGTTATTATTTCAATTGAAAAACGCCAAATGTAAAAGCCGTGACATTTAGGTGCGGGAGAGGCATCTTGCTTATACAGTTCATTACACATTTTGTATAATACTTACGCCTTTTCTTGCTTGCCCAACCCGTGTCTACAGCAACATGAAAGTAGGCCGGTATCGCCTATTTATTACACCAATAACTTTAATGCATTAACCGAAATTATGATTCCCGAAAAAATTATAAAACAAATAAATGATCGATGTCGCACACCGCCAAGTGGGACCCGACAAAGGGTTTCAACCCACAACCAATGCAATACAAATTCAACGTGTTAATGACAAGAAAGTGAAAATGTTTTATTATACTTAAAAGTCATCGAACTTCGGGTCCTTTATTTTACTGACAAGCAAGAAAGCCAATATTTTCTTCCAAATAATATTTTGAAAGTTCTTCTTTCACATGCTCTAGGGATTTAGAATGTGACTTTTTACCTAAATTCTTAATTGCCGCGGGGAGCAGGGTGTGTCCGGCAATTTCATGGCGAAAGTCTGGGTAATACATGAAGTTTTGGGACTATTTTGATCCCAAGGTCAAGGGTCAGGTCAAAGGTCCAGGTCCCATTCGAAAGGAAAGTGAAATGCCCATCCAAGGTCATGACCTTTGATTTGCCAGACAGACAAGGGGCCCCACCAAGAGACCGGGGGCACCCGACTCAGTAGATATTTTGGTGACCTTGACCCTTTCAGATGACCTTAACCTACAGGGGTCACGTCGGCCGAGAAGACATTGTGAATGGTCAAGGTTCCATGATACTGACTTTATCTGTTGGGTCCCTAGGCGGCAAAAACCAAAATACTTCTGGGGGCCCTAGCAGGTCAAGGTCACGACTTTTGGTTGACGATTTTAAAAAATGAAGAACAAATGTGGGGTCAGTCTATCGTGTCACCAAATCCTAGCGCGATCGAAAGATATTTTTTGGACAGATTTCCCTACAAAGTCAAACAGCTGAGCAGTGAAGCGATGTGGTCTAAGGGCAGATAACTCGCCCATCCCGAATAGGACACGATGGCCTTGAGGTCGCGGCCACTTAAACTAAATTGACCCCTGGGAGTCTCGTGTTGACCTTGGTTTGACAATCAGAGGTCAAGGTCAAGGTAAAATGACCATTATGCACCATTTTGACCCACTTCCAGTCTCCGTGGAAGGTTTCAAGTTACCACGTGACGCACAAGGGTCGATTTAATGACGATAGCCACAAGAACTAGTTCCGCGGAAGATTGGAAAAAATAGAAAAAAAATAATGATTGAAATAGGACCAATGGGTGCACTGGAGCCACACTGGACCGAGGTTGGGGGCAATGAACTATATGGCTCAGTTTGTGGGCCGTTCTAAGCCAAGGCCACAAGTTTCAGACCTACTGCACTTCTGGTTCTGGAATTTGGCCCCAAAAGACAGCAAACAAAGTCCCTGTAGTTGCTTTTTCCAATTCAAAGTTCAGGAAATGGAGCAACGCGTTCTACTTTTGATTATAATAGAAGCAGCAAGGACGAGTGTGATGTTTAGCCACTGCCGCATTAAAGTCCAGTGATAATTAACGTGAAAATTTACACAGAGTATGAACAATGTTGGCCCAATGTTGGTCCAATGTTGGCCAAATAATGAATGGGAATACGTTGGCCATATGACGTTGGCCCGATGTTGGCCGTGCGACACCATCGCTGGCCAACCATTGCCGACATTGGCCCAACGTAAGACTGCTACCTGGGTTGCAAGGCATTGAACGTGAATCAATGACGAGTTCGCGGTACCAATTACTTTTGTTTTGCAAAAGAAAAATAACAGATATTTTGGTTTGTTTATTAAGGTATGTAAATCCATTATTTAAACATATCCTAATAAAATATTTCACATTAATCTCGAAATAGTAGGCTATAACTAAGCCTTGGTTTCACAGTAGTTTTTTTGCGATAGGTAGCGGTCTAAGTTAGATTTGTTTACAAACAAACCCCATTACCAGTACATTATTCCTCCGCCTGTACATTTAGTGCTTCGAGAAATTTAAATTTTAATGTCTTGGTTGTTATATAAAGCTAAAACAATTATTCCCACGGGTTATAATTCTAAGTACCGGTAAAATGCACAAATTTATAGTAAGCCTACATGTGTTTTAAAATAAAAGAAAAAAAAATTCTAAAAAAACTATCGCGATCTCCCTTGAATTTTTCGACAAGTTACTACATGTAAGTGTTTTATTTCAGCAGATTGATGAATTATAATATGATGGTGATGAGTTTCAAGTTTTTAGCGCAGAGTCGAGGATGGGCTAAAAATGTCCGTAACGTGGAAGGTGTTCTGATTCAAGTAGTACTACTAGTGTAGGTAATTTGTCAAATAACGAATATGGGCGAATATTAAAATATTTAATTTTACTTAGGCCTATATTCAGTATAATTTAGTACCTGTTTGCATTTTATGGTTTTACTTGACAGACCTATCTCACGGCATTTTCCGAAGAATTATAAAAATAAAATACTACTACTAGTACTAGGCCCCATGAAGATTTTGCATTTTGTGAAGATTTGTAAAGTTTAAATATAGGCCTACCATAAATATTTTTAAAAAATGACAAGCTCAAAAGTCTCGATAAGCAGGCTAAATATCCCCCTGCATTTTGTGAGGATTTGTAAAGTTAAAATAATAGGCCTATAGGCCCACTAGGCCTCATGAAATGGACCTACCTATTTCTGAAAACCGTGAGCAGCTGTCAAAAACAAAAAAGCCACAATATGCAGGCAGAATACTCACAGTATTTTATGAAGATTTGAAAACTAAATATAAAAAAATACTAGGCCTTGTGATATAAAGGAAAAGCTGAGCATTTCACAATGTGCAGACAGGATATCTCACAGCAGTTTGTGAATTTGATGCAATGACTTTATTTTCATCCTCAAATTAAAGACACTGGATGGATCGGCTATGATTATGGTATTTTATTTTTGAAATTATGGAATGTCTATGATGACAAACACACGAATAATAATAGGCCTATGCTATTCCCTTCAGCGTACAGGCCTGCACTCGCCACAGACACAGTTAACTAAAAACTAAAAGTAGATACGAAATACCGTTTTCAAACCAGATTGTCATTTATAGGCCTATAAATTATAATATACTGACATTACTGTGTGTATATTACCGGTACGGTAAGTTATTTCCTTTACTCTTTAGTGTATTAAAATATTTCTCCGGTTCCTTCTTTCTATACAGACGCCTGTAGCTTATCATTCTGGGACTAAGATTAAGAAGAGTAGGTCAACCTTTCCTCTGTTATTTTTCATTGATGATGTAGATTTTTGCATGGGTTACGTTACAACATGCACTGCCCCTTCCCCCATCTAGGCCCAACATTCCAGCAAGGAGCTTGGGCTATTAGTATAATATATCATAAGTGGAGAAATAATGGTATATAAACTAGTACTAGTAGTACCTGGTAAATTGATCCATTAATAATTAATAAACAACATCATAACTTCACCAGCCAGGATTGAGGAGGCTCCATTATCCATTATCATTTTTTGTTGGTTAAAAACTGGTTAATTTTATTTTTAGTATGATGTATATGATGATGAAATCAATGAAGTAATGGGAAACAACTGATAAATTGATAAATAGTCAACATTGAAATAAGTAGTCCAACAGTAAAGGTAAATACAAGTATAATACAGAAATATTCTAGAAAAATTTAAAATTGCACCTATATCCATGTAACAATATATAGGCTATTGTATTTTAATAAATTTGAAATCGTGTCTAAGATTTCTTAATTAATAATCGATCCATATGTCCAATGAAAATGTGAGCATATAAAAAGTAGAAAAATAATGCTTACACATATATTCCTATAGTTTTCAAGTCGATTCGAAACAGATTTTTTTTTTGCTTTTTTTCAATACTGTCAATTAAAAACGACAGATTTAAATCTCATTGTCTTCTATGTTGTATTTAATAATATATTATTCAGTGAAATCAATTGAAACAAGCCAAAAGTGAGGCTAATGTCAAGGTATTGATGTAATGAAATTATACATCAAGTTTGATCACTCTCTCTTTATTAGAACTAAAGTTATTTTGTCCCAAAGCATCAACCAATCAAATTGCTTATCTCGGCTAAGTCGGCTTACCATAAGCAGAAAATGCTCATCTTCGAACCCCAAAAAGGTACTCACTTGATAATAACACCTACACCAAGTTTGAACAATTAGGAGAGTTATTGTGTCCCTAATTAAATTAAGTGTGACAGACATACAGATGGCAGGACAAATGGACAATACGTACAAAGAGATAATGAAAATACATTTTTTAGAATGATTAATGATATTGATAATAGTTTCTATAATTTGGACAGGATCAAAACAATCCCTCAAATTAATCATTTTAGTTAAATCAATTAGTATACAAATAATGAATAAGAATATTCTAAACAAAATAAGCATTTGATGTGTCCACTATTAAAGATACATTATGGGACATTATATAAGACAGCATTTCTCAATATAAAAGTTAAAAAATAGATAATGTAAAGGCAATTTCAGTCAAATTAATCCACTCTTGGAGGCATCGCCAGGCTGATATACTTACTGGATAATGATCCCAGATTTTAGTAATGATGATTGAGGCTAGGCCGAAATTTAAATCACTCAATAACCAAGAATTGAGTGATTTAAATTTCGGCCTAGCCTCAATCATCATTACTAAAATCTGGGATCATTATCCAGTAAATATATCAGCCTGGCGATGCCACCAAGAGTGGATTAAAGTCTTGATAAGTTAATTAATGTCTTAATTGATAATTTAGACAACATTTCAGGCCTAGAGAATGACCTGTAATTGGCATATGTATTCCTTTGTAGGTAATTTGGGGCCTTTGCTAAACAAACAATTAAATCAGATTATAATAAGGTTCTACAAACTGAAACAAAGGCCTCAACTTTCACAAAGATCAGATGATAACTTGTGGTGTTAGCAATCGCAAGGTTTAATAACATGAAACAAGAGCCATAATTCTAAACAAAATAAACAGAAATTACTGAAATTCAATAGGATTCTTCTTTTCACTAATTAAAATAATGCATATAAATTTTACAAGGATTGGATGTTAACTTTTGGCATAATACCGTTCACAAGGTTCAACAAAGAGAAGCAAGGGTAATAACTCTAGACGTAATAAACAGAAATTATTGAAATTAAATAGGATCCTTCATCACACTAATGTTAACCACATTTCCATGTGGGCATATAAAAATGACATGACATATGTCAGATGAAACAGATTTATGTTGTGCCATATCAATCTTATTGTCCCATGAAGAGAATACTCTTAGTTAGTTTCTGGCAAATACTTTTGGCTTTTAATTTTATATTATGTAGTCTAACAATGTGATGTTGCCGTAATTTAAAAAATATTCCCACCACAAGTCTTACTAAATCATAATAATGATTATCTATTCCGGAATGTGTATCATCTATGTGCGAATTTAATTTGAGAACATCTACCCCCCCAACTTCTTCTAACACAGCAGCCTGCAATTTTAACATAGTACAATTAGGAGATGGTGTACCTATTGATGACATACATCTTAAGAATTTCTCTGCTATAGTAATTATTTTGATTAATCCATCTGATGGTTTAAGTAACCCGCCATTATCTTTTATGGTAATAAGAAAATGGGTATTAATATTATTATATTTTGTGGCAGGGTTAACAATAACAGATCTACAAATGTCACACTTTAATTGTTGAAGTGTCTTCCTTACAACATATCCAGAAATATATACAAGTACATTGTCAATAAGTAAACTATGTTTTGCATTTACATTATATTTATCAATAGGTTCAACATCTAAAGGCATATCATCATTCCTGGTAACAGTGGATGGGACATATGTGGAAGTCGAAGCTTGAATTATTGCTGTGTCGTCCATTGTAACTACATTGCCACTGGATCCACTGGTACTTGTTCCAGCGCGTGATATTAGGCGTCTAAATGCAGCCTTAAACTGCATAACAGTGGGGTTATTATTCCAGCCACCTACAAAGAAAAGGTGAAACTTGATTTTACATGTACAACAACTAAATGATTATTATCTTTCAAAAGCACTGATCAATTTTGTTATATTGTCTCATGTGTGTATTAAATTTCATTGTTGATGACATAAAGCAGGATTTCATGAAGAGCTGTATCGTGTTAAACCATAAAATTCAGTTGCCGTCATTGCCATTGGATATCTCTGCTGGAATCTCAATAAATTTCTGCTTTTGGCTACAATACATGTATGTAATATGTTTTAATCAAGCGAATAATGATTACTATAATATTCAAAGATTTGTCTTTTTTATACGCCCCCATTTTCATGTGGACGTATATTGTCGTCGCCCCTGTTTGTCCGTCCGTCCATCCACAATTGTTTGTGAACAGTCTACAGGTCACAATTTTTATCTGATTTCACTGAAACCTAAAATATAGATTTATCACCCTAAGATCCCGGTTCCTTTCGATATTGGCATTTATCGGACTGTACGAAAAATCACGTTTTTTAGCTTGTGAACAGTGTAGAGGTCACAATTTTGAACCGATTTGGATAAAACTTGAAATGCATGTTTATAACTCACAGATCTTGGTTCCTTTCGATATTTGCGCCTATCGGATCGTAACTTCCTGAAATATGTCCCCTGATTGTCGGAAAAATTGCCCTTTTTAGCTTGTGGTCCCTCTGGAGGTCAAAATTGTTATCTGATTTAAAAAACCGTTTGATTATATCACCGTTACATGGTTATGGAGGTTGAGTTCAAATTTCGTGAAAATCGGACCAAAATTGACCGGACAAAATGGCCGCCGTTTGTACACGAATAGTGTGAAAATATGTTATATCAAGGTTGTGGACCCTATAGAGGTCACAATTTTGAACCGATTTTGATGAAACTTGACATGTATGTTTATAACCTAAAGATCTTGGTTCCATTGCATATTTGCACATATCGGATCGTAACTTCCTGAATTATGGCCCCGGATTGTACAAAAAATCACCCTTTTTAGCTTGTGGTCCCTCTGGAGGTCACAATTATTATATGATTTAAAAAAACCTTTGATTATATCACAGTTACACCGTAGTTATGGGTGAGTTTGAATTATATTTTTCTGTTGATTACTCTTGTTGACTGCCTGGACGATTTAGCTGCTGTATGGGCGTATGTTTCGTTGCCTGGCAACCTATTTTTATATATATTAAGTATAATTTAGCAAACACAACAGGGCTACATTTAAATTTGTTTATTCAAATAAATGTTTGTGGATTTGATATTTGCTCATATATATTTTATAAAGATCTTACCAATTCTGCGTACAGCATTGAAAAATAGTTCTAAGTGATCTTGGCTTAATTTATATGTCAGTAGATATTTGAGTGGGTGCACATCAGTATAAAAGAGATCTGAACACAAACCAAGGATACTGTCTATATTTATCACCATTCCCATAAATCCTGTTTTCCTGAAATTAGCAGCATTTAAAGAGATTATTATTCTTTCTTTATAAAAGATACAAGAAAAATATGGTTGTTAATGATTCCTATTTTCAGTTATAAGGTTGTGTAAAAAGATCAACTTGAATAAAATATTTTCATTTAATATACTTTATGCTTATAAATTTATGAATTCATTAAAGATAAAAATGATTATCTATTATAATAATAACATGATCAACCAATCAATGAAGCTATGTGTAGTAAAAAGGACAAACAGAAATTAAATATAACTCTCAACAAAATAAATATCTTATGATTACAGTTTATGTTCAGAATTAATTGATACAATTAGTGAAATAGATATGTAAACATCTTTTATGTTGTATTCAGTAAATATTGTAAAAGTGAACCACCAGGAATGACAAGAATATTTACATCCTAAGAGCATAATGTCCCATAGTTTTATTGTACTGCCAGTTATTATGAACTATTAGCCAAAATCTACTCTTTTATGTAAATAATGTCATGAGTATAGAAAAACCAGTTGTACTATAAATATGATATATATCAATGATGTTCACTAATTTATAACTCCTGTAATAATCATGCATTTAAAAAAAAATAATTTGTACATCAGGTAATAATATTAAACAAAGTTTAACTCAAAATAAAATCTAAAACCAACATCATAATTAGTATCACCTTCGACTACTCGACACTAATATTCTATCAGTTCTTAGAGACAGTAAATAAGACTTTGTTTCAAAAAGAAATTCCATAATATACTGAATATAATGTGGTGTAAGAGGTTTCTTATAACCTTTTCCATAGGGTGAACGGCTATTCAATATGTCAAATAGCCGATCAATTACCTGAAATAAACGAGTTACAATGTGTCATGTGCCTAAACTGTGTATCAAACTATTTATGTTAAGTAAGTAAGTAGTTCCAAATAATATTTAGGATAGGATAATAAAATGTTTGGTTTTTTTTTTACCTCAATGAATTCAATAGTTGGTTCACATAGATGAAAACCCGGTACCCCAAGTTCCTCAGCTGTCTCTAATGCTCGGGCAACAGAACTAGACAATGTCTGCACTGCAAGTGATACCTGAGGAAGAAAGATTATGAATTTACAATCTAATAATTTGAGGACTGAAAAATGTTTTTGAAGGCTACTTTTTGGTGTATGTGGACCAAAATTAGTTACTTAAGTAAGGGATAGAGTTTTAATTTAGAATACTGCTTATGGTTCATTTGCAAACATTGTAGATTTGTGCAAGTTCTAATAGTTAACTAGTTTATAGCAGACAAAATGATTCTCTAATAATTCGAGGTCTTTGGCTAATTGCATAATAAAACATTTTTTTTCTCACTACTGGACTAAAAACTTACTTTCATAATCTGCTGTTTAAAGGCTAAATGATTAGCTGAAAGTCTGTTGCCTAAGCGGAGTCCTATCTCTTCTTGAACTTCATTGAGTTGTTTAATATGGTCCCATTTTATGGCACCCTTAGCAGACATGAGTGTTCCATATGCCTCTAATGTATTTCTGATTAGTTTAACCATATGGCAGGCATCCATTACAACCCATATTCTGTTTGTGATTCCCGGCAATTGAAAAAATGGTTTGGCGTCTTGCTGATGATATTCGAAATTACATCCCAGCAAATGACACATGCTGATATTGGATGCATGGCCATCCATTGTGACTGAGTGGATGACAAAACCACACTCGGACAGCTTCTCGATACATCCAACAAGAAGCTCAGCTTGCACTTCTGCCTGTAACCCTTTGCTTAAATAATAGGCCACAGGAGCTTTCCATTTAGATTTAATTCCCACTAACATGAAAACTAGAGCCTCTTTGGCTTCATCCGTTTCATCAATCCCAGTCCCCAAGTCAACAAACCCAACTAGCTTACCAGCGTGGCTATCATAGGTGACCTGTTTTCGAATAGCCATTGCATCTAGCATTAAGCTGCAACTGAAATAAAGTATACACACTTTGAATTAATTAAATTGTCATTTTGAAGTAAAAAAACACGGAATCAAACTTTTATTTTAAAAAGTTGATATCCAAAACACACACATTCAAGATAAATTATCTTTAAAAATTTTGACGAATTTAATCACTGATGGTTGAATATGAAATGAATGAAAAATGGATGATAATGAATATGAAATGAGTTCCTGGCTGGTTTCGAACCAGCATCTTCCTGTTGAAGGATGTATTGCTATTATACTACAGAAACTTTGCAAATAACAATCAGAATCATCCCTTCGAAATGAATGACATGTCATTCCTGTAGCCACCAAAGTTAAATTCAAAAACTTATTATATAATTGTTGCAAATGACGTAGAATTCCAGCTCTTTGTATGTTTTACTCTATAACTTTTAACTAGCTTTGTTGACATGACTGATGTTTTGATAGAAATGAAGTATGTGTGAGATATACTTACCACTGATACATGCCACAATTCTAATGAATGATAAATGTATATGAGAATTCATAAATGGTTTATGACATAAGCTATATCTATAAATGAAATGGTATGACATTACAACTGATCCATACACAAGGAAATATGTGATATACACACATGACTGATCTTTATGACAATAATGAAAGTTTATGCATGAGGTAGAACATTTATCTATGTGTTTGTGAGGTATCTCAGTATCTGATTTCAAAATCAAATCTTAGTTTCATACATGGAAACTTGTTACAAGAATCCAAAATTACTTACTGTGTGTATTCTTCAGGGTTTTCATCTTTTTTGGCAATTAAGGTGTTGATCATACAGGTTGATATACCTGGTTCTGCCTCTATGTTTTCTAACCATCTGAAATTGCACATAAACATGTAAAATTTCTGAGAATTCTAAAATGCCTTGTTAACTAGTTTTAAATTTCTTTATATTTTGTGTGTAAAGATTTCAGGTGGAGAAGACTAAGGTTGAAAAAATTTTGTAATCCTTGTAGTAACTGTCCAGACAAAAATGGAGTTTGTTCTCATTTAACTGCCACACCTATCAGATTCAAAACCAAGAAACTTAACATACCTCCTTAATGAACGCCCTGCAGGCAGGGGCAATACTGTTCTTAGGAATTCATATGCCTTTGGGGAGTATAGATGAAGAGTTAGACTAAAATTTCTCTGTTCTTCTGTATACTCTCCATGTGGTTTATTAAATAAATCTAATGGTATATCTGTAATAGATTTGTAAGGAAATAAAACCTCTGATATTACTTCTCTTTGAAATGCTCACAAATAGAGTCATGTAGTAGTACTCTGTTCCATTGATACCTAAGTTACATGACTGGATGTTAATAAACATGCATTATGCAAGAGCTATACATGTATCTGCCTATTGCAGGTCTTACTGTAGGCCTGAAATATTATCTAAATTATTAATTAGACATTAATTAATTTATAGTGGATCAATTTGACTGAAATTTTTGTTTGACAAATTGCCTTCACATTATCTAGTTTTTAAGTATTATAGTGAGAACTGCCAACTCGATCTTTACCTTACCTCCCATAATGTATCTTTAATTTGAATGTTTTGAATTAAGTTTTAGTCCACTTACTACTGGAATTTGTAATTTGCGTTTTGTTTTATGGACCCTTTTTGTCCTTCGTTACTCATTCAAATTTGTTTTACAGTGTGCCTCTAAATGATTTTAATTTTAGTACATGTAGTTTAAACAAGAAACTAATTTTTGTTTAACTTACTCATTGATTTTTATTATTTGTTTGGAAAAGATGATCATAAGTACCTTGATAAGGTGCTAGCTTGGTTTCCAGTTCAGCATTAATTAAATTCAGGTTTTTAAGCTTCTCTAAGTGAAGTTTACACGTAGCTTTTGCTCTGCCCTCTCGGATAGTAGCATTTCTAGCTTTCTTCTGTAGATCTTCAACTCTTGTTTCAAGATATACAATTTTATCTTTGACCATATCAATATCCAGAGCATACGGATGATCCTAACATTTGAAACAAAAGGTTAAGATACAGTATATTATCAGATATATAATGCATGACATTGTAAAAATCATACTTAAACAACCTTATAGGACCATGGAATTGAGAAAAGCCTTTCGGATGACTATTGTTTTTACAGCCTAAGCACTAAAGGTACAAATTGCACCTTATATTTTTAAGAAAGTATTCTATTAGAAAACTTAAGGTGGAAATCCTAAACATTGAGGAAACTTCCTGAAATCAGTACCCCAGTATTAAATTGATAAATTATGGTTGAAAATGAAATGTTTGCATATGAACACCATGTATAGTTATATGTTAGATGCTTTAGCCTGTTTAATTTTATTAAACCTAAGATAGTAACTTGACATAGCCCTGCTCCCAGGTATACATACAATGCATGTGTCTAATACTGTATGACAATCCAAGGTTTAGATATTTCTTCAATAATACTAAACTATAATTTACCATCTTGTGGTACAAAATGCCTGAATTTGATACATTGGGTGATTCATCATAAACAACTGTTTGTACATCCTCCAGTTTCGCTCTTTTTGAGGTATCACTTCGTCGTTCACAAAATGAAACGGTCTGAAATTTAAAAAAATCATTAAAATATAGAATTGATCAAAAAAATACAAAGTGTGAAATCATCTTGTAGTAACAAACATATTCTTGTCCAATATTTTTTTACTAAAAAAGACAATTTTAACTGATCCAGGGTCAAAACAGAAATGAAAAATCGATGAATTTAACACTGATGGCTGAATATGAAATGAATGAAAAATGGATGATAATGAATATGAAATGAGTTCCTGGCTGGTTTCGAACCAGCATCTTCCTGTTGAAGGATGTATTGCTATTATACTACAGAAACTTTGCAAATAACAATCAGAATCATCCCCTCGAAATGACATTTCATTCCTGTAGCCACCAATGTTAAGTTAAATGCAAAATCATTGCCGTGTCCAAAAAATCACATTTGGTTGGGATGGCCTAGTGGTCTAGCGGGCCGGTCAACTCTGGCTTGCGGGTGTGGTTTCGATCCCTGGTTGTACATAGCAAGGAGAAGGGTCGCCTGTCCAGCCTCGTGGGTTTTCTCCAGTTTCTCTGGTTTCCTCCCACTGCTAAAGACCCCTACGCACAAGCGAATTATTGAAATAAAATTAAACCATATGTTAGTCCTGAAATGACCTAGTTTGTGTTGAGTGCACGTTAAACCCCATTTCTCTCTCTCTTGTTTTCTATCCGGGGATCATGTGGCTAAGTGGGTAAGACACTGGCTCGCTAGCCTGGAGGTCGAGTGCTCATTCCCAGCATTGGCCGAGAAAGTTCATCCCGATTTTCCCGCATGGTTTCCTCTTGTCAGTGATGCAGGACAGAGGGCCTGACAAGGACAGAGCGGGACAAAAAACAATGTCCAGTGTACACATTGGCATACACGTAAAAGATGCTTTTGCAGTTCGAACCCCATTTCATTTCTTCTGTCCAACTATTTCAAAATGTTGGAATCTTGCATAGCAATCGCTTATTGCAAATTACTTATAATTCCAGCTCTTTGTAGACCTCAATCTATGTATCCCAACTTTTAACTACGGTAGCTTTGTTAATATGACTGATGTTTTGATAAGAATGAAGTATGTGTGAGATATACTTACCACTGATACATGCCACAATTCTAATGAATGATAAATGTATTATGATTATGATCGAGAATATGACTTAATGAGATTTCGAAAAAGAGCTGGCCATTCTTAATAGTTCTAAAATAGTGAATGCAAAATGAATATATTGAAAATCTCATTCAAATTGCTCCGATATGTGTATTAATTGTAACAACTGTAGCCTTAAAATATGGCTTCAAACGGTTCTGATCTACTTAAAGACTTAATGTCGGAGATATCCTATAGCATCAAGCATTGAAATGCTTTTTAATGGTCTTGTCATGTTAAAAAATGTCGAATTAATAGTTAATATGTATAACATTTCAGGCTTAAAGAAAGACCTGCAATAAGCAGAATTAGCTCATTGAATAATATGTTTTATAAGTAGGCCTATATGAAATTGAATGACATAAAATTTGATATCTAGACAGGAAAATATATAATATACATGTAATCCTACTCATACATTGTAATATTACTATTTATGTGCAATAATTTATGAGTTTATTAAAAGTTTACAATATGCATTGTTTAGGCCTACCTGTAAGTGTTCTGGCAAATTAAACTTTGTTGGAACTGCATCGCTCTTTAATCGCACAGTCTGTCCAGTACTATCAATACAGTCATTATTAAAATGAACACTGCAAAGCAGAGATCGAATCGATGGCTTTTTGTCTCGTCTTCTGCAGTTTCTCTCCCAGATCAAATACCTACGCAGCTCCTTCTGTTTATTGGGAAATCTAATTTAAAGCAGAACAAAATTGTTTATTTTTACTGCCTATTGTTAATTTTACGACAAACTTGTATTGTGAGAAGGAAGATACAATCATTTCAATTAATTAAATGGCTAATCATTCTTTTCCATTGTGTTGGTTTGATTATTAAAGTTCATTATTATCATTATGGTAGGATATATATATATCATAATAATATAATATGAGTTTAACATCCAATATAATAAGCTAGCCTCTATCTATCTTATGAGAGAATAAATTTACAAATTAGTAGGTTGAGCATATCACTCCTGTCTGAGTGAAATTACAAGCAAAGGAAGCTTTGTCATCAGTTCAGGAAAGTTGAATTTTTTCTGTACAATTTCACTGCCTATTTGTGCATTTGAACTAGAACTGGGGGCCTAGTAGATTTACATACATGTACACTTCAAGTGTCAGTGGACTATTATTAGTAGTACTTTAGCCACGTAGCTTAGCCTAGTATTGTGTAGGCCTATGCATAGACTAGTATATACTAGGCGGCAGGCCTAAATAAATACAACTTACAAGTACACAACTCCCGGATAGTCATAGACATAGACATAGTGGATATAAAGGCTGTTTAACCTCCAAAGATAGGCTACGTTCAGTAAGGTAGGCTAGGTCAACATGAATCAGTGCCAGTCATGCAGTGTGAGTGTTACATAATAATAGGCCAACTAAATAAAAATAAACACTACAAGTACAACAACACTGTCGACTGTCACACTACGTGACCGAGGCGAGAGGAGGAGGACGCTGAACGCTTGACCATTCTGGCTTCTTAAAATATAATCACTATTGAATTTCTTACCTGTGGAAGGTTATTCCGTTTGATTTTGATGTAGGGTTTTGATAATTTGCGCAGTTTATGGCAAAACACTGCGTCCCTTTGGTTGACACGGAAAACGTGAAAGTTCTGTTATCCTTCGCACAATCCGAGGACGCCATTTTTGTTGCGCAGGATAAATGTACAAAGATGGCCGACCTCTGCGCATGTCGTGAAAGCGGCTTTTGATTGGCCGTGGCCATTCTAGTCTATTTATATATTTCTATGGGTAGATTATCCAGTAATTTTCGTCAACAATTGAGAACCGTCCCAGACCCTCCATACGTTGAAGACTAGGGGGTTCTGAGTGACCGAGACTATATAAGGACTTACCTTCCATTGAGCAGGAACGTTTTGAGTAAGTAGGGCTGTGTAGGCATCTTCTAATGATTCTGACATGACGATTTCACCTTTAATAGCTAATATCAGTGACGACAACGACTCGTGGATAACTTGTAATAAGTTATTGAATCTGTCTATTTCTTGACGTAATACTGTTATCAACGCTGAATTACCAATAACATTCTGTGTTGCTTCTTCTAATGCTGTTAATAGATATAACTATAATTTGAATTTCTTGCAAACCGTCGAGTGGACGTTCAACTCAACTCAACTCAACTCAACCTCTCTCTCTCTCTCTCTCTCTCTCTCTCTCTCTCTCTCTCTCTCTCTCTCTCTCAAAAGGAATATAATATTATTAAACGTTGGCCAACTGGCGTGGTTTTGATTCCCTGGTTGTACGTGACAACCTTATGGGTTTTCTCTGGGTCCCCAGTTTCCTCCCACTGCTAAAGCTCTTTCTTTCTCTTACCACTTGTAGTGATACTAGGTCGTGTCAGAGGTCATACAAGCAGCTTTTGACCCTATGACATCAGACATTTGATTATATAACCAAATACCATTGATGTTTCTAGTGGATTACCAACAGTTCCATGCAAGACACGACTACAGCTAGCTGTAACAGACTGTTTCATTGGATAATCCCTCACATTATCCACAACAAGTCAATAACAACTCTTCCAGATCCTAGTGTAGTAAAGGAAAGTAAAACAACATTTTGATTTATAAAAGACGAAACGAAATAGGATCTGTATTTTAATCAGATTGTCTGTAAATGGAATGATATGACAAAAATGGATCTATTGATTTGAGTTCATTATTGACAAAACTAAGATGAATTTTTTGACACAAACTAACATTTCGAGACTAACATGTGGTTCAATTATATTTTAAAAATTCACTTGCGTGTACAGCGGTTTACCTGTGGGGGTGAAAACCCATGAGGCTAGCCAGACAGGGAATTGAAACAATGACACAGCTTAAACCATTCGGCCAACCCTGACAACTCCCCTCAATTTTTACTCACCAGTTACTTTCGGTTTAGTTTTACTTTTGCTGTCCTGTGTATCTTTTAATAAGAGCCCTTTAAGTGTATATTTAGGGAGTAAGGGTGCTCCCGATGTAGATGGAGTTGGTTCTGTATCTTCAACTATTTTGGGTAATTTATCAATAATATCTGCTGCTACGTCTAACACTATTACATCATTACTATGTTTAGATCTGTTAAAATATCAAATTTTAAAAGTATAAGCAAATTTGTAGGTTTTTCAATTAACAAAAGATTTAAAGCTTTAATTGCATAGTTTCTAAGAAAGTCAAAACATAAAAATTTCTATATCTATTAATTATACATTACGGGAGATTTGATAATGAGTTAGCAGTTCTCTCTATAATAGTTAAGAACTGGATAATGTCAAATTCAACCATAATGAAATGAGAATTAAGCCATTGGAATTTCCGTCTAGCCTCTATCGTCATTACTAGTCGGTATAACAAAAATGATAGGTAGGACTGTGTTTATTTTAAAATATTTTAAACATGCGACTTAAAAAAATGCAATTATTGCTTTAAAAGTAAAATATTCCCATTAAGACTTTCAGACTATTAGATCATAGAAAGTACTGTATATCAAAGATTCTGAGTGTGATTTTATCGCTATGGAAAACCTTTTAACCCTTTAAACACTGATTATACATGGGGTGTTGCACGTCCCTCCCTGGATTTACAGGACGTCATATTAATTATGACGTCAACGTCATTGGAGCTTGACACGCCCCAAGCCGCAAAACTGACATTTCAGGTATATGCGATACAACGTCAAGCCGGTTTTGCGGCATTTCGGGTTCTAAGGGTTAAACATCGTAAAAATAGTTCAACACCATTCTGTGTTTACAAAGATATGACGAGTTGAAAATTCCATGGAGCCACAGTCTTGGCCGAGAAATTTCATTGTGGTTTTCCAGTGTGGTTTCCCCTTGTCCGTAGTGAATGTTCAAGGGTCTGACAAGGACAACTATCTAGTTGTTCGGATGGGATGGAAAATCAAGGTCCTGTGTACACATTGGCGTGCACATAAAAGATATGGCATGTGCCCTCTTCATTAGTCAGTTGGAGCAGAACAGTAGGACATCAAGATGAGATCTAAATATAACTAGCTAATGAACATTTTTTCTAGCCATATATTGGTTTTAAATTTTAACAAAGAAAATGCCAATTTGCCTTTGGCTGCATTAAGCCCAAACTGCATAAAAATAACATTTTTTAATAACTTATTCATATGCCTTATGTATGATTTAGAAGTTATTTAAAGCCACACACTGGACGTTATTTGATGAATCTTGATGGTATTTAACACTTTCTGGACAGCAATCTATTAACTGAATATGTGTATTAGATTATAGAAGGTAAGCTCAGTTTTTTTTAACTTTTTTCATCAAATCTGAACGATACAAGGACCCTAGTGTCTCCTGTCTTCACTAATAAACTTTCTATCAAAGAAATTATGCAGCTGGCTATATTGTATCATACCAGATGAAGCCTTCAGTACAGATTACTATTACAAGACAAAAGAAATTACAAAAATTAGGCCAGCGGTAGTCAGGTGTTAATTGAAATTTTCCTAAATAATCTTCAATTGTGTGTAACATTAGCCTTAGCCTTAAAATACAGCATGGGTTCCACGTCGACCGTATATGCTGGTCGGGACCGGGGGCTATATAAAATGACCGTAACTAGATCTGACCCAACGGTCATTTTGCACGCCGGAAAAATAGCCTTTTTTTTCCAAACCCAAATTTTCAAACATGGCTACGATCGACATCGGCAATAAAATTGTACGGCCAGCGCACGTAAAGATAAGAGAAGCCACATAATCTCATGATTGGTGTTATAAGAGTTGTATACATAGTCGTCAATAGATTATACTGGGCTTTGTGTTGATAATTAATGATGATTGTCTTGTAGTAGAACAATAAAAGCATGAAGCGGTCCACTCTTTGTCGATCACCTATTGTCCACGTGTCATAAGAATTTTCTAGAACAAAGCCGTTTACCGCTATTACAGTTACGTACGATATAAACGAGATTATTATGATCTTCGAAAAAGGGCCGTTTATATGTAGTACTGCTCTTCGAATCCAACCAACTGTCATATTAAATAAAACAGCATAGAAATTACGTAAATCCTCAACAACATACGTGTTTGGAGAAAACTGCATTATAATTTTTTATAGTGATATTACGGCTTTGCGGGAATTGTAGAAATAAAATCTAGAGATTAGTTAACTTGCTTACCAAAAAATTTAGAAGATTACGTATTCCAGTGCTATCGTGTAGCAATATTGATGATTCCACATGTTATAAAAATGCCGTGTATATACGGAAGCCGAGCTCTTACACACGACGATATTATAGGGGGCGCTAGTGACGCCAGCTTGGAAGTTAGCAGTCCAAGATTAGTTATTCATTATTAACATTTGCGTCACAATTTTGCGGCCCGTAACGCCGTAAGAGATGTTCTAAAACAAATAAATGTGAGATATATGCCATGGACACTTATATATTTATCAGCATATCGTATTTTTTGTATTACAACTCATAAATTATCCAGGTCAGTGTGTTTTCTATAGAGCACGTGGTAATTACGTGTCACCCATTGGAATGGTTTTTCTACGGCCAATTCAGCTATTTCGATTAATTAAGTAGCCCAAAGGGAATATTTAATTACTAAATAATTATCATAAGTCTTACTAATATTTCATTTTTAAGTCCAATATATATTTCTTTTGTGTACCCCATGCTGACAAAGTGGTGTAGACACGTGAATTCACAATACTCCACGATGAATAAAAAATATGAAATATGAATTTACTTTGCAAAGTTTTCGTGCGTTCTCAAAAATGACCGGTAGTGAAAATTTTGAAGTCGAAGCCCTGAAATACAGCATCAAACTTACCCACTAAGACCAACACTAACTCGTGGCTGAAGACTAATTATAGTTTCCATGATGTCATGTGCCTGATATTCTCTACATGCTTTATCAGCGTTTTCTGTCATGCCAAATATTTCTGATGAATCAGCATTAGGTAGTTCTTCTATATAACCTACTACTTGATTAAATGTCAGGTCTGCGGATATTGGTTTATATAGCTGAAAATAACAAAATAATTCTCAGTGAGGAAGTATGACAGAAGACATTTTAAGTGAAGTCTGTATTACGACAGGCTTGGTACTGTACAACACAGTGGACTTTGACGGCTAGACATAAGATTCATCAATTGATATACTATAATCAAACATATACTATAATCAAACCTGCCTATATATTGCAGGCCATTCTTTGGGCCTGAAATGTTACATAAATTATAAAGCAGTCATTTATTAACATGAAAAGAGATTAGTCAACTCTTAATGCCATCTTTAATGGTTCTGAATCCGATTTGCTGCTCAACGTGTTCGTTGATGATTTAATCCCAAAATGGATAATTGAGAAAACCGACAAGGCTTGAAAGGTGATCCTACTCCTTGTCACTAGTGGGGAGTTGAACCCACGCCAGCTGACTCAATGACAGACCTTATGATGCATCGTGCACGCGCTAACCATTTGGGCACCCAATCCCCCTTTAAAACATAAGGCATCCACTGCAGACCAGCAATACCTAGAAGTTTCACAGAAATCTTTTAATTTACATCTTTTCAATCTGACTGAATCGAAGACAGCAGCAAATTATCTATTGTTGATATTTTGGTTAAATGTTAACTAATCAATTTAAGCTTGGAATCGAAACCACCACTTGACTAAATGACAGACCTCATGATCTAAAGGGCATGTGTTACACCACTAGCCAACCAAACCCTTTTTTTAAAAATGAAACAGGGGGTTGGGTGGCCGAATGGGTGCGCGCAATATCATACAGCCTGCGATTGGTTTCGAATCCCCTTGTACGTGGCAAGAAGTAGAGTCACCTGTCCAACTTCGTGGGTTTTCTCTGGATACTCTGGCTTCCTCCCACTGCTAAAGACCCTACGCACAAGGGCATTATTGAAATAAAATTAAACAATGTATTAGTCCCGAAATGACCTATTTTGTGTTGAGTGGACGTTAAACCCCATTTCTCTCTCTCTCTCTTTAAATAAAACAGCATATACAAAATATCATATCACTGACAAAAAGGAACCACTGTGATGGAACCCAGTGCCTTATTCACTGAACCACTGTAGCTCCTTTTTAAATAGAACAGCTCTATTTAAACTGGGGATTGGATGACTGAATGGGTAGTCAGTGCGCATTGTATCATAAGGTCTGTCATTGAGTCAACTGACGAGCCTTTGATTCATTGGTTGAAGGTGACATGGAGTAGGGTCGCCCTGTCCAAAATCGTGCGTTTTCTCAAAGTCCTTCGGTTTCCTCATACTGCTAAAGCGAGTTATTGAAAGAAAATTAAACCATAATATGTATATCCTGAAATAACATTGTGTCAAGCACACTCTTGCTCTGTCATGCTCTTGCTCTCTTTGGCTCTCTCTATAATAAAATATTATATATATTTCTATTCTTACTTTATCTGTTGAGTAATAATGATCAGGTTTGAGAACGTCTGGACAATAAAACTTGCTCAGTAAACTCAACAAACACCTTCTATCCCAATCATCGGTTACACGACCACCATAAGTTACCTCCCCTGTTGAATACATCATGGCCGCCCACGGTATATCAGACTGTTCTTCTAATAACATTTGTAACTTTAACACGGACACCTGAAACAAAAACCCACCCAAGACTCAATCATCAACATCTGACTCCAGGTTCACAAAGCATTCTCAGACTTAACACAATCCTCGCCGAAACGTCGCTTAGTATCAAACTCAGTAATTGTGTATCATAAAATTGTACCTTGTGTTAATATGTTCAATTACTAAATGCCAATCAAAGAAGATTCTCAGACTTATAAGTTAAGAATTTACTCAACTTTCAATCACTGTTTATAAGAAATATCTTTGATCCAGTAACACAAAACTTAGCACAAAGTTTCATATTGATGCATTTGATACATTAAAACAACACAAGTTTTATAATGGGCTATATTTCAGTTAAAATAAGGTGAACAATTTCGGTCAATTCTTAACTTCAATCTGAGAGTGCTTTGTGAACTTGAGACCTGGTATATACCAAATATTAAATCAAATTAGTTTACATGAAAAAACACAAGTTGGTAAAAACAGAGAAAATTCTGATTAGGAAAATGAAATGAAATAAAATGGGCTTTTAACATCCTACTGGTCTGCCCCTACTGGGCTAATGAAGATGTGTATACGTCATACAGTGTGCTATGCGGGAAATTTTGCTCAGACAGCAGTGCTATATCCTACTCCTTACTCGAATTCCAACTGCCAAGGGATTTTTAAGTGTACGCCAATGTGTACACAGGACCTCAGTTTTCCATGCAATCCGAACGACTATACCTTGTCTCTTAAATCTTTTGAACTAGAGTTAGGGGCACTGATGTTGTTCTTTGTGTTTATCTTCTGCTTCCACTAGGGTGATATCTCATTCTTATTATTCTAGCGCTCGTGTGGGGGTCCTCTTCCTGTGGGAGGAAACCTGCTGATTCTGAGTAAGGTAAGCCATATACACTCAAACCAGGGATTGAAACAACTACCGCAAGCCAGAAGTGACCTGCCGGCTGCAGCTCGAAGCGTGACACTAGAGACCACTAGGCCATCCCACCCCATGGTAGAGTTCTTTCTCTGTTCTAGTGGGAATAGCACATGACTTCTATTCTGCTGGGGAGTCATGTTGGCTTGGTTAGTAAGATACTGGCTCCCTGACATGGATGTCTTGTATTTAATCCTGTTGTTGACCGAAAACGATCATTGGGATTTCTAAATGATTGCTTCCAGTCCGGATGTTGCTGGATTGTATTCAGAACTGTTATTACAGTGCATCAAGATTGAAATCTATAATGAGAATGTCTACCTCGAGATCCGAGTCATTAAACTCATACGGAATATTCCATCCCAGTGTACCATATTTCTTCCGTTCTTGTATAATACTATTAAATATACATAAACCAAACAAGAGTTTGCGCCAAGCTGGACTATCCACTCCTTCATCATAGAGTTTATCTGTCACAACGCCAGCACCACCACTACCAAATGTACGTAACATGTTCGCTTTTAAACCTTTTGGTGGTTCCACTGTCATCTACAAAATATAGTTTATTTAAACCCGTTAAAACCAAAAGTTACCAGGAAACAAAATGTATGTGAGGGAGGGAGCGAGAGAGAGAGAGAGATTAACAAACAGTTCAATTTGATTTCATTAATTTGCTTGCACATAGGCATCTTCAATAGAAGGCTTGATCTCGCCTTAACTACATACATCTTATCAATCCCTTCACGTAATACCCTGTATATTTCGCCACTAAGTTCGATTGTCACAACCCCAGCTCGGGAACCTATCAGATTCATCGGTCGTCGTGAATACCAAGTCTCGTGCTTTATAGCTAAAATGCCTACATGTGACAATCGAGAGGAAAATTCAAAGATCCATCAACGTCACGGTTGCTGTTTTCCCACGAGTTTCTCAATTTAAAAAACCCTGTTTGTTTACGTTGCGTTTGGTGCCACGAACTCTGATTGGACAATGCTAATTAGTCACTTGTAAAAACAACTAGCGCAAAGTTCAGGGAATTGCTGAGTATTCAAGCAACGGAGAGATGTTGTATAACCTGCGAACGTTGCTTAAGGAACATGGCACATAGGGGTCTTTAGCAGTGGGAGGAAACAGGAGAAAACTCTCAAGGTTTGACGGACGACCCTACCCCTTGTCACCTACAACCGAGGAATCAAAATCACACCACTGGACTCATTAATAGACCTTATGATGCAACATGCACATGTTAACCATTCAGCCACCCAACCCACCAAAGTCATAAAAAAAACAAAAACTAACGCAATGTACAAAAAGCCAAACTAATTTACCTTGATACCAGTTTGTAAAATAGAAACAGGAAAACATGGATCGGGTTTAGAACTTAACCATAGACGAAACTGTGGATCCATTTCATCACTTGGTCGATTAAAACTGCAACACAAAAATAATTAAATATACACAAAAAAGCATAGAGATACATGTACATGATTACATAAAGACCTTAGAGATACATGATTAGATGAACATGATCACACAAAGACAGAGATATGTGTACATGATTAAACAATGACACTGGAGATGCAAGTATATGATTACACAGAGACCTTAGAATTGCATGTACATGATTACAAAAGACACAGTGACTATTACAGGCTGTTCTATACATGTGCAAAGTTTCACAGTATCTTGGAAGCTATATAAGATATTCCCTTGCAACTAAACAAAGATTATAGATTACAATATCCAGACACAACTACTATAAAAGATTGTTATTTATACATAAAAATATCATGAATAGTTTATTAGATATGCTCTGGAAACAAAACTGGGCACAAAGCTGGGCCGGAAGGGCACAATCTTTTTAAATATTCATTGTTTGACTTTGTTCAGAGCTGGGGAAAATGAACAATATTTTTTACCTTTCAACTATTGACTGTAGTTTTGGCATCCATGAAGCTGCTAAATGGCAGTTTTGTAAGAAGACCCATCGTCCCTTTAATATCTGTGCCTTTGAGATGAGTTCCTCAGCTTTTGGGCCCTGACCACGTCCAAGTGATATCATATCTAAATGAACCGTACTACCACGTAGTTCTTTAGCAAACCGAAGCATTTGAGCTGCTGGATCACATCCTGATAATTAAAATATGGAGAAAAAAGATAATAAAATGAAATGGAGTTCTTGCACCAACAGTGTTTATGAAATTAACGTCTGCACTAAACATGATTTGTAGTAAATGATTTAACGTAAAAATAGATAATGAAGACTTTGTTTATTATCGTAACAACAGTGGCAATACAATCAAGGCTACACTGACGATAACTTGGCTTGGCTCAAAGACTGAAATTTTCAACACATCCCCTTTTCATTATCTATTTTTCAACCATTACAGAGTGAACTACCAGTTCTCTATCTAATCTTACATAATGTATCTCCAACTAGGGCTGGCGGAAAATATCGATATTGCCGATAATCGTTTTGAAAATCGATTATCGATACAGTTTTAAAATATCGGTTATCGCGCAATTATAGGTACTTCTCTTGTAAGAAGAAGTCTATATAAATAATCCTTATCACGGTATTTGTTGCAACTTGTGTTTGGGCATAGAACTGTAAATAAACAGCATAGTCCTAATAAAACACACACGTTTTGTTTTTTCACGCCATGCGAGACGCCACCGGTGAGAATTGTTGGCCGCTTATGTCAAGATGAGAGCCAATGGTTTCATGTAACACTCAGTTGTGCTCCATATTTAAACTCTTCATTTCTGGAATATTACAAGATATGGATCACACAGCGACCAGGTGTGTTCTATGCGCATGAGAAATCACTGCAAGAAATAAACTGTTACGGCGAACTGGATGGATGAAGAATTTCTTTGATGTTTTCAAAGGGAAATAACTACGTTTTACTCATTATTATTCAGGTCACAAGCGACAAAACTATGGCGAGCGATGGTGGTTTTGTCTTCCCAACAAAGTCGATCGAGTTTCTTTCTATACCTTCATTTTGCTATGGAATGCTTTTATTTTCTTGTCAAATAAATGAAAAAACTCTACATGTACGGTATACAGAATGATGTCACAACATAAACTCGCATATAATTCGTTATTCGTGTACAAATTATGATTGCTTTCAAAACAATTGTAAGTCAAAATAATTTGCCGATATTATCGATAATTGATCGGCGGATGGTCGGCGATAATCGATACTTGAAACAGTATTGATTGCCAGCCCTATCTCCAACTAGTGCACATGTAATAGTAGGCCTATAAGTATAATAATACTATAAATATACACCACACTTGTGTATCAATCTGGCCCCAAGTTCACAAAGCATGCTCAGATTCAATTTAAGAGTTTACTCAACTTTAAATCACTTTTTATGAGAAATATCTTTAATCCAGAAACACAAAACTATACAGTTTCTTATTGATGTATTTGATACATTAAAATAGCTAAAAAAATTTTAAGGGGCTATAAATTAGTAGGAATAAGGCAAACAATTTTGAATAAATTCTCAATTTAAATCTGAGAATGCTTTGTGAACTCAGAGTCTGCTCTTACATAAATTAAGTACATGTAAAATATTAAATCTTACCAGGCGACAGAATAAATATAAGAGGTGTTTTAGCCGAGGATTCCTCAAATATTTCCTTTAAATCAAAAGTTCCTGTCGAGAGATACGCTGGTCCTAGCTGACTTTTAATAAATTGGGTGATAGAAGCTGGTAAAGTCTCGAAACTTAACGTTCGAATGATGATCAATCGCTGAAATTTACTAAGTTTTTCCCACTCAAATATAACCATGGATTCGTCTTTCTCTCCTGAAATTTTTTTAAGAAAAATCCGATATGAAATGGAATTAGTCTGGATGATGGGGTCAGAATGAATGGAGAAAACTGAAGGCAGATGTTACAACATTTACCATCATAAAAAAATAAGCTTGGAAAATTGGACAGCCATGAGATCTAGTGTTACTGCAGCTATTTTCTTTGTAATGGCAACAAATCGACATGTGCAGTACAATATCCTGCAACTCGGCACCAAAGAGAACATGTAACACTACTCTTAAAAGCCTTTGACTGCAAATTGGACTTCACGTTGTGTTCTTTTAATACTATAACTTAAGAAACCCATGTTATTCTGGCATTTTATTTCACTAATTCGCTTGCGCGTAGGGGTCTTTAGCAGTGGGGGGAAACCGGAGGACCCGGGGAAAACCCACGCGGTGTAACTCGAAGATAAAGATAGTTACCATTGAATATGAAACAAGATGTCATCATTGTATAAGGATCTTCTGACTTCCTGAAACATGTCCATTGTTCATGACATGTCCGTATACTACGACATAGCATCTCAAACCCTGGTACAGAGGCTTCTATATACTGACATAGACGCCACATGCTGTCAGTTATCCAGGTAGGCGGAGCTTTATGTTTGATGGACAGCTTATCTCCTGCTTGAGCTTCAGATTCTAATCGTTCCATTGGAGTCAAACCTTGAAAAGAAAATGATTAAAAGTGTAATATTCTACATTGATATAATTATGTCTGAGAGAGAAAGAGAGAGAGAGAGAGAGATGGGTGAAATGGGGTTTAAGGTCTTACTGTTCTGCTCCGACTGGGCTAATGAAGACGGACATACGCCATATAGTGTGCTATGAGGCAAATTTTTCCGGGACAGCGGCGCTATGGCCTACACTTATATCAAATTACATGCACGCCAATGTGTACACAGGAACTCAGTTTTGCTGCCATCCGACAAGTATACAGCTGCCCTTGTCAGGCCCCACATCATGCACAACTGATGAACTTGAAACCAATGGTAAACCGAATTATCTAAAGCGTCCACGCAAGAACACTCGATTAAATTGAGAACCCTCGTTCAATATCACACGGCTTCATTGTTCATAATGCCCCCGTCCTAGGTCTTAGTGACCCAAAATTTGGCCAAAAACTGAGGCCACATTGCCAGTGCCCTAAAAACATTAGTATCTGAGATCCTGCTTCTGGTATACAATTTCAAAAGTGACTTACCATCATGCTTTGCTGCCAGTTTGTCATCCATCATGGTAGCCATGACACCTCCGTGTAAAAACACCTGCCATTCTGTCAGGTCGATCTTCTCCATCTCGATCGTATCATCTTCATATCGTGAGTTCGACTGCATGATACTACTACATATCATAAACGAGAACGTCAGTTGATGATGAGCAAATAAACCAACAGAAACGACGCGATAAACACTGTAAGTCAGCCTCTCTATCATACTCTTCAAATGTTGACGTAGGCTATCGGATATATCAGAATTACTATCCATTGTGTCTATAGATTTTATACTGCTACGACTGGCTGGTCGTAGGACTCCCGACTGATTGGCTACACTGATTCGTTGTTTTGATGTCGTCTGCGATGTGTTCGGAGTTATACATGTTGTAAACATATCTTGAAACCATGCTAACGAGAACTGATACATCACGTCTATCGTGGCTAATTCTGCCAACACAAAATATAACACAGCTCCTCGAGTAGCAACCTGCGAAAAAAGAACGAAATTAGATTGGAATGCAACAAATGATATCTGGATATTTTCACTGTAAATGGCCGATGTATTTCTACCATTGGAAACATTTTTAAAAGAGGGAGAGAGAAATGGAGTTTAATGTCCGTAACACAAACTAGGTCATTTCGGGACTAACACATGGTTCAATTTTATTTCAATAATTCCCTAGCGTGTAGGGGTCTTTAGCAGTAGGAGGAAATCGGAGGACCCAGAGAAAACCCACGAGGTTGGAGAGTGACCCTACTTCTTGTCACATACAACCAGGGAATCGAAACCACACCAGTTGACTCAATGCTAGACCTTATGATACAGCGTGCATGTGCTAAAAATTCGGCCATCCAATCCCCCACATTCTTAAAAAGCAATTTCTAAACTTTCTTTATTGAACACATTTAGTGAAATTCTCGCCATGATAAGCATCCTTATTGGAGCTAAAGACTGGTAGCATCTTTTGTGTTGCTTCTCTCTTGTAATTAGTGCACAGGATTAACACCCTTTCTATTTAAAGCCCCATTATGGAAGATAAGATGAAATGAAATGGGGTTTAACGTCCCACTCTTCTGCACCTAACCTGGGGTAATGAAGAAGGGCATACGCCATACAGTGTGCTATGAGGGAAATTTTTCCTGGGCAGCGGCGCTACGCCCTACATATCAAATTCAAACTGCCAAGGGATCTTTAACATGCGTACACAGGACCTTGGTTTTGCGTCCCATCCCTACGACTGGACAGGTGTCCTTGTCAGGTCCTCCATCTTGCATCAATGACAAGGGGAAACCACGCCGGAAAATTTGGATGAACTTTCTCAGCCAATGCAGGGATGGAACAACCGATCTGGCTAGCGAGTCAGCGTCTTACCCACATAGCCCATGAGCCCCCTGATAAGATGAAGGGGACAGTTTTTGCTACAGAAGTTAAAAAATAGATAAATGAAAATGTTTGGTTTTTCAACTCACAGGTAAATATCGTTTTCTAGCGGTATTTATTTTTTTCTCTGTATCTTCTGATTGGGCAACTCGTGTGTAAATCTCGGCAGCTATACCTTTACTCTTCTGGAGCGTTTCTACTAGATCCTGATCATCCAATATATGACCTGCAATATTCAGACAATAAATATCTTAATAATGATATTCTAGAAGGGAGAGAGAGAAATGGGGTTTAACGTCCACTCGACACAAACTAGGTCATGTCGGGACTAACATATGGTTTAATTTTATTTCAATAATTCGCTTGAATTAAATTGAAATAAATTAGGGTTTAACATCCTTCTGCTCTGCTTCGACTGGGCTAATGAAGAGGGAAATTTTACCCGGGGCAGTGGCGCTAAAGCCAACTCTCGAATTCCAACTACTGAGTCATAATGTCGTCTTTATCATTCATGCTAATGTGTTCACGGGACCTCGGTTGTCCGTTCCAGCTGTCCTTGTCAGGTCCCGCGTCCTTAACCACTGAGATGGGGTAACCATGCCAGAAAATCCAGATGAAGTATCTCGGATAACACAGGACCTCCAGACTAATGAGTCAGCATCTTACTCGCTGAGCCATGGAGCCAGCAGGCAAATCAAGATAGACATATGCCATGTATTGTGAGATATGGCCCTAACTGAGAAGGTATCTGCTGCAAATGTTTTACTCTGAATCTATGTTGTTAGGTTCATCCTAACGACTAGCCACTTGTTATAGGCAGGACATCATGCACAACTGTCACAGTGAAACCGGACTGGAAAATTCACAAGGATCAAACTCTCAACCTCAAGGTCTGTGAGTAGATGCTTGTCATACGCAGGTTTCATGCACAGCTGTCAGAGTGAAACCGGACTGGAATCAAACTCTGGACCTCCAGGTCTGTGAGCAGAGTCAATGTCACCAAACCCCAATGTGCAAATATACAGAAACCCGGACTTTAATTATCCATTACATTCAAATTTTGATATTGATGTTAAAATTTACCTTCCGATTTCTGTAATAAACTCAATGATTTATCTTCTAGATCTCGTAAAGCTTGTCTATCATTCGTTATACTCTCCATTAAATCACGACGGTCACTCTCTAACTTCGGTTGTTCCTATAATCATAAAATATTCATAGATTCAACTTTCACAAGTCAAAAATACGATTCAAAAGACTTAACTGCGAGAGAGAGAAAGAGATTTAACATTACACCCCATTTCTCTCTCTCTCTGTTGCACTGCTTTGCCTGGGGGGGGGGGGTATAATACTGCCGTTCAGACAGCCCTGAAGTCACAAGTATATTGTAAACGCTTACCTGTTTTACAACAGCTGACAACAATTGTTCCTGTAGACCATCGAACGTAACAGTAAAGTTAATAATATTAACTTGTATAAAAACGGCTGGTAGAAAATGTGGGTTCGTCATGGTGGTAGTTAAATATAACCTGTAGAATAATAATAAATAATAATAATAATTGTATCGCGCAACTATTCAATCCACCAGAGTATGCACTAGGTGCTAGAAAATATTCTCACTTTAGAGTGTTAATGATAGAGACTAAATAATCAAGTTTTCACTTTGGATTTAAAAACTGACACAGATTCACATTGTCAGATATTGATAATTGATGCGCTGTATCGAAAAGTTCTGGATCCAAATGATTTCAAATTATAGGCAGGTACATCCAATAACAGTTTGCTTTCTGATCTTAACGATCGTGTAGGTTGATACAGTGATACTAGATTTTGAAGGTAACGGCCCAAGAAATCTGTTTTGTTACAGCATTGTTTGAGTGGGATTAGGTGTAATCAAATCAAAACACTATGAGGAGTATATACTAGAACAACCTATACTTAACGTTAAATTGTTTAAAAGTTCTTAGAACTATTAAAAAAAAAATCACTTTGTTGGCTGAAGTTTGATTAGATGAGTAAAATACGAACCTAAACCTATTATTATATTCTATCTCTGTATCACCAATTTGTATAACTACATGACCAGATCTACTATACGTCTCCTGTAATAACACTGGTCTTAATGTCGGATCTAATTCTTCCCCTACATCCTATAAACAAAATATATAAAAAAACATGAAATTCTGGGAACAGAAACTAACCCTTCTCCCAACATTCTACAAAAAATATAAGATAAGATAAAGTTCTGGAAACAGAAAGCTGAATCTCTAAAAGGAATATCGTCGTGTCAACCTATTCATATTATTAAGGAATAGTGGTCTGAAACCTTCTTGACTTCTTTGTGTTAAATGAGTTACTTCCCTTTATTAATAAAAGGCTTTGATCTAGAAGGAATTCTGTGATGGAGTGAAATGAAAGATGGGGTTTTAAAATCAACAGCCAAGCAACATCAGTTTCGTTTTGATTTTTCCCAAAATTCGAATGGGATTTAAAATTGGATAAAAAATTGAGACCTGTAGAGAATCCATAAACTAAAATCATGGGCTGTAATCAAGTAATTTACGATGTGCAAATAGCGAAAGGTCGAGCCAAGATCTTTGGCAACCAACATTATGGTCTCTAGTGAGACAACAAGCTAAAAACGTGACTGTTAGTACAATCAGGGACCATAATCCTGGAAGTTATGCAAGCCTGGAAATAAGGCACCTGTCACTGACAATGACAGGCACAGATTCAGGCTTTATCAGACACAAAACCTCTGGTGCCTGTCATTTTGTCCGGCACTGATTTGTCTTTTTTAATGATATTATTAATACATGTCCTGCACTAAGTTGAAAATGTCAGGTATTATTTCTTTAGTGCTTGACATTCTGTCAGGTACATCTAAAACTAATATTTCCAGGCCTGAAGTTATGGTCCGATACATGCCAATATCGAATGGAACCGAGATCTTGGTCAAAATCGGATAAAACTTGTGACCTGTAGAGTGTGGGCGTATGAAAACAATGGAATACCTTTATAAGTACAGGATCTCCAACTCTTATGGCGGTTTCCATGGTTCTCATTAAATTAGGATCTGTGGCAGATACAATCTTTAATCTGTTACCCTCCATTTCTTTTACCCAACTAGAAATAAAAATATATTTAGAAAGGCATAACGTTCCGTCTGGTGGTTTTCATCTTGGTCAGTACAGAATTGTCTTTTTTTGTACTTTCAATGATATTCATAAATAATACACAAAAGTCTAATTCATTAGTGACTGACGATGACTAGGGGTTTTATCCTGTGTGTTGACCAAGAAAGTCCCTCAGGAATTCTTGTATTCTTAAGGTACAAGATGTGTGAATTCTGCACCATTACAGAAAAAAAATTCTTAAAGATACCTTCTTGTGTACAAACTGGGTGATTTGATGATGTATATTTAGACTAATAACACATTCAAACTAATTAATCTATCAAAATTTTGCTTTGAATCTTTCTCAAAACATTGTTTACTCGAGGGAATACCCATGCCATAAAAAAAATTAATAAAAGAGGACATAGCTTAGCTCTACCTAGCGGGAGCAAAGTCGGAGAAGAATTCATTGCATACACAAGATGATGTTGTATTTAATTGCTATCCATTTATCATAAAATATCGAAGCCTAATTAAATTCTCGGATTATACACTGCCCACGTCTCTTTCCATGATTTTTATCTCAGAAATAGCTGTACGTCAAATTCTTCATAAAATTTATCAACATGTACATCAAGCACTCAATCTCTGCGTCACGTGCCGATTAGGGAAACCCTTACGTTTGTGTCCTGTATCTGCTCCATGAGTGTTTTCCAGGGAATCCAGTATTTTCCTAGTAAGATCAGATATTTTTACTTATATATACCAAAACTGCCATACTTTTATTGGAAATAACCACCCAATAAATACTTTTCTGGGAACGTATCTTTATGTCAATGAGATCCAAAACCTACTTGAATGCTTGACCTTGTGGATCTATCAGCAGTGGCCATTTTCTTGCACGTTTCACAAACATGGCATTTTCTTTAGAATGGTTATCTCTTGGTAAACCTTCATTATGCCATTTCATGACCTTGAGAAATAAATAAACAATTTCAGACATTATTAATCAGACATTAATTAAATTATCCAGACCACAATCAACTCTCGATGTCAATGCTCGATTGCAATATTTACTGGATTAGGATCCCATTTGCTGCTCAATTTTTATTCATGATTAAATCATGAATGGATAATTGAGAAAATGTTTTTTATCGTACCAACTTTAGTAATAATGGTTGAGGCTAGGCTGAAAATTCAATCTCTAAACTCTGACTTAAGCAAATTTGACTGAAATTTTCAGCAAATTTCCTTTACATTATCTAGTTTTTTAACTATTATAGTGAGAACTGACAGATCTTTATCTAATCTCCCATAATGTATCTTTAATAAAAGAAAAAGTTCACTCACCTGATTGGCATCCACCATACTTTTTGCCAAATCAAAAGTCTTGGAGATGGGAATTTCCACAGTTTTACACATGTCTACCCATGTACTGACAAGTTGTTTCCGATAATTAGCCGTAAACGCTCCCAGATACACGACAGATGATGCAGCCACCAACGTATCCCCTACCAATCCTTCTAGCTTAAAATCTAGCTTACGTACGGATTCAGCCCATCTTACCTGGTGAAAGACAGAAAAATTGAGATTCCAAGAAATAAATTTGGTTTAATGCGCTTTTGTGGCCAAATCCAGCTAAGAGCTGCTAAAAAACGGTAATATAACAAAGTGAGGGGTTAAATAGGCCATGTCTGTTCCCTAATACCATTCATTTATGAATAAAATAATGTTTATAAAAATAAAAAGTAAAATGAATAAAAATATCATTAACAATAATAAAAATAAAATCATAAATTCTGGTACTTTAAAATGTACAATTATTCACATCAAAAAGATCTTATGAAAAAGATTAAGTTTTAAATTTATGATTAAAAACTTAAAAGCTTGAAATGTGCGCTATTTTTACTCACCTTTTCTCCATCTAAAGCTTTTATAAGTAACGCAGCTCTCTGTAAGCGTAATCCTGTTGTTTTCTTTCGTTCCTTCAATGCCTCTCTCTGATTAACGCTATCTTGATACTGCTGTTCTATCATTGTCAGATGATCTTGAATCTGATTCAAATAAAAATAAAAGTTACAATTCAAGCCAGGGTCTCCTAATATTGAAACATATTGCCAGCATCTTATTTTCAATGTCATATAGCATGAAACGAAATGATTTTTTCGGTTCTACTTTCACGCATTAATCATCCTGATGAAGACAGGTATACAACATGCAGTGTGCTCTGACGAAAACTTGTAGTAGTTTGAACTACTCTTATTTTGATTTCCAAATTCCAGGGGATAATTTAACATGCTACAAACGGTCTGCACCAGGCCAGGCCCACCACTCTACACCACTACCAAGAAGAAACCAACTTGGAAAATACAGAATTACTGTCTCAAGGCAACTTTGAGATCCAATAAAATTACGAAATATAAAATGACATTTATTTATTGCGAATATTTTAATAACTGCATACATGATTTTACAAAAAAGCATCTATTACAAAAGATTGGGGGTTAGTTTTCCTATAAAAAAGAAATTTTATGTATAATTAAGATGCCTGGAAATTACCTTTTTAAGACTGGCCATTTTCTGTGCGAGATTATTTTGTGCCAGTTTTAAAGCTTCTCTCGCATCTTGTACTCTTCTCTGTTTCGGTTTCACCATCTACAAAATAAACCATATATATAATACAAAGCTGATTTTATTCACTCAAATGGGTTTTAATGTCTTAATTTTCCGCACTATCCAGACTATTGCAGACAATCATGATTTGCATTGTGGTTTGCTATGTGGGAAAGGTTGTTCTGACAGCGGGTCCTACAGCCTACACTTATCTAGATATCCAATGCAACTTATGGGGAATCTTAACATGTTGCCAATAGTATATAGAATCTTCTTGAAAAATACTGAGGAACTTATTCGGTAACCACAACACTTGACTCAATGACAGGCTTTATGATGCAGAGCGCACATGCTAACCATTCGTTAATTCAACACCTAAAACACAAGGTACCAACCTTGAAAATACAGATTTCATTTAGTAAATATACTATTCAATGTACAAGCTGAAAGCAAGTCTGTCATTAAAGTAAAACTACTATATTGTAATATCAAAAGTTAAACCTACCTTATAGACATCGTTATAATGTTCTATTGCTAAAACCCATTCACATATAGATCGACACGCTTCCGACACATTGCCAACTTTCTCGGGATTAAAATCAGCATTCTTGGAATATTTCTTTAATTTGACAAACACCTTAAACAGACAATAAGACATTGTTTTCATTAAACATACATTATGCAAGAGCTAAATCGGCATATTGCAGGTCTTTATTAAGGCCTGAAATGTTATACAGTAGAATCTGCATTAAGCAGCCACCCATGGGAATTTTTAGGATTGACCGCTTAACGGGAGTGGCCTCTTAATAAAATCTCGGCTTTTAGTCGGTACTTTCAGTTTATTCAATCAGTATCAAATAATGTTCCGTTACGTGTGAAAACAATGATCAGGTTTGTCGTTTAATAAAACAAAAGATTAATTAACAGATAATCCCGGGTTAATTGGTATTTTCACATTTCTTTTTATCTGATCAGTGGGAGTCCAGTTAATTGATTACTACTCACGGGATTAGCGGGGGTGTTACGAAGAACGACAATATGGTATCATTCAACAATGGCCGTTGAATGGGCGATGTTTTGTTAAATTCATTAGCAAAATAGTGACCGCTGACCGCGTTAGAGGAGTGACCGTTGAATAAAGAGGTGAAACAATAGAATTTTTACGGGGGGAATTTATTGTGACCGCTTACAAGGAGATGTCGCTGAATAGGAGTGGCTGCCCATACGGATTCTACTGTATAAACTTTTAATTCAACATTAATGTTCCAGTGGGTTACCCACAGATCTGTGCATCACATGTCTAGAACTCGCCGTAACAGACTATAACTCTTCCAGATCCTAGTGTTGTAAAGACAAGTAAAACAAAAATTTGATCTATAATAAAAGAAATGAAATAGGATAATAATAATAATAATAATAATAGGATTCTTATATCGCGCTAAACTCCAAACAATAAAGTCTGCTCAAAGCGCACACAAAAGTCAATTCTAAGTTAATTTTCAAACATTAAAGTCTGCTCAAAGTGCACACAAAGTCAAATTCTATGTTAATTTAGAATTTGTTTTTTTAATATTTAGAAAACAGGAATGTTTTTAATTTAGATTTAAATATCGAAAAGGTTGGAGCAGTTTTTAAGGCTAACGGAAGAGCATTCCACTTCAAGGCCGCTGAAACTTCAAAAGATTTAAAACCAAATTTTTTCAGATTCCACTTTGATACTGTAATATAATGTTGAGATTGGGATCGCAGAGATCGTGTTGACTGGTAGGGATTAACAAGTTCCCTTAAGTACGAAGGAGCATTTCCATGAAGGCACTGATACACAATTATTAAAATTTTGAATTCTATCCTTTCACTTATGCGCAGCCAATGCAGAGAGTTTAGTACTGGAGATATACTAGAACATTTTGGTGACTTGGAAACTAATCTGGCTGCTGAATTTTGTATTTTTTGTAGTTTTTGTAGTAGTTCAGATGAAATTCCAGTAAGAAGACTGTTACAGTAATCTAATTTTGATAAAATTAATGATCGGACAAGGGTTGCTGTTGATTCTGTCGTTAACATATGACGAATGTTACTGATGTTTCTGAGATGGTAGTAGCATATCTTGGTTAGATGGTTTACATGACTGGACATACTGTTGTTGGAGTCCAAATACACACCCAGATTTTTTTACTTTATCGGAGAAGGCAATCTGTACTTCACCAACCTGAACGTGGTCTACTGACAGCTTGGAAATTCGTGCTGGTGGACCGATGAGAATGGCCTCTGTCTTGTCATCATTCAGTTTTAATTTATTGCATGACATCCAGGACTTTACATCAGCAACACATGCTTGGATGTTGTTCAGGCTTTGATGATGCGAAAGTACAGGCAAGCTCTCAATTAGCTGGGTGTCATCAGCATATAAGTGGTGTGATAGCTGAAAACCATTTATAATCTGGCCCAATTGACTAGTGTACATGGTAAAAAGAATTGGGCCCAATACGGATCCTTGCGGCACACCACAATTCAGGGAGACAGACGAGGAATGTGAATCTCTGATAATAACAGATTGGCTTCTATCTGATAAATATGATGAAAACCAGTTTAATACCACACCGTCCAAACCACACTCATCACGGAGACGGGTGATAAGAACATTGGGATCGATGGTGTCGAAAGCAGCGGACAGGTCAAGCAACATCAACAAAGCTACATTTCCTTTATCAACAATAGAGTTAACTTTATTAAGCACGCAATTTAGTGCAGTTTCTGTTCCATGGAATGGTTTATAGGCCGATTGAAATTTATACAACAAATTATTTGAGTATAAATGCTCCATAAGACGGACTTTTACAGCTCTTTCAAGAACTTTGGATATAAAAGACAGGTTGGATACCGGTCTGTAATTCTTAAGAAGGTTGTTATCTAAGTTTGCCTTTTTTAAAAGGGGTTTTACAACAGCAGTTTTAAATGAAGCAGGAACTGTTCCTGTTACGAGACTGTTGTTAACAATTTTAGTAATGACAGGAATCAAGGTATCAAGGAACTCCAGCATTAGTTTTGTCGGCATAGGGTCCAACTGGCAACATGTAGGTTTAGAAGCTAGAATTAGATCAGCAAGTTCAGAAGAACTAAATTCTTTAAACGAGGCCAAAACATCACCTTTAAATGTGTCGAGATCAACTGTAAATGAATCGTTTCCAAGACCATTTCTGAGGCTAATAATTTTGTTGATAAAAAAGTCACTGAAAGATTCAACCAGCTGCTGATCACTAGATGTTGTAGGGAGTAAACTATCAACATTTCGACCCAACAAACTAAACATGGCACTAAACATTATCTTCGGGTTGTTAGAGTTTGATTGTATGAAATCGTTATGATAAGAAGATTTTACTTTACGAATAATGAAGTTGACTTTATTTCTGGCGGTGTTATAGATTTGTCTGTGAACTTCTAGTTTTGTGAGACGCCACTTTCGTTCTGCAGTTCGCCGTTCAATCTTGGCTTGCATTATTTCGTTACAATACCAGGGGTTAACTGACTTTGCTCTCATGTGTTTAAAAGTAACAGGTGCATGTTTATCTAATAGTTCCTTTAATGTAGAATTAAATAACTGGACAAGTTCTTCTCCATCATCAGGAGGAGCATTTAGAAGCTGAGAATTGCCTAGGTCGAACCTGAAGTCATCTCTTGATATTTTCTTGATATTTCTACAAGCAACTTTCGACAGTTTGATGGGAGAACGCATGTAGCGTAGGTTGAAAGTGATTAGATAGTGGTCAGACATCTGCTTGTCTTCAACAATGACATCATTGATAATATCATCAGAACATCTAGTTAAAATCCAATCTAAAGTATGACCAGATTTATGTGTAGAAGAAATAACATGTTGTTGAAGGTTGTGGGAATCTAGAAGCTGGATAATTCTTTTAGTAAAAGGCTTCTCTAAGTTTTCGAAATGGATGTTAAAATCGCCTAAAATGACAAGGTCACCTTTTATAGTTTGAGTTTCGTCGAAAAGAGAAGAAAGATCTTCATAACACATTGAATCTGTTAGTTTATTAGTCTTAGATGGTGGAGGACGATAAACACATATAAATTTAATTGAGTGGTTGCCGTGAATGAGATTAAGATTTAATAATTCCAAGGATGGGAATGTAGATGAAATGGTGTTTGAAAATTCCACTTCTAGACTCTTCTTATACAGAACAGCTATGCCCCCACCTGAAGAATGTAAACGTGGAACATGTCGAAACTTGTAAGATGATGGTGTAAGATCGGCTATTTTTGCTTCATCGCCACAGTCACGTAACCAAGACTCAGTGATAAAGAATAGGTCAATATCGTCTTCGATAATGTTATCAGAGATTTCAGTAGTTTTGTTTCTAACTGACTGAGTGTTTAAAAGTCTTATTTTAATTTCTACAGGTTTGGGTTTAGGATCTGGTGTTTTAATCAGATTGATGGAAACTAGAAAATGAAATGGAGTTTAACGTCCAACTGTTCTGCTCTGACTGGGCTAATGAAGACAGGCATACGCCATGAAGTGTGCCATGAGGGAAACTGTGCCCGGGCAGCCAGAAACTATGGCCCTACTGTCAGGGGATCTTTTACGAAAGGATCTGTTTTTGATGAGGTTGATTTAAATATCTGCTTGAGCACTAATTTCTGTAAATATTATACTGATTATCTAAACTAGAATCACAAACCTTGTCAGGAAGACTATTTTTATCAAACTGTAAAAGTTTCTTCAAAAACATGGCATCCCCTAACATATGTTTAGCTGTCGTCCAATCTGGTCGTTGTTGGAACAAAATGCAGACGGCAGACATGACCAGCACAACCAGTACAGGTGGATTCGTATAAACTCTGAAAAATGATTTGATTTTATGATAAAAAGAGGTTTTAGATGAGTTTTCCTTGGTTGTTGGAGGTTTGGGTGGTCAAGTGGTCTGTGTGGACTTTAAATCATAAGGCCTGTCATCTAGCTGGGATGCATTCTGTCATCCCCATGCTTGTACCTGACAAGAAGTAGGGTTGAAAGTCCAATCTCATGTGTTTTTTTCATGTCGTCCCAAATCCTACAGCTAAAGACCAGGCTTAAAGTTCACAAAACAGAATTTATTCAACCATGTTCACCATTTTATCTAAAATATAGCATTTTATAAAACTGTTGTTGTTTTAAGGTATCAAATACATCAATAAAAAAAAATATGTACAAAGTTTTGTGTTTCTGGATTAGAGATATTTCTCATATTGAACAGTGATTGGAAGTTGAGTAATTTCTTAATTAAAGTCTGAGAATGCTTTGTGAACTCAGAGAGAGAGAGAGAGAGAAATTTTTAATGTCCACTCGACACAAACTAGGTCATTTTGGGATTAACATATGGTTTCAATTTTTATTTCAATAATTCGCTTGCGCGTAGGGGTCTTTAGCAGTGGGAGGAAACCGGAGTGCCCGGAGGAAACCCACGAGGTTGAGAAGGCGCCTCTATCTCCATGCCACATACGCTCACACCAGGGATCGATACCACAGCCGCAAGCCAGAGGTGACCGTCCAGCTAGAGGTCGAAGCGCGGCACTGTAGACCACTAGGCAATCCCAACCCCCCCAATTCATTTAGTATTATTTCCCATAATGTTTTTCTATTTTCCATTAATTTTGGAATTTCAGTTATATCATCCTAATTTTGTTATTTAATAAATGACTGTCATTTTATCAAACGACATCTCCACAAACAGCATTGTTTTTGTTGCTTTTCTGATCTGTAAAAAGACACAAATAAGATTCTTCCCAGCCTATAAGAATGAATACCAATGTAACTACCCTACATGTACAATCTGTATAAGGTGTACCTGATTTCTGATATGGATGCTTTATCTAAAGTTTCTAATGAAGCAATGGCCATCTGTAGAGCTGGTAAAACAGACTCTAAATCTCTCTCACATTCCTATAAAATAAACATAATTTCTATCACATCAATTACACATGGTAACATCACATAAATGGTATGGTCGCATCACATACATGGTAATATCACATGCATGGTAATATCACATATAGGATAACACCACATACATGGTAATATCACATGACATGGTAATATCACATGGCATGGTAATATCACGTGCATGGTAACATCACATATAGGGTAACATCACATAATCAAAGGGTAATATCACATACATGGTAATATCACATGCATTGTAATATCACATGCATGGTAATATTACATGCATGGTAATATCACATGCATGGTAATATTACATGCATGGTAATATCACATGCATGGTAACATCACATATAGGGTAACATCACATATAGGGTAACATCACATACATGGTAATAGCACATGCATGGTAATATTACATGCATGGTAACATCCCATATAGGGTAACATCACATAATTGTAGGGTAATATCACATACATGGTCATATCACATATAGGGTAACATCACATATAGGGTAACATCACATATAGGGTAACACCACATACAGGGTAATATCACATGCTTGGTCACATTACATTCATGGTCATATCACATATATGGTAACATCACATACATGGTAAAAATATCATACATGGTAACATCACATACATGGTAAAAATATCATACATGGAAATATCACATACATGGTAAAAATATCATACATGGTAATACTCCATGCATGGTAATATCACATGGCATATAGTCACAAAAATTTCCGTGGTAGGTGTATCCCCCTCACTACGATACTTCTTGAGAGCTGAATATGCCTGTGAGAAACGCTATAATATGGTTCTTAAAAACTAAATAAATAATTATCAAATGCTGGATAATATTTCTTACGTCAGCGTAGTCTTGAACAATCTGTGCTTCTTTATCCATAATATTTTTTTCTTCCTCAACGATTTGTTGAACCTGTTCTACAGCTACCTTGTCTTTCTCTAATTGTTCTAGTAATACCTCAGTGTCCTGTACACAAAAAAATATAAAAACGTGTTACTTGTTTGCAGGTCGCGTGTCCAAAATCGTGTGTTTTCTCCAACTGCTGAAGACTCTACGTGCAAGCGAATTATCAAAATATAATTGAACCATGTTAGTTCCGAAATGACCTAGTTGTGTCGAGTGAGCATATGCCTTCCACAGAGCACAGACTATTACATCAAGGCTTTCATCTTACAACGAATTACGTGAAAAGACAGAAATTGAATTGGGCTCAATTAGTCAGTCAGTCCGTCAGCATTATTTTGTTTTCGGAGCATATCGCATAAGATATATTTAGCAGTTGGAGAAAACCTGAGCACCCAGAGAAAACCCACAAGGTTGGACGGGCGACCCCACTCCTTGTCAAGTGCGATCGGGAAATCAAAACCACGCCAGTTGACTCAATGACAGACCTTATGATACAGTGCGCACCAGCTAACCATTCGGCCATCCAACCCCCCTGATAAGTTTATGAAACATTTTACACATATTTCTATTACTGTAGTAATCAATTTCTCAGTTTCTTTCTTTGTGTGAAACAAATCTGACTTTGTTTTTGGGTAACTGAAAGGCAAGGGATGTTGACGATAGATGCTTATCAACTTACCTTAGCCTTTTCTTCTATTTTAGGTCCCAGGGAACCCAACTCGTCCTGCATTTCACCAACCAATGAATTAGCTTCTGATAATTTATATAAACCTATCTGTAATCTCTCTCTAAAATTAAAAAAAACACAAATCAAAAAAGTTAAAAATATAAAAATAACATAGCACAAAGTTTGCTTTTATCCACCATTTAGGTGTAATACAAATCAAATCAGTTTAAACAAAAACTAACAGAGAATAACTTGGCTTTCATCCGCCATTTAAGGGTGATGTTTAATATAAAAGGAATATAATTTATTTTATTATGTGAAGTATACACATGATCTGTTTTTGTCTCATCCAAATAACTAGACACTCTTTCATTCCATGCCATCCATCCCGTATCAACTTTCTGCACCAAATATAGAGAGTGGACCCCAGACCACATGGTTTGTGAGTTAGTATCTTACTCCAACTCTGATAACTGAGAGAGAAAGAAATGGAGTTTAACGTCCATTCGACACAAACTCGGTCATTTAGGGACTAACACATGGTTCAATTGTTCTTCCACCAGAGGACCCAGAGAAAACGCAGGAGGTTGGACAGGCGACCCTACTCCTTGTCACGTACAACCAGGGAATCGAAACCACATCACTTGACTCAATGACAGACCTCATGATATAGCGCGCATGTGCTAATAACCATCCAGCCATCCAACCCTGATAAGAGAGAGAGAGACTACCACATGGGAGGAAACAGGGGACACAGAGAAAACCCACAAGGTTGGATAGGTGTGGAATCAAAACCCAACCAGTTGACTCAATGACAGACCTTATGATAAAGCGTGCACATGCCAATCCCCCTCCAACTCTAATAAGAAGTGCAGAAGTTAAAATATTCACCTGTTGTTGACAAACTCTTGTTTATTATCTCTTAACATGGTAGAGTAAAGTCTAATAAGTTCCATATAACTGCTAGGTGTTGTATAATAACGTCGTCTCATCTCCTCCCAGTATTGTGTGGACGTCGATGATATACTACGATGTATATCTACACATGCTCTAGCCACTCTCTCTTTAATAACCTGGGGAGTAAAACATTAAAATAATACATCGACTCTCTAGACCATCAAATGGCCAAGATATTGAGTTGATTCGACAATGTCTCATCTCCTCTCAGTACTGTGTGGATGTCGATGATATACTACTATGTATATCTACACATGCTCTAGCTACTCTCTCTTTTATAACTTGTGTGTTGAAATATACATAATTGAAAACAAAAATACTGATACTGACTATAATCTTTTCATTTTACCCAATTTTGAATAACATATATGTACGTTTGTTCTTTGTGGTGTCCTATATTGTGTGTGTTCGGTCTGTTGGTTTGTCTTGTGTAATTGTTCATGTGTAGTGCAGTCCCCCTGAACTTGCTATATAACAAATAAAGAAAGAAAAGAAATGTAATTCAACTATTTTTTTGTTTAGACGAACATATAATTTTCTATTTATATGTGGAATGCGAGAAGGAGAATTTTTTTCCTACTCTTTGCCAGGAAAGGGAGGGTGAGGGAGAGAGAAAAATGAGGTTAAACCTCCATTCGGACACCAACCCCCTAACTGCCCGCGGATTTTTAATGTAAAACCAAAATATAAGTTGCTGTTGCATTGTGTGTGGTATCAGTTGGAGGAAACCTAAAGACCAGGAGAATAACCACAGGGTTGGGCAGGTGACCCTACTTCTCATTACCTCCAAACTTGCGAGTGAAACCACACCAGTTATAATTGAATGTGGTTGAGAGAGAGAGATGTAGTTTAACCACTCCTCACAAACTAGGTCATTTCAGGGCTAACATATGGTTTAATTTTATTTCAATAATTCGCTTGCGCGTAGGGGTCTTTAGCAGTGGGAGGAAACCGGAGTACCCGGAGTAAACCCACAAGGTTGGACAGGCGACCCTACTCCTTGCCACGTACAGAATGTGGTTGAAGTCTCTAATAAATTCAACAATATAAATGGAAATATATGTATACATACCTCGACATCGTATCTATCATCAGTAATAAATTCGGTATTTTGAAAGAAAACTTGAGCGACACTGAGCATAGCCTCATCCGTCCATTCATCGTACCAGTCTATAGTACAGCAGTTAATAAGTGCAGGATTCATTCGACATCTCTGACGGAATTTATCGCCGGCAGGACTCATTGTCAGAACTACATGAAGGTTTTTTCTAACTCTTTGTATAAAGAACTGATACACAGCGACTCTCGTGTCCGGTATATCAGCTTCGGAAGCAGCGCTCTTTAAATCCATGGTTATTCCGTCCAATTCTTCATTATCAAACAGATCCGGAACTTCGCCAGAATTCAAGATACAGTTGATATCTTCGAGCAGCGATTCCTTAAAATAAAAAGTGATAGTTGTCAGAAAATAGTTAAGCTGAATTCAAAATATCCTGTCTTCGTTAGACCAGGTGATGGAGAAAAGTTGGACGTTGTTTAACCGCATTTCATTTGAATTTAAAATAATATTTTCAAAACCGATGTCTATAGCAGAATTTCTCAGTGTGAGTATTTTAAACCCAAGAATGTGTAAGTACTTTACGTCATTTACTAATGGAATCGTCTAAACATGAACTTCTAATTTGCACAAGCACTGTAACGCTTCTGCATGGAGATTGTAAAGGGACTCTACTCTTTATTTCAATGAGGCAAAGGTTTATAAACCTGTTTCGCTTGACCCTCTGTGCGAGCTGCCACGCCTTTTCAGCAACATCTCCTTGTAAGCGGTCGTAATAAATTCTACCGTAGAAAATCTTTGGTTTCATCAATCCTCTAACATGGCCAGTGGTCACTCGTTTAGTTATAAATTCAACCAACCCGGTGTAGCGTCTCCAATAAACCTGTGCTTTTACATATTTATGTAGTTTCAGAATAATATAAATGAATCAACACAAGGAGAAGTCATCCCTACTTACCTTCACAATATCAGAATCAGCCAATAAGAAGACAGTATTTTGACCTTTGACACCACTGATTCTGAACACCTTCTTCAAGTCATCGCGGAATTCCAGTGTACCGTAATGTTTATGTAGTGATAAACGGAAGAGTTCACAACGAGCTATATGACTGGCCAGGTGAACAACAGTAGATTTACCTGTTCCATCTAATCCAACCTAGAATTAAAATTGCACTGTTAATTCCATAAATTGATACACTAAGAAGAGAAGAGAGAGAAATGGTGTTAAACGTCCCCTCGACACAAACTAGGTCATTTTGGGACTAACATATGGTTTAATTTTATTACAATATTTCGCTTGGCGCACAGGGGTCTTTAGTAGTGGGAGGAAACCAGTAGAACCAGAGAAAACCCACAAGGTTGGACAGGCGACCCTACTCCTGGTCACGTCTACCCGTGAATCACGCCAGATGCCTCAATGACTAACCTCATGATACAGCGTGCACATGCTAACTATTCGGTCATCCGATCCCCCCATACACTAAGGACTGACTTGTGAGTTAAAGTTATATCACCAGGAGGCTTGAATAGGGGCAATATTACTTACTTCTTTATCCTGGTTTGTTTTTTATTGCAGGGGCCAGACAAGGGTATCTGTCTAGTCATTCCGATGGAACGAAAAACCAAGGACCCATGTACACATTGGCGTGCACATAAAAGATCCTTTGGCAGTTGGAATTCAATATGTGCCCAGGCACACTGTATGGCGTATGCCCATCTTCATTAGCCCATTTTAGGAGCAGAATAGTAGGACGTTAAACTCCATTGAATTATTACAAATCATTCTGCAAATGTAATAAAATTAAAATTTACCAGTAAAAGATGTCCACCAGGTTGTCTGAAGACTCGAGCAGCTCGTACAATATGTTCTACAGCATCTTTAAAAAATACCAACTGACTTGACTGAAATAAAAATACAAGGGATTTTACTTTGAAATTTCGACTGTCAATTTTGACACATTCTGTGAGAGAGAGGTTTAACATCCACCCAACACAAACTAGAACAATTTGGGACTAACACATGCTTTAATTTTATTTCGCTTTCACGTAGGGATGTACACTTTTTGCAAATAATATATAAGAGAGAGAAAACAATAGAAATTCTTATGCAGAATTCAGATCAGTGACAGGATGCATGTAATAATGGTTTTTGTGAAATAACTAACTCACCTTAGAATTACCAAAGTTCAGTCTCATATAATAATCTTCTAGCACTGTGCCTAGTTTACTTCGATCAGCAAGGGGTTGATATGTTCTATTGGTCGTATCAATCTCAAAAAAATCTCCAAATAAAACCTGTTCATTCCTCAACTTCTCAGCGGTCCATTTAACCTAAAATAACAATCATGTAGATGTTATTCACCATGTGTATATAATATTTTATTATTGTATAATAATATTGTTAAACATATACTATGCGCGAGGTAAATCTGCCTATTTTTTTTCTGACTGAAATTTTCGGCAAATTGCCTTTACATTATCTTGTTTAACTATTATATTGAGAACTGCCAACTCGTTATCTAATCTCACATAATGTATCGTTAATAAATGTCTAAATAATAGTTTAAGGCCTAAACGAAGACCTGCAATAGGCAGATGTAGCTCTTACATGTATCTAAAATTATCAGAATAGAAAAAGCGATTTAATTTACAAACCTTGAAATAATCATGTAGGTTATCTGAGAGAACATCAAAGAAGGTCATTCTATCCTGTGTGTCAACAAGACGATCATGGAAGACCCGAGTAGCTTCATGAGCTAACAACTGGGCACAGCTATCTTTACTGACGATCACTGAATCATTGGCTTGTAATAAACCTTGTATAACCTTCAATATAGAAATAAATAAATATTGAATCAAGAGACTGTAATAAACCTTGAAAAGAGAGAGAGAGAAATGGGGTTTGACGTCCACTCGACACAAACTATGTCATTTTGGGACTAACATATGGTTTGATTTTATTTCAATTTGCCTACACATAAGGTCTTAAGCAGTGGGAGGAAACCGGAGGACCCGGAGAAAACCCAGTTGACTCAATGACAGGCTTTATGATATTGCACGCACGTGCTAACCATTCGGCCATCCAACCGCCCAAACCTCGAATAACATGGAAATAAATTCATAAAGAAATAAGTGTAGGATAACGCACAAAACTGAGGTTATGCTGGGGAAAGAAAGACTGAAGAAAATAACTTGAGAAAAAGAAAAACCAAGGACGGACGGGCAAGCTTTTTCTGTCTAGGTTTTTTTCGGAAGTCTTTCTTCCCCAGCATAACATAAGTTGAGGACTTTATATTGCTTAAAAAACTTATGGAATTTTCAAGCTGTTTCTCATTTGCCAAGATCAGTGCCAACAGGGGAACTGTAACATAACATCCGAACGACTAGACACTTTTTCTTGCAAAGCCCTGGTGGATATTGGCTTTCATACTGTCATATATTGATCTTAAATATACCTGTCTGAATCCTATATTGTCCATAAATAATGGAGTTACTTCCCATTGAGTTTTTGGTAGTTACCGTACTTCTCAGGTGGAGGTGAAATGTGAATTTGCCGTTGTAAAGAACACAACAATACAGTGCTGATTACTTTCAGTTATGGCCAAGTTTTTAAGCAAAAGATAAAACGTCCTCACCTTAGAGAGATCTCTGATATTAAAGGTATAATGTGACTTGGTTGGCGTTGGCAACATGATGCTTCCCATCCTATAATATATCGCAATACTTGCGGAGACCATCGCAAATAAACAATCTTGTACTTCTGGCATAAACTCGCCATCTTGTAAAAATCTGCCAAGCTGAACCTGATATATATGTTGTAATGATCTGGTCGACGGCTGGGGCAGAGCAAAAATACTGAAAGAACAGAAAGATGTAGAAGATCAGTTTAAACAACACACAAAACAAAACTAATAGTTCGCTTGCACATAGGGGTCTTTAGCAGTGGGAGGAAACCGGAGGAATGGAGAATCACATGAGGTACCAATATTAGTACTTTATATGAACAAACGATGTTTAGTGTTTGCTTAGAGTTAAAACATATATATTATGGTCATCTACAGATTTCCTATATGTTTGGAAACTCTCATCGTGAAACTATTAGTTGACTCCCAAAATAAACAATATAATCAAAATAAATCATAATACCAGAAGTGTTTGAGTAATCTGGGACTGGTTGGATTTCTTCCACCACCAGGTGGACCACAAGCTGTAACCAAGGTTACATCCAATATGTCCTATAACGAAGAAAAAATTTTTTTTTATAAAAACATTTTTTTGTCAAATACACACTTCAAAGTTTGGAAATGAAATGAAATGGGGTTTAACATCATACCGTTCTGCTCTAAGATTGGCTAATAAGATGGGCATACGCCATTCAGTGGGCCCTGACAGCGGCACTACACCCTACTCTTATATCGAATTCCAATTGTCAATGGATCTTTTACGTGCCAGCCAATGTGACCGCAGGACCTCAGTTTTCCATCCCATCCAAATGACTAAACAGCTGTCCTTGTCAGGCCCTTTGTCCTGCATCATTGACGAGGGGGAACCAATCAAAGTTGTGAGGAAGGAAACTAATGGAAATCTTATCTTTATATAAGTTTTTATTTGTCCTAGGCCATCGAAAGTATAAAAAAAATGAAACGAAATATAGATCTGTATTTCAATCTGATTAACCAGTTAATTTTAGATTAGTCCGTACGCCTACCTTCCATTGTAATTTCTTGGTATCGTAGAAACCACCGAGTTCTAGATATTGACGTAATAATTCTAAAGGCGGTTGGGCACCATATTGTTCTGGTGCAGGCATATTCAAGTCATCTACAAACACAACCACCTGAAGTAAAGGAAAATGGATGTAAGTTGTCATATGGTTCAATTTAGAATTAACAAATTCTTTTTATTATTATGGAGTAAAGGATCCTTAAATCTTGGAGCTTCAACTGAGCACTTTCACTGAAATGACATCTTACATTTCTGTATCAACCGAGCTAATTAACACTGGCAGATGACCTGCATGTGCTATGAAAATCTTAAGGATATTTAAATTCTTGATCAACATCGGATTGAACTGGGGAATTCCCCATTAGTGAGCCAACAGCCGACACCTCCATTGTTTGTAATTGCTAATGATAAAATAATCGCGGTCTGTTTTAAAGAAATATGAATCTCACCTTTCTGCCTTTAGGAGCACCCATTGCATCTTTACCCTTCTTGATTAACTTGTGCATAATCTGAGCCTGAAGTCGAGCTGAACTCGTCTGAGCGCTGAATTGTATCGTTGTACTCAACAGACCGGTCTGTATCTTTGGTTTTGCCGTGCCGAGTAAAACATCCAATGATTTACTTTCGGTTTCTTCTTCACCAAACCTGGTCAGACTGCTTATATCATCTAAGATGGACGTTTGTTTCTCCGAATAGTTAAAGATCTCACCAAGAATAGTTCCATTCTTGTAAGTTGTCCCCCCTTCTTTTTGCAGACGTTTTAACATGTTGTTGATAATGGCTGATTTTCCAACACCAGAATCACCTAAACAAAAAACCAACATATAAATGATGCAAATGAATCATCTTAGAGAGAGAGAAATGGGGACACAAACTAGGTCATTTCGGGACTAACACACGGTTCAATTTTATTTCAATAATTTGCATGTGCAGTGGGAGGAAACTGGAGAACCAGAGAAAAATGACGTTTCAAGGGGAATCAAAACCATGCCAGTTTACTCAATGGGAGGACTTATGATACAGCACAACTTTTGGCCATCCAACCCACCAGTTGATTAAGGGGACTGAAGGAAGGGATTAAGAGTGTGCTTTTTAGTGAGTCAGGTGACTGTAACCTTCTGAATTCTCAGAATTACAATCAAATGTCACAATTCTGTGTATCCCCCTAACACAGCAAACAGGTTTCAGATGATTTGGTTGGTTGAGATATTTTCGTAAAGATACATTATGGAAGATTAGATAAAGAGTTGGCAGGTTCTCACAAAAATTGTTCAAAATTAGATAATGTTAACATTTTTTGCTGAAAATTGAAGTCAAATTGATCAACTCTGAACCAAGGAATTAGCGATTTAATTTTAGATCATCATTACTAGAGTCAGTACGATAAAAAACATAATCTCGATTATCCATATTTTGAATTAATCATCAACTAATCGAGTAAATATCGCAGACTGACATCAAGAGTTGATTATGGACAGTACAAGTTAATTAATGTCTAAATATCTAATGGATAATTTAGATAGCATTTCAAGCCTATAGGAAGACTTGCAATATGCAGATTTAGCTCTTGCATAATGTATGTTTAAGCTTTAAAGACCCAAATCTTATTATTTGGATTTACAGAATCCAGTTCCGTAAAGTTCAATCGAATTTCCGATAAGTGAAGGCCCTAACTCCCTGTCGTTACCTGTGATAAGAACTGGATGTTTATGAAGCAGAAGTAAACTAGTCAGGAACGAGAAGCGGATGATGTCAACAGTTGGAACAATCTCCGCCTCCTGAGGTCCGTCACTTTTCTTCTGATCAGACATTAATCCCATTGTCTCTCCAATTGTTATCATGGCCCCTTTTTCAATCAGCGATTTGGTCGTTGGTATCATTGCATCCCAGGGAGAGAAGCCGCCTGTCTCCATATTGACGAAGAAACTGTACATACTACGGTTGCCCGCTGGTAGTCGTACACCTAATGGAGGCTCAACTTCAAAGATTTCCCGCATAAAATTATCGAATTCATTACAGATATTAACGTCAACGTCTTTATCCGAGCCACGTCGACTGACCTCATCCTCGTCCATATCTTCCTGTCGTCGCAGTATGCCACCAACGCTCCAGGTGTAGCAAAAGGCATAAAGTTTACCCAGGAAGTTCAACAACTGACCAGGGTTTTTATGTAAATAATACGGTTTTTCATTCCTGGAAAATTCAATACAAACAAGGAATTTTTATTTGCACAAGTAGAGAATTTATTTATGAGCTGTGTATAGCGACCAAAAATCCTATTGCGATACTTGACAAAATTTTTAGAGAGCTGATTATGAAATGAAATGAAAAAAGGGCTTTAACGTCCTACTCTTCTGCACCTAACCTGGGATAATGGAAGACGGGCATACGCCATACAGTGTGCTATGAGGGAAATTTTTCCCGAGCAGAGGCGCTAGAGCCTACTCTTATATCGAATTCCAACTGCCAAGGGATCTTTTACATGCACGCCAATGTGCACACAGGACCCCGGTTTTTCGTCACATCGAACGTCTAAGAGCTCATTATGGGCCTGGCATGTAAATAAATGTCGAAATTAATGATTTGTATAACATTCAAGGCCAAACGAAAGATCTGCATCAGGTAACTTTTGTATACAATACAATAATCAAATTTTTTTAATTTATTTCTTACTTGTCATCTTTACTATGTGAATCCTCCATAGCTTCAATATCGTCACGTAATTTATTTTGTCGTTTTGATTTACGTTTCGATTTACCAGACTTGGATAATGGTCCACGCGATGAGTTTCTACTTGATACACGGCTCTCACCACTACCAGGTCGTAACTCATCCTTGTCTGAAAACAAATCAAACGAAAATTTGTTAGTGTGTGAATTTTGACTCGTTTTGTGTACTGGTAGTCAGTCTGTGAATTTTAACCCATTTTGAGTAAAGGTACTCAGTTTGTGAATTTTGACCCGTTTTGTGTACCAGTACTCAGGCTGTGAATTTTAACCTGTTTCGTGTACCACTATTCAGTCTGTGAATTTTAACTTGTTTTGTGTACCAGTACTCAGTCTGAAAATTAACTCGTTTTGTGTACTGGTACTCAGTCCGTGAATTTAACTCGTTTTGTGTACCGGTACTCAGTCTGTGAATTTTAACTCGTTTTGTGTACCGGTACTCAGTCTGTGAATTTTGACTCGTTTTGTGTACCAGTATGTCAGATAAGTTAGAAAGTTTGGCTCCAATGATGCTCTACAGCTTCTCTCTTTTGAATTTCTAAAATGAAAATAAAATGGGGTTTAACTTGTAAGGGTAATGAAGACAGACATATCCCATGCAGATTACTATGAGGGCATTTCTGCCCGGATAGCGGCGCTACAGCCTTCTCTTATGTCAAATTCTAACTAACACATAATAGAACTTTATTTTAGTTAGGAGGGCCTGAAACTAGAAGACCCAGAGAAAACCCACAAGGTTGGGCAGTCGACCCTACGCCTTGTCACGTACAAGCTTGGTATGGAAACAAAACAGTTTAACTTCATGACAGGCATTATGATCTGAAATTCATGTATCATACCAGCCACTCAACCCCTTGTTTGAATGTGGCAGTCGTTACCTGGGTTACCGAATCCACCATTTTTACTCATGTAGTCCAGATACGCCATCAACAAATGACACAAAGTGGCCACGATACTCATGTCTGGTGCAACCACGGTTTGGAACCTCTGGTATTTCTTCAAGAACTTTAGTCCTCTGTCCACACTGTGCTCAAATAGCGCCAGCAGGTGATTCCTTCCACTTTCAGGAATATCCCTGGGCAGATTCTGTATCCAGCTTTTCACAAATGGCCACCATCCCAATTCAACTGGATCCTGAAAGTAATTTTTTAATTACCAACAAAACAGAATGAAGGATTGAAAAAGGCTTGGACACGTTGATAGTCAAGTCACAAAATATTGTAATTCCAGAAGTCATTTTCAAATGGTTATTTGGTTTAAAAACGACCATACGCCTTGTCACATCCAACAGGGGAATCAAAACCACCTGAGTAGACTCTATAACCTTATGATACAGTGTGCATGTGCTAACCATTCGGCCATAACCCCCCACCCCCCCATCCGTATAATAAAGAGAGAGAGAGAGAAATGGGGTTTAATGTCCACTCGACACAATCTAGGTCATTTTAAGACCTATATATGGTTTAATTTAATTTCAATAATTCGCTTGCACGTAGGGTTCTTTAGAAGTTGGAGGAAACCGGAGGAACCAGAGAAAACCCTCAAGAATAGACAATCAAACCCAACACCTTGTCACGTACAACCAGGGATTCGAAACCACGCCAGTTGACTCAATGAAAGGCCTGTATGATACAGTGCACACGTGCTAACCATTCAGCCAACTCCCCTTTGTGTAATTAACATAATGACTGTATGTATACAAAGTATTATGAACCATTTGCTAAAGCTCCTCTCCAGGATTATACATGTCTTATTTAATCAGTAGTCGGTTGGGATTTGAAAGGGACTATTTTAGAATTCCAACAACAGAGAGGTTTTAAGCTTGAAAAACAAAAAAAAAATCACTGCTGCTCTTTGCTGGTATGCAAATTTATGATAAGAACAAGACATACATACCATATAAACCACAGCACATCTACTTATGGTAGCTGGACTAGCCTGAGATAAATTATCTACTTCAAATATTAATCTCATTCCTGGTGCTAAACTAATCTGTTCTCCACTTGCTAGACATAAAACCTGAATAATATTTAGAAAAATTTATATTTAATTTAGAGTTTGAACTACTGGGGTGCAATCTGATTAAAATACAGATCTATATACCAGAAACAACCGGAAAACAACCAGAAAAACACTAAAAAACGGAAAACACACTAAATACCGGAAAACACCCTAAATAGGCAACCCGGAGCCTGGTCCTCTGGAAAACACCAGAAAAACCTAACCCTAACCCTACATCCCCCCCCCCCCCGCACAGAGGACCAGGTCCCGAGTTCACGAAGCATTCTCAGACTTAAGTTGAGAATTTGCTCAACTTTCAATCACTGTTTATGAGAAATATATTTGAGGCAGAACCATAAAACTTTGCACATAGTTTCTTATTCACGTATTTGGTACATTAAAACAACAAAATTAATATAATCGGCTATATTTTAGTTAAAATAAGGTGAACAAGTTTGAGTAAATTCTCAACTTAAGTCTGAGAATGCTTTGTGAACTTGGGGCCTGGTCTTTTAGAAAACACCGTAAAAAATTAACCCAAACCCCCGCACACAGAGGAACAGGCTTCAGGTTATCCATTTAGAGTGTTTTCATTTTTTAGCGTTTTTGCAAAGTTTTCCTGTATATAGTATAACTTGGTGTTTTCCAGTAGTTTTCCGGTTGTTTTCGTAGTGTTTTTTATAGTTTTGATGGCCTACACTACATGAAGATCTGACCAGAAGGTTGCTTCAGCGGTCGTATGAGTGGCTTTTGAACCTATGATGTCAGATGTTGATTAATCAATCAGCGGCGACGTTTCTAGCGGTTTACGGACGGTTCTGAGTATCATTGGCTACTCCCTCACTTTAACGAGAACGCAGGTTATATAACAACTCTTCCAGATCCTAGAGTAGTATAGATAAGAAACTGAAATTTTGAACTATAAAAACGAAATGAAATAGGATCTGTGTTTTAATCGGATTGAATGCGTTGTGAAGTGTTGGTTGGGGTGGGTGGGTGCAAGGGTTTGCCTTGACACTGAATAACGTTCATCGTCAAGTGTGTTGCAACTTTTCGGCACTCTTGTCCTAATACGTTAATCTGTCTAACCATAAAACCTGAACAATATCAAACACAAATCTAAATTCAGTTTTAATTAAGATTATATTAGATGAGGAATGGGTTGGTTTGGGGTGAGTGGAGGTTTGGCCTTGACATTGAAATAGTTTGCTCTTCGGGGCAATCTCAAGTCTTTTGGCACTCCATGGCCAGTCCTTTATTTTAAAGAAGGATAACCAACTGCGAGAAAATTTGATTCTTGTTAGGAAATAAAATAAAATGGAGTTTAACGTTCCACTGTTCTGCTCCTAAACTGGGCCAATGAAGACGGGCATACGTCATACAGTGTGTTATGAGGGAATTTTTGCCTGGAAAGCAGCACTACAGACTACTCTTATATCGTGGGCCTACTCTTATATCGAGTTCCTACTGTCAAGTGATCTTTTCCACGGATTAGGCGCACGCCAATTAGTACACAGGACCTCGGTTTTCGTCCCAGCAAAACGACTAGACAGCTGTCCTTGTCAGGCCCTCCATCCTGTATCAATGACGAGGGGCACACCAGAAAATCTGGATGAACTTACTTGGCCAATGCAGGGATAGATCACCTGACCTTCCGGCTAGCGAGCCAGCGTCAGGCCTTATATAAATTCATTATTATCATTAATTATTATTATCAAATGTGAAGAGAATTTGTGTTACCTTTGAATCATCTAATACTGTATTAAGATTTTCTACCCATAGCGTATCAACTGGTCCGTCTAATATAATCCATCTCCAATCAGTGGGTATCGTCTCTAACATATCTTTCCTCTCTCCGTCCTCTATAATATCCGTCTGATCACTGACACTTGTAGCTCCAGTACGGGTTGTCGTCTAAAAATACATATCGTAATATTCTATTAAACATGATTTCATCAACAGCGATTCTCTTAACACAATGTACAATTTTATGGATACACAATTACTAAGTTTGTTAATAATAAGACGAGAGTATCCTCTTTGAAACGTCGCTTATTATCAAACTCAGTAATTGTGTATCCATAAAATTGTACCTTGTCTTAATATGTTCAATTACTAAATGCCAATCAAAGAAGCAATGTTCTTGTTGTAGGGCTTTGCTCCTGTATAGCTCACTACACTTTATTTATATTTAGCGCTAATATTAATATTTTAATTCAACTAATGCAAGGTTTCTTGATGAAAGAGAGGGGGGGGGGCGACTGGTTAGCACATGTCATTAAGTCAAGTGACGTGCTTTTGATTCCCTAGTTGTATATGAAAAGGAATAGGGTCGCCTGTCCTACCCCGTGGGGTTTCTCCAGGTCCTTTGGTTCCTCCTACCGCTAGAGACCACTACATTCAAGCGAATTATTGAAATAAAATTGAACCATGCTAGTCCCTTTAATCACTTAGTTTGTGTAGCGGAGATGTAGGGTTATGATACCATAGTGGCCTGTTCATTATTTTACCAATTGGCTAGATTAAGAGAGAGAGAGAGAAATAGGGTATACCGTCCACTCGACACAGACTAGACCATTTCTGGATTAACATATGGTTTAATTTTTTTTTTAATAATTCGCTTGCGCGTAGGGGTCTTTAGCAGTTGGGGGAAACCCGGAGTACCCGGAGAAAACCCACAAGGATAGACAGACAGCTAGATTAGGAACACAGATCCTGACTGATACTCAATAGTTGGGCTTGACTATTCTCCAAGGTTTTTTAAGAAAATTTTGCAGTGCAAGCTCTTGCGAGAATCCTTGTGTGAATTTGATTTGGAGATTCGCTTGAATTTCTAGCCCTAAACAAAGAATCTTTTTAATGAATTTTTTCATACCTGTGTTATCTGGGAATAATTGGTCAAGTGATGTGGTTTCGATTCCCTGGTTGTACGTGACAAGGAGTAGGGTCGCCTGTCCAACCTCCTGCGTTTTCTCTGGGTCCTCTGGTGGAAGAACAATTGAACCATGTGTTAGTCCCTAAATGACCGAGTTTGTGTCGAATGGACGTTAAACTCCATTTCTTTCTCTCTCAGTTATCAGAGTTGGAGTAAGATACTAACTCACAAACCATGTGGTCTGGGGTCCACTCTCGATATTTGGTGCAGAAAGTTGATACGGGATGGATGGCATGGAATGAAAGAGTGTCTAGTTATTTGGATGAGACAAAAACAGATCATGTGTATACTTCACATAATAAAATAAATTATATTCCTTTTATATTATTGGATATCTTGGCTCAGTCTAAAGATCCACAGGCTGTACAGGTAGATTTTACTCCATTTATAATTCATCTAAAATCTGGATTTCAAATTGCCTGTCCAACCTCGTGGGTTTTCTCCGGGTCCTCCAGTTTCCTCCCACTGCTAAAGACCCCTACGCATAAGTGAATCATTGCAATAAAATTAAACCATATGCTAGTCCCGAAGTGACCTAGTTTGTGTCGATTGGACGTTAAACCCCATTTCTCTCTCTTAAACAAGAAAGTGGTTTCCCCTTTTTAGTGGTGTAGGTCGGAAGAAAAGGAACTGGTTGATTTGATGAATAAAAAATTTATTAACCCAAATGAAAATTTGGATATTAAAACCCCTATTCCATCAATTTTTTTTTTCATTTATATTGTACTGTGTTTTCAGCCACATCTTGGTAAATGTTTTGGTAATATCAAGGAATTAGATATACGTCATATTCCCCGTCAACCACCAACCGTTAAAACTATCGTCTCTAATGAAGGAGAAGTTATTAACATGCCAAGGTAAGACATTCTCTCCTTTAAACATGCATTATGCAAGAGCTAAATCTGACTATTGTAGCTCTTTCTTTAGGCCTGAAATGTTTTCTAAATTACTAATTAGACATTAATTAACTGATATAGGCCATAATCAACTCTCGATGGCATCAGATTTCTCTGATATTAAATAGATTTCCCAGTTGTACATGACAAGGAGTTTTCTCCAAGTCCTCCTATTTCTTCTCACTGCTTAAGCGAATTATTGAAACCATATTTTAGTCCTGAAATGACTTAGGTTCTGTTGAGTGGACATTGAACCCCACTTCCCATTCTCTCTCCCTAATCAACTGTATGTTTTCCTCTTGGCAATGTGTACACAATGATGAACGAACACATAAAAAAAAGTCCTTGGTTGGTAAAATTTGACGAACCACAGGTAGAAATATTGTTTTGTTTTAATTAATGTGAAATATTAAAATAGCATTATGCAAGAGCAAAATCTGCTTATTACAGGTCTTTCTTTGGGCCTGAAATGTTATCTAAATAATCAATTAGACATTAGTTAACATATCAAGACCATAATAAACTCTTGATGTCAAGGCTAGACTTCGATGTTGGCGGATTGAAATCCTATATGCCGCTTAATGGCCGTTGATAATTAAATCAATCAATTGGATAATCGAGACTATGCTGTTTATATTAATGATTTGAGTAATGATGACCGAGGCTATGTGAATATTTCAAACGCTTTTTTCTCGGCTAATAATGGATCAATTTGACTGAAATTTTCAGCAAATTACCTGTACACCATCTAGTTTTTAACTATTGTAGTGAGAACTGCCATCTCTTTATCTTATCTCCCATAATGTAACTTTAAATTTGTGTAATATTTTGTATGATTTATTTTTGTAGAAATATTCGTGCTCGTGGACCTGTAGAACAGTGGCTTGGCACAGTAGAATCCGGAATGTTTGAAACTGTTAAAAAGTAAGTTATCATTCCACATGAAACACATCAACAGAACATAGTTTTTATGGGATACAATCATAAATTTTATTCTAAGAGCACTATGTTTCGAGAAGTATTCTCATATCGTTGTCATTGTGCTTGATAACAATAAGAGGATACTTGTTGAAACTTGGTGCTTTTAGAATAAAACTAGTGATTGTATCCCATAAAAACTGTGTTCTATTTATATCATGCACAGTTATACAAAATATGGGCTTTTTAAATGATAATTGGGGCTTTAAAACATGAAATATACTCTCCCAAAAAAGAAACGCAATGTGACATTTCGTCATTGGTATACCTTCGCTTTACCGTCCCCTCGTTGCAAAAGAAACTGAACATAACTGTTCTCCGGTGTTGCTGTGACCATACTCTCAGGTCTGAACCCAATGAAGAGGATCGCTGTTGAGAACCGTTTCCGCAAATGTCGTAACCGGAAGTGACGATCGCGGTCAGGTGGGGTCACTCTTGTTTGGCCTGAAGTTGAGCGGTCACTTGTTAAACTTCGTTGTCGGTACCTATCCAAAAAGCGAGAAATGGAATCCTGGGAAACATTCAGCAGTCTTGGTACAGCTGTCTGGGATTCACCTGCTTGTAACCGACCAATAGCGTTGTTGTGTTTGTCTTCGTTCAGATGTGGCATCACTTGGTTTGTTGAGTGTTGACGTGTGCAACTGATTTAGAAACCGAGAACCCCCTGGATTTTAAAGACCTTAGATTTAGGTTCCATGCCAATAGCTCGCGAAGTTGTTAAACTCTTGTGTCTTGGTGTTATCCAGCGAAAACAAATTTCGGAAAAAAGTATCATAAGTCACAATTAGTGACCCTACCTTTAAAAACCAATAATGTATTTCTTTTATCCTTACATAAGTCATTAAAAACAAGTAAGATTTATCGATACAGCGACCTCGTTCAAATAAAAAATGATGAAAAATGTGCTGTGCGTTTCTTTATTTTAGAGTATATATAAAATAATCAAACTTATTTCTTTGTTTATTTTCTGTGTTTCAGGCATGTGAAGCTTGGGCTGGGTGATTGGTTAGGTATTGATGTACAGGAATGGGTCATTAAACATCCCGGTCAAGTCGTACTCACTGTCGTAAGTATTTTGATTCATTTATATCAATTTTGATTTAAATTAGTCCCAATCTGATTGAAACACAGATCCTATTTCGTTTCGTTTCTTATAGTTCAAAGTTTTGTTTTATTTGTCTGTACTACACTAGGATCTGGAAGAATTGTTATATAACCTGCATTCTGAATAGTGTGAGGGTGTAGCACCATGAGCCTTTTTGTCTGACGTGGAGAGCGTGTGTTGTAGCCGGTCCGGTCGCCACATCCTACGTATGACCCATGCATCTTGTTTTTGCTACATATTACCGTTAGCCTTGTGATCGTCTAGGATTTATCTCAGATCGTCTTTTCTTCTCTTTCACGTTGTGTGTTTCTTCTTACTCCTTTCTTAAGACGTTTGTCTTCTTCAGTTATAACAATGCAACAGTTCGTTTTTACCTTTTATGTAGCATAGGTATACATACAAGCATAGTACATACAATTACAGCCAATGCTAACTAAACTCTTCCCAACCTAGACACCTCGCGGTGCCTAGGACTCTTAGATGGTAACCCTCTGGAATCTAATCGAAGTCTGGAATCCAAATGTCGTCTGTCTTAAAGTTACAATATAGGCTGTTTTATAGCCTAATGGATATCATGCAGGCCGAAGCGTGTTCATGACCATGAACCTGTGCAATTAAGAATATGATTGGATAAATCAAGCCAAATGACGCAATAGGTAAACTTCTGTGCACATGTAATTTGTTGAAAGATAGAACTAGTTTGTTATGGCTATACAACTCGTTTTTTATGTAACCCTGTCAATCATTGACTAAGTTGATTTTAGTACAGACCTACATATATGTGAACCAAAGATATTAATTAATGAAATAATATGCCATCTTATTTCTCGAGCAAAAATTCTTCTAAAAGTATTACAAGGGATCAGCCAATGAAACCATCTGTTACGGCGACTTAATGGCATGTAATGCACGGATCTGTGGGTAAATCCCTAGAAATGTCTGACACCAGGGTCAAAAGCCACTCATAGACTCTGACGAGACATCCAACTACAACTGGTCAGATTTTGATGTAGTGTAGGCCATCGAAAGTAAAAGTAATGAAATATAGATCATAAGGTCTTTCATTGAGTCAACTGGCGTGGTTTTGATTCGCCAGTTGTACATGACAAGAAGTAGGGTTGCCTGTCATGGGGTTTCTGCAGTTTCCTCCCACTGCTTAAAGACCTTCATGTGCAAGCAAATTCATGAAGTAAAATTGAACCATATATTAATCCCGAAATGACCTTGTTTAGTGTCGAGTGGTCATTAAAGGGACAATAACACTCTTGCTGGCTTGGCAGCTCTAGAAAATAAATAATAGTCTTATTCTAAGTACCAGATGTTTATGTGTCCTACCTGTTGTGTAAATTATCCATTACATCATATTTTACTTGTCCAGAGGGTTCGAAAATATTTTAAAATCCAAGTCACATTTGAAAAGGTTTACGTTAACCTTTTCAAATCATGTAGTTGAATTTTTCCAATTTTTTAAGGTGTGTTACGATGAAATTTGTATCATCAATTTATTTGAATATTGTAAAATAATACAATTTGTTGACCAGAATAAAGATTGGGACATATTATTCAATTACAACAAGAGTGTTATTGGGGCTTTAAACGCCATTGCTCTCTCTCTTATTATTTTTCTGTATATTTTATTTCTTCAGACTCAGATTATGTTCAATAAAGAAGTCTCGAAATGTTTTGATGAATCTAATCCCCGATCTGCTTTGATAACAGCTCGTGGCAACATGGTGGACTCATTAAATAAATTTGCTGGCCTTGTTTCTACCAATCTACTTTCGTACCAGAGAATGAGTATAGAAGCCTTACTGACGATCACTGTACATAATCGTGATATCGTCAACAACATGATCTCGGATAAAGTTATAAAACGGGAGGATTTTGAATGGAAAAGGTATGTAATATGTGACCTGCACCCACGAAACCAGGCGCTTGTCGCACAACTTCATTTTGTACTACGAACACAATAGCATAAACCGTATGCCTTCTTTTTGCTGTAAATGAGCCGAACTCAACTCCAGATAATGTGATAAATTCAAAAAGAATTGTGACAAAATGATGTATAACTTTTATCAAACTGAACTTGTTAATATCCCACTGTTTTGATAATATATATAATGTTGACCTTTTAACTCTGTATGCTTGCGCTGTTCTTAAGTCACGATTGTCTGTGTCTGTATTTAAACATGTAATTTATAATTCAATAAGTCCCTTTTCAAACTACACATGATCTGTGTACAACACTCGGCAGGACTTCAAAGAGAATGTAGTAATGGTCAGTGCATTATACCATGACATGATAATAACTTTAAAGGAAATACCCAGTGCAGTTACAGATACCATAATCTGATATATATGATGATCACTTTTGCCCATGTTCCCTAATTGTCGTATGCTATAAAAGCAGGAGTTTACTGACAGATTTGAATTAGAGCTTCTTCTGAATCTCTTTTTATAAAAATGACCAAGAACCTGGTTTTGTGGGAGCAGCTCATATATTATTAGGAGACAGATAAAATTTACAGAATGATATAAAGTCCTTGAACATCATTAAGAATTGAGAATACCTTGTAAACAACAATATCATGAAAGTTGAATCACCAATAGGAGAATCACTCCAAATATGGGTAAATTCCAATTAGTATTTATGATGAATTTAGAATTAGAGTAAAGTGCCGGTTCAAACATCGCACAGTGACAAGTAGTAGGGTCGCCTGTCCAACTTCGTGGGTCTTCTCCGGGACGTCCGGTTTCCTCCCACTTCTAAAGACCGCTTCACGCAAGCAAATTATTGAAGGAAAATGAAACCATATGTTAGTCCCGAAATGACCTAGTTTATGTTGAGTGTAAGTTAAACCCCATTTCTCTCTCTCTCCAACATCGTATGGGAGTACATGTAGGTTGAATTTAAAAGTTTAAAGAAAAATGTATCGATATTTTCATTTTTATACGCCCACATTTTCATGTGGACGTATTATGTCGTCGCCCCTGTCCGTCCGGACGTCCGTCCGTCCGTCCACAATTTGTTTGTGGACTCTCTACAGGTCACAATTCTTATCTGATTTTGACGAAACTTGAAATATAGGTTTATTCCCATAAGATCTCGGTTCCTTTCGATATTGGCATGTATCGGATCGGAACTTCATGGATTATGGCCCCTGATTGTACGAAATATCATGTTTTTAGCTTGTGGACCCTATAGAGGTCACAATTTTGAACCGATTGTGATGAAACTTGACATGCATGTTTATAACCCCAAAATCTTGGTTCCTTTCGATATTTGCGGCCATCGGATCGTAACTTCCTGAATTATGGCCCCTGATTGTCCGAAAAATCGCCCTTTTTAGCTTGTGGTCCCTCTGGAGGTCAAAATTATTATCCGATTTAAAAAACCGTTCAATTATATCACCGTTACATGGTAATGAAGGTTGAGTTCAAATTTCGTGAAAATCGGACCAAAATTGACAAACAAAATGGCTGCCGTTTGTACGCGAATTGTGTGAAAATATGTTATATCAAGGTTGTGGACCCTATCGAGGTCACAATTTTGAACCGATTTTGATTAAAATTGACATGTATGTTTATAAACCAAAGATCTTGGTTCCTTTCGATATTTGCACCCATCGGATTGTAACTTCCTGAATTATGGCCCCTGATTGTCCGAAAAATTGCCCTTTTTAGCTTGTGGTCCCTCTGGAGGTCAAAATTATTATCCGATTTAAAAAACCGTTTGGTTATATCACCGTTACATGGTAATGAAGGCTCTGTTCGAATTTCGTGAAAATCAAACCAAAATTGACGGACAAAATGGCTGCCGTTTGTACGCGAATAGTGTGAAAATATGTTATATCAAGGTTGTGGACCCTATAGAGGTCACAATTTTGAACCGATTTTGATGAAACTTGACATGCATGTTTATAACCCGAAGATCTTGGTTCCTTTCGATATTTGCGCTCATTGATTCGTAACTTCCTGAATTATGGCCCCTGATTGTACGAAAAATCACCCTTTTTAGCTTGTGGTCCTACTGGAGGTCAAAATTATTATCCGATTTAAAAAAACGTTTGATTATATCACCGTTACATGGTAATAAAGATTGAGTTCAAATTTCGTGAAAATCGGACCAAAATTGACAGACAAAATGGCCGCCGTTTGTACGCGATTAGTGTGAAAATACGTTATATTAAGGCTGTGGACCCTATACAGGTCACAATTTTGAACCGATTTTGATGAAACTTGACATGCATGTTTATAACCCAAAGATCTTGGTTCCTTTCGATATTTGTGCATATCGGATTGTAACTTCCTGAATTATGGCCCCTGATTGTACGAAAAATGACCTTTTTTTTAGCTTTTGGCTCCTCTGGGGTCAGAATTATTATCCCATTTACCCACTTAGCAACATGATCCCCAGTCGAATTTGAAGCCTACTGAAATGAACCTTTATAACCCAAAGATCTTAATTCATTTCGATATTTGCACATAGGAAAAATCACTTTCGGTATTGCTTGTTCTCTATCCATCTCTGGAAAATGTGGGCGTATCCTGCCTGGCAGTGCCAGCCTATCTTTAAATTTTCAGACAGTTGCGATATGAATGGGACGAGCAGACCAATAACTGTTTGGTTTTACAGTCGAATGCTTCGTTTCAATATGGCTACGAATATTTAGGCTGTTCTCCTCGACTAGTCATCACTCCTCTTACAGATCGATGTCATTTAACGCTAACGGGAGCGTTACATTTACATCTGGGTGGTTCACCTGCCGGACCTGCTGGTACAGGAAAAACAGAAACCGTCAAAGACTTAGCTAAGGTAAAAACACAAACTTCCATGAAAAAAGCGTACTCATTGTACTTTCAGGTGCCAGGTTCAGTCATTATAAAGTTCTTTCGACGTCCAATTTCATCAGTGGTGCAGAATGGAGGGCCTTAATAGAAATGAAATATCTAGTTGTGCGAGTGGAACAAAAAAAAACCTGAGGTTCCGTGTTTGCCATTCGCAGTATGTTAAAGATCCTCTGACAGATCATAGCGCAGTGTTCTGGGCATAATGTCTTTCCTTGCTTGTGATGTGAATTGCTTTACATATGCACTAGCGAATTGTTGTATAAAATTGAACCCTATGTTAGTCATGAAGTGACTTAGTTTGTGTTAAACCCCATTCTCTCTCTCTCTGTAATATAATTTTGTTTTTTTTATTTATTGTAGGCGATGGGTAAACAATGTGTTGGGTTGGGTTAGGGTTAGGGTTAGGGTTAGGGTTAGGGTTAGGGTTAGGGTACTACGTTTGAACGAAAATGGTCCAAGTTCATATGGTCCAAAATGCATTTTGTTACAGAATCTATAAACAGTAGTACTCTGAAATTGAGCGTGTGATCTACATTGGTCTATTGTCGAATTGTATTAAAATTTGGACCCTGTACGTCAACCGGAAATAGGTGTTTGTTCTTAAAAAATGGATAAAAATGCGAAAAACCACACCCGAGTCGAGTATGGTCCAAACTTCTTTTTTTTTTTTTACAGAATCTATAAACAGTAGGTGTCTAAATTTGCGCGTGTGATCTATATTCGTCTACTGTCGAATTGCATTAGAATTTAGAACTTGTACTTGAGCCGCAAGTAGGTGTTTGTTTATGAAAAATAGAGAAATTTGGTGAAAAAAGACGTGTGAGCTTTAAGACGATTAGTGTATTTTGGTCATTGGCCATTTAACTGTAAAATACCAGCCAGAGATTTCTATTCGTCATCTGTCTCACTACAAATAACTGGGTTTTTTCGCATTCACCCTGGGTATATGTTGTTTTATAAAGCGAACGGCGTTAGCCGTGAAGCTCTGTAATATTCAAAAGCTATGGATCAGAAGAAAATGTTTAAAATTACTATCCCTGGCCAATATCAATGCGAAAGTTGTTGTGTGTTTATAAATAACATTTCGATTAAAACCTAGAAACTGTATGTTATGACTCGACGCTATAGAAAACGATTATCATTATTGTCCTTGTCAAATTAGGATAGTTCAAAGTGGAAGAAAACCCCAAAAGTATACTCCAAGACAACCGTGAAGTTGACGAGTACATTTCGGGCTATAATTTAGCGTAGGGTAATGTGGAATAAAACGATTTTGAACAAGTTGTTCAAAACGGGTGTACCCCAATAGTATACCCCCCAAAAAGCGTGAATTTTATGTGTGTATTTCGGGCTATAATTTAGCGTAGGTATTGTGGAAGGAAACGATTTTGAACAAGTTGTTCAAAACAGGTGCACCCTTTTAAAACTTTGCGTGTAAGGGTGTACCCGTGCGAGTTAATAAAGGGATGTAATTTAGCGTAGGTATTGTGGAAGGAAACGATTTTGAACAAGTTGTTCAAAACGGGTGCACTCTTTTAAAACTTTGCATGTAAGGGTGTACCCATGCGAGTTAAGGGTTGGGCTATAATTTGGCGTAGGTATTGTGGAAGGAAACGATTTTGAACAAGTTGTTCAAAACTGATGCAGCCTTTTAAAACTTTGCATGTAAGGGTGTACCCATGCGAGTTAAGGGTTAGGGATATAATTTGGCGTAGGGTATTGTGGAAGGAAACGATTTTGAACAAGCTGTTCAAAACAGGTGCACCCTTTTAAAACTTTGCGTGGAAGGTTGTACCCGTGCGAGTTAATAAAGGGATATAATTGAGGGGTTAGGGTATTGTGGAAGGAAACGATTTTGAACAAGTTGTTCAAAACTGATGCAGCCTTTTAAAACTTTGCATGTAAGGGTGTACCCATGCGAGTTAAGGGTTAGGGATATAATTTGGCGTAGGGTATTGTGGAAGAAACGATTTTGAACAAGCTGTTCAAAACAGGTGCACCCTTTTAAAACTTTGCGTGGAAGGGTGTACCCGTGCGAGTTAATAAAGGGATATAATTGAGCGTAGGTATTGTGGACGAAAACTTGTTTGAAACGGGTGCGCCCTTCTGAATTGGATCCTATTTTTCGGTAGCTTATTTTTGTAGACCTATCATTCCATGTATACAAATTTTCAAAATTTATAAAATGTTTCTTTAACATGGACACGTGTTCGTAATCAAAAGAAAATTATTGCAAACGCCAGGAAATGGTGTTGATGACATTTTAAAGACCAGAATGCGAATTTTAACTACTTACAAACCTCCTTTGTCGCCTCCTTTTGGAGATTAACCTAGGGTAAACATTGTGTATACATTTGGGTATACCTGTGAGAGGGTACGTGACCGGACGTGATTTTAAATCGTTCACGTGACGACTCACATTATAAGATGGCGTCTGAATATGACGGATTAGTCGGAACAGGAAGACTAAATACGGAGAATTTGCTTGATATAATGGGCAATCACACATCAATTGCGGAATTTCTGCGAGACGAAGAGGCACGATTTTCGTTTCATGCCACGCGTGCGACCGAGCTCGAGCAAGAGATCTTGATAGAGGGAGAGTTTGATTTCGATGGTGAGACAGATGACGAATAGAAATCACTGGCTGGTATTTTACAGTTAAATGGCCAATGACCAAAATACACTAATCGTCTTAAAATTCTAATACAATTCGACAATAGACGAATATAGATCACACGCGCAATTTTAGACACCTCCTACTGTTTATAGATTCTGTAAAAAATGAAGTTTGGACCATACTGGACTTGGTGGTTTTTCGCATTTTTATCCATTTTTTTAAGAACAAACACCTATTTCCGGTTGACGTACAAGGTCCAAATTTTAATACAATTCGACAATAGACAAATGTACATCACACGCTCAATTTCAGAGTCCTACTGTTTATAGATTCTGTAAAAAATGCATTTTGGACCATATGAACTTGGACCATTTTCGTTCAAACGTAGTACCCTGTCCCGAGAACCCAACCTGCAAATCCTAACCCAACCCAACCTAACCTAAACCATGAAAATCTAAACTACCCGACTGATTTACCAAAAAATACAATAACCACCTAAACCTGGGTTGAGCCCGGGTTTAACCTGGGTTGAACCCGGGTTGAACCTGAACGAGGGCCTAAGCACCCACTTTTTTCAATTCTTATGTAAATTTTTAAGTTAAATTTGGTATAAAGTTTCAAATTTGGATACTTCTTTTTAATAAAGTTTTTTATCTCTAAAAATATATCTAATGTTGTAAAATTTCTAAATTTTTAAACAGTTTGTAATGATATAAATAACAAAGTTTTAAAAAAGATAATATTAAATGAATTTTGAAATTAATTTTCTCATAAAAAACGCAAATAAAACATTCTTCTCTAATGCAAGCTATTTATAGTATTCTGCCAGAAGAGAAGAAAGTAGTATTCAACTTATAACCCTAACCCTAACCCATAACCCTGTCCCGAGAACCCAACCTAACCTAACCTAACCGAACCCGAATATCTTATCTCACCACTTCAAAATCAAAGAAACCAACCTGCAAATCCTAACCCAACCCGAATATCTAATCTCACCAATTCCAAATCAAAGAACCCACATCCAACCCGTTTTATTATAAAATGATATACCGCAAACACCACATCACCAAGCTTATGAGACATGTCTCACTTTCGTATTTTACCTCTTACCCTCACACTTCTACACCCCAACCCCAACCCCATTTACCCAACCCTAGGGATGAACTGGGGTTCCACTTCGGGGTTCCTCTTGGGGTTCTTCTTGGGTTCCACTTTGGGGTTCTTGGGTTGGGTTCCACTTTGGGGTTCTTCGTGGGTTCCACTTTGGGGTTCCTTATTGGGTTCCACTTTGGGGTTCTTCTTGGGTTTCACTTTGGGGTTCTTCTGGGGTTCCACTTTGGGGTTCTTCTTGGGTTCCACTTTGGCCTTAATTGCACCCCGGGGATGAACCTAGGGTGAACCCGAGTTAACACTGATACCAAAATTGCGCGTAATTTTCAAATTTCAAAATTTAGACCATTCATTTCTGCGTTGTTTTAAAGTAAAATAGCTTTAACTTTAAATCAAAGGAATATATTTTAACTTGGAATCGAACGAATATATTTTAACATGCAATCGAACGAATATATTTTAACTTGGAATCAAAGGAATCTATTTTAATGCAGAAAACGACAAAGTCCATAATCAAGCCAATAAATTATCTTAATGATTTTCTATAATCTTATACTGCTCCATTTTTAATTTCTTCCACTTTCAACTATTTCACAAGGACAATAATAACAATAATGATAATCGTTTTCTATAGCGTCCAGTCATAACATACAGTTTCTAGGTTTTAATCAAAATGTTATTTATAAACACACAACAACTTTCGCATTGATATTGGCCAGGGATAGTAAATTTCACCATTTTCTTCCGATCCATTGCTTTTAAATATTACAGAGCTTCACGGCTACCGCCGTTCGCTTTATAAAACAACATATACCTACGGTGAATGCGAAAAAACCCAGTTATTTGTAGTGAGACAGATGACGAATAGAAATCACTGGCTGGTATTTTACAGTTAAATGGCCAATGACCAAAATACACTAATCGTCTTAAAATTCTATAGATCACACGCGCAATTTTAGACACCTCCTACTGTTTATAGATTCTGTAAAAAATGAAGTTTGGACCATACTGGACTTGGTGGTTTTTCGCATTTTTATCCATTTTTTTAAGAACAAACACCTATTTCCGGTTGACGTACAAGGTCCAAATTTTAATACAATTCGACAATAGACAAATGTACATCACACGCTCAATTTCAGAGTCCTACTGTTTATAGATTCTGTAAAAAATGCATTTTGGACCATATGAACTTGGACCATTTTCGTTCAAACGTAGTACCCTGTCCCGAGAACCCAACCTGCAAATCCTAACCCAACCCAACCTAACCTAAACCTGAAAATCTAAACTACCCGACTGATTTACCAAAAAATACAATAACCACCTAAACCTGGGTTGAGCCCGGGTTTAACCTGGGTTGAACCCGGGTTGAACCTGAACGAGGGCCTAAGCACTCACTTTTTTCAATTCATATGTAAATTTTTAAGTTAAATTTGGTATAAAGTTTCAAATTTGGATACTTCTTTTTAATAAAGTTTTTTTTCTCTAAAAATATATCTAATGTTGTAAAATTTCTAAATTTTTAAACAGTTTGTAATGATATAAATAACAAAGTTTTAAAAAAGATAATATTCAATGAATTTTGAAATTAATTTTCTCATAAAAAACGCAAATAAAACATTCTTCTCTAATGCAAGCTATTTATAGTATTCTGCCAGAAGAGAAGAAAGTAGCATTCAACTTATAACCCTATCCCGAGAACCCAACCTGCAAATCCTAACCCAACCCAACCTAACCTAACCTAACCTGAAAATCTGAACAGTTTGTAATGATATAAATACGCGAGTTTTATTTAGATAATATTAACTGAATTTTGAAATTAATTTTCTCAAAATGGTTACATTTTGGCAGGTGTACTATTTAAATATCGAGAAAAAAAATGCATTTTTGACCAAATAAAATTTCAGGAACAAGCACCTATTTCCGGTTGACTTACAAGGTCAAAATTTTAAAACGATTCGACAATAGACAAATGTAGATCACATGTACAATTTCAGAGTCCTACTACTTTTGGTTTGTGAAAAAAGATGCATTTTCGACCCTATCAACTTGCCAATTTACAAGAACAAACACCTATTTCCGGTTGAAGTACACCGTCCAAATTTTAATACCATTCGACAATAGACAAATGGAGATCACAAGCGCAATTTCAGAGTCGTAGTACTTGTAGTTTCTGACAAAAATGCATTTTCCATCAACACTGGGTCCGGTGCGAAGTAGTATTCAAGTCATAACCCTGTCCCGAGAACCCAACCTAACCTAACCTAACCGAACCCGAATATCTTATCTCGCCACTTCAAAATCAAAGAAACCAACCTGCAAATCCTAACCCAACCCGAATATCTAATCTCACCAATTCCAAATCAAAGAACCCACATCCAACCCGTTTTATTATAAAATGATATACCGCAAACATCACATCACCAAGCTTATGAGACATGTCTCACTTTCGTATTTTACCTCTTACCCTCACACTTCTACACCCCAACCCCAACCCCATTTACCCAACCCTAGGGATGAACTGGGGTTCCACTTCGGGGTTCCTCTTGGGGTTCTTCTTGGGTTCCACTTTGGGGTTCTTGGGTTGGGTTCCACTTTGGGGTTCCTTATTGGGTTCCACTTTGGGGTTCTTCTTGGGTTTCACTTTGGGGTTCTTCTGGGGTTCCACTTTGGGGTTCTTCTGGGGTTCCACTTTGGGGTTCTTCTTGGGTTCCACTTTGGCCCTAATTGCACCCCGGGGATGAACCTAGGGTGAACCCGAGTTAACACTGATACCAAAATTGCGCGTAATTTTCAAATTTCAAAATTTAGACCATTCATTTCTGCATTGTTTTAAAGTAAAATAGCTTTAACTTTAAATCAAAGGAATATATTTTAACTTGGAATCGAACGAATATATTTTAACATGCAATCGAACGAATATATTTTAACTTGGAATCAAAGGAATCTATTTTAATGCAGAAAACGACAAAGTCCATAATCAAGCCAATAAATTATCTTAATGATTTTCTATAATCTTATACTGCTCCATTTTTAATTTCTTCCACTTTCAACTATTTCACAAGGACAATAATAACAATAATGATAATCGTTTTCTATAGCGTCCAGTCATAACATACAGTTTCTAGGTTTTAATCAAAATGTTATTTATAAACACACAACAACTTTCGCATTGATATTGGCCAGGGATAGTAAATTTCACCATTTTCTTCCGATCCATTGCTTTTAAATATTACAGAGCTTCACGGCTACCGCCGTTCGCTTTATAAAACAACATATACCTACGGTGAATGCGAAAAAACCCAGTTATTTGTAGTGAGACAGATGACGAATAGAAATCACTGGCTGGTATTTTACAGTTAAATGGCCAATGACCAAAATACACTAATCGTCTTAAAATTCTATAGATCACACGCGCAATTTTAGACACCTCCTACTGTTTATAGATTCTGTAAAAAATGAAGTTTGGACCATACTGGACTTGGTGGTTTTTCGCATTTTTATCCATTTTTTTAAGAACAAACACCTATATCCGAAGACGAGTTTGAAACACACACGAAATGGAATTTCGATAAAAGAAAATTAAGAGCTTGACAAGTTATTTCGGGCATAGAAAAACATGCAAACATGAAAGGCAGTTGCCGATTGAAACTGTGCGTTCGTGTATACCCTGTGTACACCCGCGGGTATACTCTAGGTATACCTTGGTATACTCGGGGTATACCTCGGTGTTATTCTTAGCAAATCAAAATATCCCCACCCTCTATATGAAACTATATATCCGAAGACGACGAGTTTGAAACACACACGAAATGGAATTTTGATAAAAGAAAATAAAGAACTTGACAAGTTATTTCGTTCATAGAGAAACATGCAAACATGAAAGGCAGTTGCCGATTGAAACTGTGCGTTCGTGTATACCCTGGGTACACGCGCGGGTATACTCTAGGTATACTCCAGGTATACCTTGGTGTTATTCTTAGCAAATCAAAATTCGTAATTGCTGCTGTTTTTTCGTCACCAATTCAATAGGAAGCAAACAGCCAGAAAAGAAGAAAATTAACCGAAAGCCACAAAGAACTCGGCGATACATACCAAATCATTTTAGTGGATACTGACCTACACAAAAAACAAGAATCCCCAATGGCTCTATTTTCAATTTGGGACAAGAACAAGGGATTTTCTTCGATAAAAGCCTGGGGGTTGGGTGATCGAATGGTTAACGCGTGCGCATTTGATCGCAAGCTCTGTGATGGAGTCAAGTGGGTTTTCTCCGGGTCCTCAGATTTCTTCCCTCTGCTAAAGAGCACCCACCACCACCCCCCAACCCCAGTCCCGAAATCACTAACACTAGTATGTCGTAGTCTGGGTTCGAAATTGGGATGACCGGTAAACTTTGGGGTTCGTTTAGTGTTCGGTTCCAGGATTGATAAGCGGATGTAAATGAGAAGTAAACATCGGGGGGCCCATTCGGGTAAACTCGGGGGGACACTTGGCGGTGGGCTAAGCTTTAGGGGGACCACATTTCATTCTCGTAGCTGGAGTGTTAAGGGTAAACACACGACAGCATTTGCATTGATTCGAAACAGGGATAGTAATTTATATATTTCTTTATTCTCATTTATTTACGGGGCCATATTATGTGCAAATACGTGTATCACGGTTGAAATAAGTGGTTCTTGTGCACTTGGCGCATGGCCATTTGGAGACTGGCATGCAATAATTTTTATTGTATTTCAAAGGGGAGAATTTAAAGCACATTTATATTAATATTCGTAAAAATTTGGAAATATGTTTATGTACAATTATAAGGCTACGTTTTGTCCATCTTAGATCTTATGGATTTGTGTCTAAATGCGTCGAAGCCCCTAGACGGAATTCCTTTATCGCAACAAAACTTCACATAAGCTTGATAACTGGATTTTAGATTACCTATATCAAGTTGAAGCGCCATTTCCAAAAGAGCCAATTCTTCAGAAGTCCACCTGCATCTTTCACTTTTTGGAACAGTTCTTACGGCAATTCTGTGCACATCTTGCTGGATGTCTTCGTCACCCATCATTTCAGGCTGCTCTTCGTCTGGCGGTTCCTCCTCCTCTACTATTTCCTTTTCGCTGTTTGATTTGGGAGCGACGTGTTTAGAGGGCAATCGGGATTTAATCGGTATTCGCTCGTTCAGTCGCCAGATGCGGACACGATTTAGACCCGAAAGAAGTCTGTGTGACTGGATCTCTAATTGACGCATTTTATGCGGCGAAATTGGCAAGTCTAATTCCAAATTTCCAAGCTTATTATAGTCAATATATATATGCTTTTGGAGAAACGCAACGCAACTCAGGATGGTACAGATTTTAATAAGCTGGGCTTGGCTTAACCTTTGTTCTTGTAATCTATTTATGATGGTAATTAACCATGGCATTCCCGTATCTTTGTATGCTTCCACATTCCGTGCAAATGTAAGACCTCTGTTTACCATCTCAACAACGACTGCGGAGCTTACTTCTCCGGCTTGGGCGGCAATTGAAAGAGTTTGGTGTGGCTTTACCATTTCCCAGTAATCACGCTTGTTCCAGGTTAATCGTGGGTTGCCATGAACATCTCTTAGCTTGACAGCTGGGAAGTAGTTTATGTCTATTTCAACAAGACCGCGCAGTAAGACCGTTTCATTATCACGACCTCTACTTCCAGCTATGGCCAATGCTCTTCCAAAAGTAAACGGGTACTTGCCCAACCTCTTATCTACTATCAATGTTGCTAAATGTTCCCGTGCTACGCTACCTTTAATAATTCCATTTGCTGGGGGATTTCTCATCTTTAATGACGTGTGAATCGGTAGAATCGACGTGTCGTACAAGTCTAGCAGCAAAATTGTTATCAGTTGCCTCCCTAATTCGGCATCACAGCTTTCAAGATGGTCGGAGAGACCAAAGACTCGGTTTATTCTCTTCTTTTGATTTTCATTCCTTGTCCATAAGGATAATGGTGGAGGAGATGTCGGTAATGCGGATGCATTGGGTAAATCGAGTCCCAGAAAGCCACGTTCAAGGGTCAGACTTCTTTCATTACTCATCCCTGGTCCTAAGTTTGTGCTGTATATTTCGTTTATTTCGGCCAATGTTTTTCCATAAAAAAAGCTCTCTAATGCCAGCTCGAGTTGGAAACACTTCCACGTGGCGACGTAGCCTTCCTCGTGTATATTGTCGGTTGATATCTCTCTCGGTGTCTTACATAACCAGAAAGCAACATCCCGCAATTTCTGTGTAAACGAACGACCCCCTTCGCCTTCAGAAAACGGTAAAACCAAACAATGTTCTTTCATCAGTCTGCAAAGGTTCGGAATATTGAAAAACATTCCAGCTGTAAAAGTGTTCGCGGCAACGATTCCAGGAACAATTGAAACAATTTCAACACGGCTAGAAATTAAACCTACAAGTTTTCTGGCGTTATCTTCAAGAGTTTTCAGATATGTTTCAGCTCTCTTGCCCAATGCTTTTGTTGTTTTGTGATGTAACAAACCGCATGTTGCAATCGAACCTGATACTGGATTTGGAAACGATAAGTCTGTATGTACGTGCGGGGTATCGGCATACAACTGAATAAATGTCAACTTTTCTGGATAATTTGCTATATTTAGAAGATTTGCGGAGATGTCCATTGCACGCGCATCGAGATTACTTTGAAAGTTCGCTGCCTCGCGTATCCCCAGGCATCCGAAAATACGAACGCGTCTCCCAACAATTTCATATAAGCCGTGCCTAGCCCACAATATATGCGTGTTACAATACTCGGCACTTAATGTACAGGCTGTGTGAACAGAAACATAACGAACTTGATCCATAAAAAATATTTCCGACAATGTTAGGGGCTGTTTGTCTTTCATTCCAAACTTAGAAGCAAATATTAAAACCTCCGTACCCACTTCCAATTCTGTGTCCAAAACAGCCCTGTCGAGTAGACTCAGAATAAACTCCTGGTCTTGTGGTAACACGTTCATATTTGAGATGCGAAAACTCGCATTTTTTCTCAGAGAAGGTCTCCGCAATTCCGCGGGTGGTTGATTTTCAAGCAAATATCATTTTGCCACAAAGTCGTTTCACATATTCACGGAATGCACCCTTAGCTCGTTCCACAGTCTCGAAACAATTTCCCTTTCCGTCTCTTGTTGGCATTAAAGTCAGTGTTACTCGCCAACCATTTGTGTAACCAATGTTAAAGCTTCGCGTCCTCTTCAGTCGTTCTATTTCAGCAGCATTAGATCTCGATAGTCCAATGTGCTTCTTTATCAGATGATAGGCAGGTTGATTAAATTCCACTTTCTGGATGTCTAACAGTAAATAAAATATAGGACTCTTTATGGCAGAAAAACGATTCAAATCAACAACAACACCATCGAAATCAAACTCTCCCTCTATCAAGATCTCTTGCTCGAGCTCGGTCGCACGCGTGGCATGAAACGAAAATCGTGCCTCTTCGTCTCGCAGAAATTCCGCAATTGATGTGTGATTGCCCATTATATCAAGCAAATTCTCCGTATTTAGTCTTCCTGTTCCGACTAATCCGTCATATTCAGACGCCATCTTATAATGTGAGTCGTCACGTGAACGATTTAAAATCACGTCCGGTCACGTGCCCTCTCACAGGTATACCCAAATGTATACACAATGTTTACCCTAGGTTAATCTCCAAAAGGAGGCGACAAAGGAGGTTTGTAAGTAGTTAAAATTCGCATTCTGGTCTTTAAAATGTCATCAACACCATTTCCTGGCGTTTGCAATAATTTTCTTTTGATTACGAACACGTGTCCATGTTAAAGAAACATTTTATAAATTTTGAAAATTTGTATACATGGAATGATAGGTCTACAAAAATAAGCTACCGAAAAATAGGATCCAATTCAGAAGGGCGCACCCGTTTCAAACAAGTTTTCGTCCACAATACCTACGCCAAATTATATCCCCAACCCTTAACTCGCATGGGTACACCCTTACATGCAAAGTTTTAAAAGAGTGCACCCGTTTTGAACAACTTGTTCAAAATCGTTTCTTCCACAATACCCCACGCCAAATTATATCCCTAACCCTTAACTCGCATGGGTACACCCTTACATGCAAAGTTTTAAAAGAGTGCACTCGTTTTGAACAACTTGTTCAAAATCGTTTCCTTCCACAATACCTACGCCAAATTATATCCCCAACCTTTAACTCGCATGGGTACACCCTTACATGCAAAGTTTTAAAAGGGTGCACCTGTTTTGAACAACTTGTTCAAAATCGTTTCCTTCCACAATACCTACGCCAAATTATAGCCCTAACCCTTAACTCGCATGGGTGCACCCTTACATGCAAAGTTTTAAAAGGCTGCATCCGTTTTGAACAACTTGTTCAAAATCGTTTCCTTCCACAATACCTACGCCAAATTATATCCCTAACCCTTAACTCGCATGGGTACACCCTTCGTCCACAATACCTACGTTAGATTATAGCCCCCTTTTTAACTCGTACGGGTACACCCTTGCACACAATTATTTAAAAGGGTTCACCCGTTTTGAACTGGTTAAGAATTGTTTACTTCCACAATACCTAGCCCAGAAATCCAACCCAAATACAAGAAAATCCAACGACGTATACTTTGGGGTATACCCTTGAGTTTGGCTACGCCTGTTTAGAACCAATTCCCAAGCTTTTTCCTCCTCTATACCCATACGAGTTGACGCAAGAACAAACACTTCTGGTTGATGTACAAGTTCTAAACTTCCAATAAGATATAAATCATTCTTTTCTGCATTGTTTTCCTCCTCAATACCTATCCGAGTTCACGCAAATACAAATTTTTCATGAACAAACTACAAGTTCGGGTTGTGTACGAGTTCTCAATTCCAATAGAATTTAAACATATACATGATAAATTCAGACTTTAAATCAAAAGACGACCCAAGTCTTGTTTGTGAATATATTTGGTAGAATATTATGAAAAGCAATAATTAAGTTAACAAATTGATAATGATAATGTGAAAAAAAAGGAACGTATCGAGTTGCATTTTAGCATAATAAAAGTCCTACCCTTGCCCTCATTGCTCCATTTGTAATTTCCGCCAAGACGGGGGTGTTCTCCGATAAAAAAAAAACCCAAAAAACAACTGACACACGAACACGACACAAACGTTTCCAGGTCAGGTGTTAAACACCCGACAACTTTCGCATTCATATTGGCCAGGGATAGTAGATTTTAGCATTTAGGTCGGATTCATTTCTTCTAAATAATATAACAGGGCTTCACGGCTATCGCCGTTCGCTTTTCAACATATATACCACTGCTTAATGCGAAAAAACCCTGTTATTTGCGGTGCAAAGGCGATATTTCTTGCAATCTCAACGGGGACTATTCCTTCAGTTGTATCTTCCAACAAAACACACTGCCATTTTACTGGCCACTGTCGTTATTTCATTGGCTTCTGTACAACTATCTTGTTGTAATTTTTATAATCCCACAAGTCACAGAACCTAATGTGACATAAAGTCATGTTTAAACATCGCACAATCTTTTTTTGTCAGACTTTCCGGATAACATGTGACAGTCTTACTGTAAGTAAAAGGTCATTTTTCAATCTCAAAAAGGACTATTCTTATCCAATTCTTTCTGCCAAGAAAACAAACTTTATATACACACAATTCAATTTACAAAAAAAAAATATATATACCTTTAGTACTTAGTCGAAATTAAGACATACTTTATATAGGGCAGAAGTCCCACATGGCCTTAGATCTCGCATATGAGTCTTTGTAACCCCATAGTGAGCATTACCCGACAAAGTTTGGTGTTTGAGAATGTTTCTGGAAGGGTCCGGTTCATAAATGGGTACCGACTTTCTGGGTGAGGTATTTAGGTTCGGGTTTTCGCGAACCCGAAAAATATTAATCCGAACACACACATTTCCTGCTAGCAATTTCCCCGATAAAAAGAAACAGGAATTGATGTGAAATATCTTTATTTCTCTAGTTTTACAGTCTTCCGGAAAACGAAGCTGTCGCTGGAAGAATCCTCCTCCATTTCCTGAAAATGAGTTGAAAGTATTAAAACGGCACATGAAATGGATTTAGACGTTAGGCCTCTGGCGTGTTTATGAAAAGTTATTCATTGATGGCATAGCCAATGCGAAGTGAATAGAATTTGTACCTTACTAATGGAGTTTCTTTTCCCGAAAACAAAACTCTCTTGGGATGAATCTGTTTCTTTCTGTAAGAAAAAGAAAACATGCCATAAAATATGAATAGCTTTGCATAACTGACCAAATCAATTTCAAAGTGTTACTACCGCATCAAGTTAGCCCTGAAAAGCAACTTACTCACCTCATCCGTGGTGAAGAGGGGGTTTGATATATTATTCAGACAATCTTCCTCGTTCTGATCCTTGACAAAAGCCGCCATTTCTTCAACATCTGTCTAATACAATTTATTTATATTTATATATCTTATTAAATGCGAAACGAAAATCTTTATCCCAGCATATGTTAGCCAAGGTGTAGTGCTATAAAAAACGCGACTCCTCACCTCTACAGACTCTACACTTGACAAAAAAGAAAAATCTTCCATTTCACTTCTGCCATCAGCATTATAGCCACAGGCTGGAGTACTGTGATGCACGGATATCTGGGAAAAAGAAAAGAAAAAACATAAGTAAATAATAAAATAATAATAACAATATTAATAATAATAACGACAGTAATAAATCAACTAAATAAACATGCCACGAACTTCAATCGGATATATACTTACCTCGTGTAAATTGTCGCTGTTTCCACATTTGAAAATTAAATCCATTTCTATATCTGTCATGACATCGTCTACCAATGAATAAACGATGCCACGGCAGAGATAAAACACGTAGTCGGTCATTCTAGACAACCATGTGCTTGCGACCAGAGATGTTCGAAGGGCCACGTGACAAGACCATGCCCATGTGATTTGATACACAGTGAATGTGATGTTTGTAGTAAATCATATTGCACGCTAATCTTTGATGCAGGTTTTAGTGACTTTTTGTATACCCATATGTCAGCCGCGCTTATAACTGTCTTTCAGGTCGCTGGAGGATCATAAAGAAGGGGGAATATGCCAAAATGTGACTTAAACTTTTTCAAACTTTTCAAAGTCTCTTTTTCAATTTACCCTTGCTCGATGTTGTCAACAGGACCATTGGCCTATTCTTTTATAGAATTCCAACTGCCAAGGGATATTTAACGTGATGTGCATGTCAATTTGGGGCCAAATGAATTTCAAATAGTGTTAAACTCTGATTTAACTGAATCTGAAAGAAAAACTTTGCAATCGAAAATAGGCCAAATACTGTGGATTGGTTATCAAAGTCGCCCAGATGTCTTCTTTGATGCAAGTGATTTAGCTAGTAAGATTAAAAATGCAAAAATAAATGATTTAATAACTGCTAATAAAGTTATTAAAAGGTTAAAATCTGAAAAATTAACACTAAAGTTTCAGCCACTTCATACAGACCTTTCGTAGTTAGTTTTTAGTGACGCATCTCTCGGTAATTTGAGTGATGGAGGATCTCAAGGTAGTCATTTAATTTTCTTAAAAGGAGGAGATGGAGTGTTTTCTCCTATCCACTGGAATTCTAAAAGAATTAGAAGAGTAGTAAGAAGTACTCCATCCTGCGAAACTTTAGCTTTAGCAGATGGGATTGATAATGCTATTTTCATTAGCACTTTATTTGCAGAATTGACCACTGGAGATCCAAATCCACTTATCTTGCCAATTACCTGTATAACGGATAATAAATCTTTATGTGAAGCAGTCAAGTCTAATAAATATGTATCAGAAAAGAGATTAAGATTAGAAATTACTAATATAAAAGATTTGTTAAAATTAGGTCAAATTAAAAAAATTGTATGGTCAGATGCAAAAATGCAATTAGCAAACTGTCTGACCAAAAATGGAGCATCATCGGTAGAGTTACTTAATGCTTTAGAAACAGGTGTTCTTTCATCATACTAAGTTTTATATCTCAGTACACCAAATCAGATCGTAATATCTCTCGGTATGCCAAGTCAGATCGTAATCTCTCGGTATGCCATGTCAGATCGTAACATATCTCTCAGTACACCAAGTCAGATCGTAACATATCTCTCGGTACGCCATGTCAGATCGTAATATCTCTCGGTACGCCATGTTAGATCGTAACATATCTCTCGGTACGCCATGTCAGATCGTAACATATCTCTCAGTACGCCAAGTCAGATCGTAATATCTCTCGGTACGCCACGTTAGATCGTAACATATCTCTCAGTACGCCATGTTAGATCGTAATATCTCGCGGTACGCCAAGTCAGATCGTAATATCTCTCGGTACGCCATGTTAGATCGTAACATATCTCTCGGTACGCCATGTTAGATCGTAACATATCTCGCGGTACGCCAATCGTATGCCCGTCTTCTATTAGCCCAAGTTAGGAGCAGAACAGTAGGGCGTTACACTCCATTTTATTTCATTTCTTTACGCCCGCTTGATGCATTCTACACTTTTTAAAAATTATATTTGTGAATCAACCATTACTGATTACTTTCATGTTGTGTTGTGGTAAATGTTTTTTTGTTCATTATGAAATGACATCCGAAACCATAGAGTACTCGTACAAGACTCGTGTGGTTGTTGAATTCTGATTCGTTTATTTTTTAATTTCGAAGGAAATGGAAAATATTGAGTTAAGGAGTTAGCTTATTTAAATCACCGAGATTTTAACACCATGTACCATCAAATAGAAGTTAAAGAGCGTGGTGGACCACAAACAGCTGACAGTCTTTAACTTGTTGACAGGAATTTGACTACCAGAGGGCTGAGGCTTTCAACTGTGGTATTAGACAACAGTCACGTGTGAAAGACCACGAAACACGTCTTTTCAAAATGAAGAAATTCAACTTGGTAGAATTACAAAACTCTATAAAGAATTTTTTATGGCCAGAAAGTGACATTGCTATTTACAATGATTAACTTCTGAGAGGAGTATTTGGTGATGTAAACTGAACTATTGGGTGAAATTTTGTTTACTATGTCAAGCATAATCTGGATAGTATTGTTTAAAAAAAATGTCAACTTTGCTGCAAAATGACATTTTTTCTCATGATTTTTCGTAGTTTTGATATAGTTTGAAAGATCAGAAGCTTCACAACTGTTCTGAAATGTTGTTTTTCGTGCTTTCCTACCTCTATAACCTACATGGAGAGTTAATGAATCTGGAAAGTATTGATATTAAATATAACTGTCAAATTTTGCTACAAAATGACGCTCTTCTCATGATTTTTCGTAGCTTTTGACAATTTGAAAGCTTAGATACTTCTCAACTGTTCTGAAATGTTGTTTTTCATGATTTCCTGCCTCTTAAACCTATATATGGAGGTATTAGACAGTAAATTCGACCAAAAACATGAAATTTGGCCGCCATTTTGAAAAAAATTGAATTATCCAGGGTCAAAGGTCATCCTAGGTCAAAAATTCCGACGGATTCTGTTCTGAAATGTTGTTTTTCATTCTTTCCTACCTCTAAAACCTATACATAGAGGTGTTTGACGGTATGTTTATGATATATTTGACCCAAAACGTGAAATTTGGCTGTTATTTGGAAAAAAATTGAATTATCCAGGGTCAAAGGTCATCCTAGGTCAAAAATTTTGACGGATTCGTATTCAGTGTCCAAAATGGCCACAGAAACCACAAGTCATGGAAAAAAGTTCATATTTACCCAACCCTATTATTACGCTTTTATCAGGCACGATTCTATACTTCTGTCAAATAACAAGGAAAATATACATTTCTTCTTTCGGGCGATCTTTTACTATAAAGCCTGTCATTGAGTCCACTGCGTGGTTCGATTCCTCGGCTTTATGTGACAAGGAGTAGGGGCGCCTGTTCAGCCTCGTGGATTTTTTCCGGATCCTCTGGTTTCCTCCCACTGCTAAAGGCCCCCATGCGCAAGCGAATTATTGGAATAGAATTAAACCATATGTTAGTCCCGAAATGATCTAGTATGTGTCGAGTGGTCGTTAACCCGCCCCCCCCCTCTCTCTCTCTCTCTCTCTCTCTCTCTCTCTCTCTCTCTCTCTCTGGGATATTGTTCCATCTATTAACAATCTGGGGTGTTGTACTATTAACATTCTAGGGTGTTGTACTATTTACATTCTGGGATATTGTGCTATGTACAATCTGGGATGTTGTATCGATCATTTTATCAATTAATATTTTATAACGGGAAGACGTTTATCAGTTGTTATAACTTTTGTTTGAGCAGTTTGTTCGAACGACTGTCTTCCTTACTCCATTCAAGGCAGAACCGTTGGACGTTACTTGTATTGTACGATGTAACGTCAACGCAATAAAAAGGTTAAAGTAAACTAATGGTTTAATAAAGTGATAATGAGACAGTAGATGATAACTTTAAAACTATGGACAGCCATTGGTGGTTCCTGAAGCTGGTGGTTATTGAATACAAGGGTCCGCCACACCGCACCGCCACAAACTCTGCACGTATATAATTCCATGGTTACATTGTGATTCGAGACACCTGAAAACATTCGTAAAGTCTGTCTGAAAATATTGTATCCCATCTGTGCTTCCATTCAAATAGATGTATCATTGTTGAATCTCCTACGGTAAAAGGGTTTTATTAATGGGCCCGTGGGATTTACAACTTGGTGTGAGATCAAAGTTCATTACGTTCTGTTGTAAGTAAACTCCGACAGCCCAGGCGGCATATCGCTGTAACGTTTTATTGTGCAAACTATGAGAGTTATTTGAGTCGGATATAATGTCAGTAATGTGTATAGTTTATGTTTGTTTCATATCGCTAGCATGTTATTATCAATAATATATTGCTTTATACAATAAAATATATCTAGCATGTATGGTAAACAGGCAATAAACATAGCATTACAAGCAAGGATTATACCTTTAATTACAGTTGTACACGTAGAGACTGTCTTATATTAACCACTCACAGCTACAGAGTATTTATTAACGATCATTTATTGTTAGTGTATTGGGTTGTGTACAGACAAGTAACTGATTTAACTACCATCAATAAGAGCAGACATCAATGTTCATATTTAACAGTTATCAGTACTTACAGGATGTTAAATATACATGTTTATTACAATACTCAGATAAATATAGACCAATTATTATCACTGATTATTTCTACACATGTTGTGAAGATATTGTGGTTTAGATAATGGCATGTTTATATATGTGTTGGGAAGTGGCATATATTCAGTGCATAACGGTGTAAATACAACGGTATATGACATCTTTTCTTGACAGCAATATTTTAACGATGTGTCTTGATCCATCTTCAAAGGGGATTATATATAATTAGACAGATTTGTTGATCCACGGCGAAGATGTACACGCCTTAAAACTTTACCGTGTTTTAGTGGTTTTGAGGTGGACTAATGTTGATTTTAATCAATTAATAGATGATAATTGAACTCGTTCAGTACGACATGAATCTATTGGTGGTAGCTATACTTTCTAGTGTTAATATAAACAAAATACGATAGATATGGGAGATCCTACAGTCAATAAAAAGTGGTATCCGGCATTCTAGAAAGAGGAAAAATACCCCGTCTAATACATTACAGAGAAATTCATTGTTTCGCTGAGTTTAACGTTGAACGTGTAGCCGTCACGTCGTTTATAGAATAAAATTAGATAAAAAGATAGAAATAGTTTTACCGTTCCGTTGGAAGGCTGATGAAATGTTACAAGTGTGAACTGAAGTCAAGAGTGTATAGTAAGTGTTGCGGTTCCATATACCACTTCCCTTCATCACGTGAAACAGTTATGTTATTCCGTTCTAATAAAACATAGACAATAAAACAATGTTGTGGCCATTTCTAACTTTTCTCATTTTACAAGGTAGGTAGAATTTATAATTATTTACATTATATTATTGAGCATGACATTGTTATTTTAAACAATGAAAATCTATTCTTTGAAAACTATTTACAAAGTTTATTCATATAGAGTACGAACAGAGTATGTTTACTCGTGAGTTACGTCCGTCCGCTTGAGTTCGATCCCTACGTTGGCCGAGAAAATTCATCGGGATTTTCCGGCGGGGTTCCCCTTGTCAGTGGTGCAGGAGAACATCAAACAATTTCAACAAAAAAAGCGATAATCCGGATAGAATCTCGGTAAACGCTTTAAAAAGAATGGTAGCGAGTAAACATTTGATACTCATTTGTGTTTTTGAAAGATCTGCAATAGGCAGATTTAGATTTTGCATGTTGTATGTTTAACTATTTCCCTTACTTTGAATGAAGATAAGTAATTTGTTCAGCAGTTTATTTGGCTACCACGAATATAATATGTCTGTTTATAGCTTTTGGTTTTTTCTTTAATGGTACATTGTGTTTACGTTTTGGTCCAGATATGAAGAAAGGGGTTTGTTCTAATAGGTTGTCTGGATGATCGCGACCAACCATATCTTTTTTTTGTGGAGGAAAGGTCAAGAATCGCCCCATTCAATATTTGTATCAGATAGTTGTGAATTGGTGCGATCTTTCGGGTTATAGAAATTCAGATGACCGTATTTTTCAAATCAAATCTTATAGGCCAAGAAATGTTTAACATAGAACTATAATTAGCTCGTAGAAACGTCGGTGACCGAAAAGGCGATATAATTTCACATATAAACATGTCAGTAATATGTAATATATACATAGAGAGAGAAATGGGGTTTAACGTCCACTCAACACAAACTAGGTCATTTTGGGACTAACATAAGGTTTCAATTTTATTTCAATAATTCGCTTGCGCGTAGCAGTGGCGGCGCCAGCCGTAGGTGGTTGGAGGGGCAAAGCTGGGGCAAAGTCCAAGGTTAAGGGGGCAAAGGCACGAGTATCAACTAAGGGGGGGGGGGTCTCCCCCAGAAAATTTTGAAAAACAGGCTGCCAGAAATGCAGCCTGGCAGTATTTCAGGCAATGACCGTTGAGGTAAAGTGTCAAACGAACGGACTCGACGAATCCCACTCTCGAGCGCCAATGTCGGGAGTATTTATGGAGGGACCTCCCCCAGAAAATTTTGAAAAATAGACTCTCGGAAATGCTGTCTGACAGCGTGTTCAGTCAGGCACCGATCGTTGAGATAAATAAATCTGACCACATACTGTCCGTAGCCTGATCACTAGTTTATACGATCAGAGACCAAAATGGCAAACGAACGGACTTGCGAACCTCAACGAAGTACCTTTGTGTGCGCTAAAGTAGCGAGTCCTGGTGGGGGTTTTGGGGACCTCCCCAAGAAAATTTTGAAAAATAGACTGTTGGAAATGCTGCCTGACAGTATTCAGGCACCGATCGTAGAGATAAATAGAGCTGATCGGATGTCACCTCTGGCCTGATCACTAGTCTTTCCGACCCTAGAGAGGAAAGTGGCACATGAAACTCAATGAAGTCCCTAATAATTTGAAAAGTAGACTGCCCGAAATGCAGTCTGGCAGTATTTCAGGCATTGATCGTCGAGATAAAGATACCGCCTGTCGCCAAATTACTAGTTTATCCGACCAGAGAAGAAAGTGACAATCGGGCGGAGTGAGTGACTCAAAGTGAATGAATATTTTCGCCACTATATTTTGTGAAATAAACGGACTTGCGAACCTCAACGAAAATTTGAAAAGTAGACGGCCCGAAATGCAGTCTGGCAGTATTTCAGGCATTGATCGTCGAGATAAATAGAGCTTAACAGATACCGCCTGTCGCCAAATCACTAGTTTTTCCGATCAGCGAAGAAAGTGTCAAGCGGGCAGAGTAAGAGTGACTCAAAGTGAATGAATATTTTCGCCACTATATTTTGTAAAATAGAATGCAGACAGGTAGCATTTCAGACATTTTTTTTTCCGAAAATTATTGGGGGGGCAAACAGAGGGCAGGCAAGATTTTTGGGGGGGGCAAATGCCCCCCCTTGCCCCCCCTTGGCGCCGCCACTGGCGCGTAGGTGTCTTTAGGAGTAGGAGGAAAATATGTAATATACAAAAGTATAATAAATCGTTTTGGCTATATATATACGATATGCACAGAGATTGAGAAATGGGGTCTATCCACTCGAAACAAACTTACGCCAATGGGATTTTACTGCCTCGTGTATGAACACTTTAGTCCCAAAATGACCTAGTTTGTGTCGAGTGGACGTTAAACCCCATTTCTCTCTCTCTCTCGTATGAACACTATCGCTTATTGAATCTATGTTTTAAACTGGATTTTAGCAGTCAAAGTGGCAGGTTGCGAGAAAACCAGCCCTGGCACTTCTTGGTTGAATTCCTTGTTATTGTTCCAATAAGCTAGAAGGATGATTATTGTTTTAAATCGAACAAATATTATTATGAGGATGCCTGGGCAGTGGATTCACATAAAAAAACTTCACTTTCTCCATGTTTGTTCTATATTAACGAATAGCGAGTAGTAGAATGACTTGATAATATAGTGTTTATTTATAGAAGAATGGTGGAACATGATAATATATTGTTTGTATCTGTTACTTGATGAAGAAAGCCATGTATTATTACTTGATTATCAAGATGTGAAATAAATAAAATTATATGTAAACTTTAAATAACCATAAGTCAAGTTAGAAATGGTCGCTTCCGTGTTTTTCTACAATAACATGGTTTTTTTTTATTGAAAGAACTTTCGATTGTGTATGGTCTTAGACTTTTTGATTAACCTTTATTCGTTGAACAAGTCGGGGATTAGTTAATCCTATTCTGAGATACCAGAGCTAGTCTGATGTTTTGACTCGTGTTTGTTCTCAGTGTGTCATGTAGTCTGAGGTTCTCATCATGTGGTCTGAGGTTCTTGTGAAGTGGTCTGATTTACTATGTATGGAATATTACAACAATCCGTGTTTTGTGAACGCTTTTACTCATCATCTGTCAGACATGTTTTTATGAGGTATATTATTGAATTGTCAATCAATATAACATGAATGTCAGATAATATATTTGAAATGGTTTATACTTCTTGTTGTTTTATTGACAGCAGGGGCGTGGTGAGGGCAATTATTGAGAAGAAATTATGAGTAACAAAAAAGATTTTGGCACAAAAACCCTTTTACTGACCGCGGAGCTGTGGCCTGCGAAGCCGGCCACCGCGAGCGCCGAAGGCGCGAGCCCGCGGCGGGGGGTCCGGGGGGCCCTCCCCCGGGAAAATTTCGAAAATTAGAAGCCCAGAAACGCAATCTCCAGCAATCCGAGACAAGAAATACGGTAATAAAATATTGTTATTTTCCATGAACCCCTCAGATTAAATTTTCCAACTTGACTCTTTCAAAATTTTTTTAATTGGGTCAGATGAAACAATTTTTCCACTTACAAATGTTTTTCATTTTTTGAGTAATTTGATTGTGATTTTGGCGCAAAAACTTTTTGGCGCATGAGTATGGCTACTCATGAACTCATTCTCACCACGCCCCTGATTGACAGACACCTGCTATCTGTATATTTAAAATACAGACGTGACGCCACCTTTTAATGTTGGCGGACCATTATTTGCAATAATGTACGGGCAACTTGCCAATCGTACATTATCTATACAAAATGAAATAGTGGACCCGCGCGACGTATTTTATTGAAAAGCACGTGCAGAATAGTGTCTGTATTTTAAGTTGTTTAATGGTTAAAACCATGTTATTAACCTAGGTATTTTTATCTATCTACGTGTATGTTTTCTAATTGTATATATAGTGCAGTGGTTTATATGGTCGGATTATGTAAGATGCCTCAACTTTTTTGTGTATATGCTGATGTCTTACGTTGTACTCGTCTGTAATGTTCCTACTTTTATTTCCTTTTTACATATATATCCTGTCCCCTAAAGACGAGTGTACGCTTATTTTAAAATAGGATATCGCATGGCATGGAACGTGATTCCCTACATACATGTAATTCTAACTCTTCAGGGGGCAACATGGGAGATAAGATAACGTAAAGAGAATATGCTGAAAATGTCAGTCAAAAAATGTACACAAATCCGCTAAATATCACAAGATATCATTTCAGGCCTAACGAAAGACCTGCAATAGGCAGATTTAGCTATGTATGTTTAACCTGGTAATGTATATGTTATAACCTCAGTGGCGGCGCCAAGAGGGGCAAGGGGAAAAAATCTTGCCTGCCCTCTGTTTGCCCACCCAATAATTTTCGGAAAAAAATGTCTGAAATGCTACCTGGCTGCATTCTATTTTACAAAATATAGTGGCGAAAATATTCATTCACTTTGAGTCACTCTTACTCCGCCCGCTCGACACTTTCTTAAACTGGTCGGATAAACAGTATCTGTTAAGCTCTATTTATCTCGACGAACAATGTCTGAAATACTGCCAGACTGCATTTCGGGCCGTCTACTTTTCAAATTTTCGTTGAGGTTCGCAAGTCCGTTTATTTCACAAGATATAGTGGCGAAAATATTCATTCACTTTGAGTCACTCACTCCGCCCGTTTGTCACTTTCTTCTCTGGTCGGATAAAGTAGTAATTTGGCGACAGGCGGTATCTTTATCTCGACGATCAATGCCTGAAATACTGCCAGACTGCATTTCGGGCAGTATACTTTTCAAATTATTGGGGACTTTATTGAGTTTCATGTGACACTTTCCTTTCTGGGGTCGGAAAGACTAGTGATCAGGCCACAGGTGACATCCGATCAGCTCTATTTATCTCTACGATCGGTGCCTGAATACTGTCAGGCAGCATTTCCAACAGTCTATTTTTCAAAATTTTCTTGGGGAGGTCCCCAAAATCCCTACAAGGACTCGCTACTTTAGCGCTCACAAAGGTACTTCGTTGAGGTTCGCAAGTCCGTTCGTTTGCCATTTTGGTCTCTGATCGTATAAACTAGTGATCAGGCTACGGACAGTATATGTGGTCAGATTTATTTATCTCGACGATGGTGCCTGACTGAATACGCTGTCAGAGAGCATTTCCGAGAGTCTATTGTTCAAAATTTTCTGGGGGAGGTCCCCCATACCCTCCATAAATACTCCCGACATTGGCGCTCGAGAGTGGGATTCGTCGAGGTTCGCAAGTCCGTTCGTTTGACACTTTCGTCAAAGGTCATTGTCTGAAAATTTTCTGGGGGAGACCCCCCCCCCCCTTAGTTGATACTCGTGCCTTTGCCCCCTTAACCTTGGACTTTGCCCCAGCTTTGCCCCTCCACCAACCTCAATTGTAATGAATGTAGTAATTGTAATACAATTTCACTTAACCCCTATTGTAATACTAGCCCCTTTTGTAATAATTGTAATTGATGTGTTTTACTAGACAAAAATGCTATAAGTAGGATTATTTTATGTGATATACACACGGAAAAATTATCAAAACCCCCAGAGAACATGCTTCACATTTTTTTAAATATCATTTAAATTCCATAAATTTCGTGTCGTAATATCTAAAACATGAATTTCCCTAATCCCAACTCTAAGTGCCCTACACACCGCCGCCCTCCAACCGACACCTGGGTTCATCGGTTTTATTGCACTCTACTGAGACCCGTTTGGATGAATCAATAAAACATAAACCATGTCATGTTAGTGCCCATCCATCTGTGTAACGTCAGATGGTATAAGATCAATAAATATATAGGAGTATCTACATGTACAGTATATAACCACAGTAAACTATCGTCACTTCCGGTAACAAGACCAGGTCCCGAATACAAGGGCGGATCCAGGAGGAGGTATGCCAGGTATCTGTCAAGGAAATTTGACAGATGACAATTAATGATGCCATCATCGTCTCCAAATGACGTAGACATGCATACACACTGCGCTTTTTTAAGAAAGAAAAGAAACACCTCGTTTGACATCAATTTTTATAAAGAATCAATAGGATCACATTGTGATTCAGTTTCATTGATGTAAAGCATTGATTGCGATATCACATATGTGTATATCATTATCTCGCGCCTTGAATACCAATCCCATTCCATATCTAATGATAATGATGATTAATGACCGTGAAAAGTTTAACACCTTTTTTGTGCAGTTGAGCAGGGTGGGGTAGGGTTGGACCCTTAACCGCCATCTGGAGCCGTCCCTGACATTTTAGTACTAACACACGGTCTACATTAGAGGGCGTGCAAGGCATCTATTATACACGGTTATCTATATATTTTTTGTAGTTTAAGGAGGTCAAGCATACGCGTGTCGTGCTGAGTACCGTTTCAATTTGGCCCACTGAACAGAGGTGGTCTCGGTACAGTGCCAGGTACGGCACGGTTAAATTTCCGTAGTGTAAACGCTATCCGGTCTGAGAACGTTCTCAGTATTGCGCATGCGCCAAATGAACCTTGACCTTTTCCCCTCAAATTTTGACAGTTCTGTCATCAATTCTGTTAAAATGGCTGCTCAAACCTTAACACCAGTTATAGACCACGAAACCACAACCATAACACCAGTTTAAGCGGTGATTTGGTGGATTGACCCATTGTAATTCGTGCCAAGATATATCCTATCATCAGTCAGTATTACCAGATTCGGTGTCGGTGACATTTCCTTTGTTTTTCATTCTTTTAAAACACCTGTAACGTTCATTTTAATATCGATCTAATAAAATCTTAAAAATATTGATGTTGACATTATTAAACGGTTTTATAACTTACAGTTTAGAAATAGTTTTATATTAATATTAATATTACACAACAGATGTTCATCTAGAGATATTATTTATTTTAGCTTCATGGCAGCTCGCCCTTTAGCTCGCCCAAAAGAAATTAAATGAAATGAAATGGATTTTAAAGTCCTACTCTAAACGCTCTACCTTGCCAGGCCCGCAATCTGGTAACAACCAACACTGGGTTCAAACCGGTGACCTCGTGGTTAGTGTCATAGTCGGCGAGCCACCGTGCCTCCCAGAGCAAGATGTACGTATCTCAACTATTAGACGCCGGGTCTTCATAGAAATATCCACGTTTCCCACGAGTATTCCACGAGCGGTATTCAGTGGCATGCAATTCTCAAAATACATGTATTATCAAAATAAAATCATCAACAATATGAATAACTTTAAAATTCGTCATGGGTTATTTAATGCCTGTATTCAAAGCGTTCCAGAGGTCCAGCCGAATGACCTAGTTTGTGTGTCGAATGAACAATAACTCATCTCTCTTTTATTCGGTGTCCCACTTCCGCTTTGTGTTTGGAAAGAAGTAAAACGACCTGTCTTATTGAAATATCACTCACGACTAACACGTCTTAATACCATATTTTGACCCAAATAAAAGCAGTTTATCTTTGTCAAGCTTCTACCAATCCGTATTAATTGTGATCTATGGGAAGCGATGAGTTGTTCGTGATATATAACATCCATGGTTTCCTGTTTCATGCTTCTACAACACTGTCACGAGGCAAGACCAGTCTCTAGGTGAAATAATAGCAACCTGTATGATGGTATCATCTCCATCAATAATACCGAAAAAAAACGACAACAACAAGGTGTACAGTTGCTTTCTTTAGTTGGCTTCAAGTAGAAGTCACGATAATGTCAGAAGGCTATTATTACCGAATTGGAGGGGGATGGGGTAGGTCGTATGAAAGGTGAAGTAGGGTGTTCAAGATGTCGTTAAACTGTGATGTATTGTAGAAGACAAACATTGCTGAAATGTCAGGACAGAAGGTCTTCCTCAAATTAAATCTACCAGTAGATCTTTTACATGCACTAATATTCTTCGGTCCATCTCAACGAGTACAAACATTTTCATTTTCAGCTTGAGGCAAACAACGGAAAGAGTCTAATTAGATCACGGTGTTCCTTTTTAATCTCATGAAATAAAAAAAACGGCTTATCTTTAACAAGAGGTTTTCTTTCAGTGATATTTGAAAATAAATCGATATTCCAGAGTTTACTAAAATAAAAAGTACATTTGATAATATTGTTAATAATATTGACACACTAACTGGATTAGTAAACATAGGCTTTTCGTCCAATTCAGTTAGGCGTGCACGTAACCTTGGCAGTTTGAATTCGAAATAAAAGTAGGCAGTCTGGTAATCTGGATATGTTTACAAATCTTTGGTTGTATTTGCAAGGAAACCTATCTTTAACTTATATATTGACAATCCTTGGTCATAGGCGTACGGGTCAGGGGGCAGGGGAGAAGAGTCAAGTGAAAATTTTTATTTTATGTACTTGGCAAAATAAATTGCCCGAAATCTAATAAAACACTATTTTTTCTTTTCTTTTAATTGGATACCACGAATTTGTACTGCATTGACTATCGATTCAAACATATTGTACGTGCAGCTCCAACAGTGTGATTGGATGGTTGGAATTCAAGTCAGCATAGAGTGGGATTTCGATTACAAAACCATTGGACATCTTAACTTAACTTCAAAATCTTCCCCGGGAGGGCGACGATTGGTTGTTTGTTTGTTTCAGGTCAGTCAGGTAGACTATGATGGACCACACTGAAGTTGCTGTTTTCACAGACTGGAATAGAAGGAAAACGCGTTTGAAGGGGGGGGGGTCAAATTTTCAACAAAACTTTCCCCCAACAGTTCTGTTTTCTTGGCTGTAAACCATTGATTGGTTGATTGGAATTCGGGTCAGCCATCTTAAATAGGATATATTAGACCACTTTGAAGTTGCTTTGTTCACGGACTGGAATAGCAGGAAAACGCGTTTTAGGCCCTCAAATATTCCAAATATTCAAATTTTCTTGGGTGTTCCATACACGGTTAACTCCGCGTCTTCGCCTCTCACAGAAGACTGGCGCCGCTGCCTGTAAACCCGACCTTTTTTCGGGCATTTGGGTCCCCCCCCCCCAAGTGTCGTCGAACCCGTACGCCTATGTCTTTGGCTATATATGAAACGACATACTAAAAGTAAACGATATGTTCGCTAAAACTCACTTTAATGGGATAGAAATAACGCCATGAGAGCAGGATGGTAGATGATAGAAATATAAGAAGATAATGTGTTCAATGAATTCAATCTTTCCTCTAGAACAATGTAGTTTGTGTAGATTAGCTTCGGGTAAACTAAACATGATATTTACGACTGGGTGGTTTTATTCCCCGATGTCTTATAAATAAATATTGATAATTAGTTGGATTGAAACGTTGTAAAATCATTTACTATAATTGAACGCGCTACTTTAATGATAGTAATTCTGTTTCCGGAAATAAAACGAAAGAAATTTTGTAGAATGTAATAATTTAGTACACAGGACGTTTCGACATGACGCCGTCTAGATATTACACCATCAAGACAGGGACAGAACGTCTGGACACGACGCCAACAGGACAGGACGTCTGGACACGACGCCAATAGGACATGACGCCAACTGGACAAGACGTCTGGCTAGACACCAGCAGGGCATATCGTCTGGTCACGGCGCCAGCAGGACGTCTGGACATGACACCAAAAGGACAGGACGTCTGGACGTGATACCAACGGGACAGGACGTCTGGACATGACGCCAGCAGGACACGACACCAACAGGACAGGACGTCTGGACATGACACCAGCAGGACACGACGCCAACTGGACAAGACGTCTGGCTAGACACCAGCAGGGCATTTCGTCTGGTCACGGCGCCAGCAGGACAGGACGTCTGAACATGAAGCCCGAGACTGGTACATTTTCTTATTTCAACAATTTACTTCCGCTATAAAAGATACGTGTCAAATTAAAGACCTGCGTATTGGCAGTATAACATCCAGTAATCTACAATGCACGTGTCAGCCCCACCCCACCCCACCACGCCTTGACGTAAACAAGTAACAGTAAAATGTCATATATTTATTGTAGTTGTTGGTGTCACGTGTTTACAATGCTGGAAATGTATTGGTGAAGATTGTGAAGGAAATCCAGAGTATAATTACAGAGCTAGCATGATGACGTGTAGACCGGAAACAGCGTGTATGGTACGTATGTTTGTTAGCTGGGAATTATATATTTTTGTTTGGATAATTTTAGTGGGTAATGAATTATAAGTAAAGAAATATTAAAATCGAAATATAAAATGGTGTGTCTACCCCATATTCTAAACCTAGCTAGTTTGACAATAACAACTAGACAAGTCATATATTATTGCACACTCTAATATTATATTAAAACGTAGTGCTGCAGTATACAATTAACCACAGGCGCGGATCCAGAGGGGGGGTCCAGGGGGTCCGGACCCCCCCCCCCCCTACTCAGGCTTGAAAATTTGAAACTTAAATCTATGCGATTTTATTGGCGATTTTTAGACCTGTAATTTTGGAATTTGCCTTCCGGAAATACGTCAGAATGCACCAAATTGAATCTAATTTACCACATTTTTCTTGGGGAGGGCCCCCAACCCCCCCCCCCCCCTTAATTGGTTGAGCGCAATTAGTTAAGAAATTATCAAACCTAGACCCCCCCCCCCTGCAAAAAATCCTGGATCCGCGCCTGAACCATCAATAAACTCCCCAGGATACAATCAGTGACAAATGTTGAAATATTAAATTGAATTTGAGGTTTCTGTTGTCAGTGTAAGATAGATTGGTTTAACCTTAGTTATTGTTATATTGGTATTAGTCTGGATGGCGACTCTAATCTCTCCCTTGAGATATTTATTAACGCATTTTTCATTCCTTCGGTTAATTCTGTTTGTATAAATTTGATTATATTACGTATCCTAAATAGATGACAGTGCAAATTGAAAACGAAGGCCTGGCACTGTTTAAAGAAGATCAGCCATTCACTTTTAAAGTTCCAATTTCATATTTTCTAAGAAAGTCAAATCATAATTATTTCTATGTCTTTTGCTCAAAAGGTTGTCAACTGGCTATTATACGATCATGGGCAAAATTTTGTGGGCATTAAAAAGGCTGACACAGGCGGATTGAGGAAATAGTTACTCAATTACCCCCTTTGTTTTCCCATTCCTCTAAATGGACGGCCATCTTCAAACGTTTGAATTTGAAGTTGAAAATGATATTTTTGCCAATTTCTCAACTGGCAAGAGTGAATTATAGGATTAATAGGATTATTCTTTAACAAGGTAGGACTGTTTATAGGTTCAATCTATTTTAGGGCTTTATTTTAATACATTTTAACAATATAACTTAAAGAAATGCTATTGGAACTTTAAACCATGTAAACATTGTCAATATAGAAATGAAATGAAATGGGGTTTAACGTCGTACTCTTCTGCACCTTACCCGGGCTAATGGAAAACGGGCATACGCCATACAGTGTGCTATGAGGGAAATTTTACCCGGGCAGCGGCGCTACGGCCTACTCTTATATCGAATTCCAACTGCCAAGGGATCTTTTACGTGCACGCCATTGTGTTGTTCGTCCCATCCGAAAGACTAGACAGCTGTCCTTGTCAGGCCCTCCGTTCTGCATCACTGACAAGGGGAAACCACGCCGGAAAATCGAAATGAACTTTCTCGACCAATGAAGGGATCGAACTAGGGAGCCAGCGCCTTACCCACTTAGCCACGTGACCCCCTTATCAATATAGAAGATTAAAACCTAAATTATGGGGCCACAGTGGCTTACGTACCAGGCTATCGTGTATTTCATCCTGGCGTTGGTAGAGTAAGTTCTCTGGAAGTGTTCAGCGTGGGTTCCATTGTTCGGATGGAATGGAAACAAGAACAAATCATGTACAGACTGTCAGACGATAGACAATAAGATCCTGCAAAGACTGACAGACGATACAAAATAAGATCCTGCACAGACTGTCAGACGATACAAAATAAGATCCTGCACAGACTGATAGATTGTCAGATGATACACAATAATGGGCGTGCACGGACCATGCACAATAACAAATGTAGTCTCACCACGATCATATCAGTTCAAAGATGACATAATCCATGTTCTTCTAAAGTTCATCTTAACCCCCATTTACTCGTAAAAAACCCCTTGGCAGTTGTAATTCCTTAGATATTTACCTAAAATCCGGATAGTCGTTTGTTTATATTATATCCTTAGTCTGATAACTTCCGCATGGTCTTCTAGTGCAGTGATTCTCAACCAATACAGGTGTGCCATGAGATCTTCCTTAGTGTGCCATGAGATCTTCCTAAGTGTGCCACGAAATTGTGAACGGCACACTAAGAAAATTTCTCACTAAAGAAGCCATCTATTTGATTCAGTCTATGTGTCTATGACAAGTCTGCGCCTACAGTTATATGCCGTCTATCACTTGCCATGTTTCTATTTTGCAAAATTCAAATATTTTTCATATAATATATTATAGCCAGACGTGCCGTTATTTGTTCACATGTTCCAGAATGTGCCGTTGGTAAACAAAAAGGTTGAGAACTATGGCGGTATATTAGTGCCAATATTCTAACATGCTATCGTCTAATTTCCTACTTCTGTTCATGTAATTTCTAACCTCCATTCATGTAACTTCTAACTTCCATTCATGTAATTTCTAATTTAAGACAATGTATAACCCAACTTCTTTATTTGTTCAGTGTAAATTTCAAATCTGTTCCATCTTGTTTCTATTATTTAAACGAAAAATGTCTTCTTAATAGATGCTTTACACGTTTAGCATCAACATCAACAAATTTAGAATTTATACATTTCTGTCTAGCAACCATCATTATGAAGACGTTTGGTGTCGCCACTGCGTGCTCAATTGGGTGATTGCGCACCTGATCCGGACCATTATTTGGTATAAACGACCCATTCTTCGTTTGGTTGAAGGTTGGAAGGCGTGCTGAGAGAGAGAGAGAGAGAGAGAGAGAGAGAGAGAGAGAGAGAGAGAGAGAGAGATTTGGTCACTTAGTATTAAACTCCGTATCTGTGTAGGCCTATCCATAACATTTATACCCTGTGTTAATAATAGACCAACTGCATATAAATATTAATTATTGGCTCAACCGTAAAAAAAATAAAATGAAATTCTCCAAATCCCGTTTAGCTTATATTTGAAATAGAAAATGAAATAAAATGAAAGAGGGTTTAACGCCCTACTGTTCTGTTCCGAACCGGGCTAATGGAGACGGACATACGCCACACAGTGTGCTTTAGGGAAATATTGCCCGGAGAGCGGATCTACGACCTGGACTTATATCGAAGTCTAACGGTCACGGGATCTTTTACGTGCACGCCAACATGTACATGGATCCTCGGGTTTCCATTCCATCGGAACGACAAGACACTAATAAGGGGGAACCACGCCAGAAAATCTGGATGAACTTTTTTCGACCCATGCCGGGATCGAACTCCCGACCCACAGCCTAGCGAGCCTGTGTCTTACCCACTTAGCCACGGTATTCGAAATAGCATTGCAAACTATACATTTATATCACGTTCAATGTTGTTTAGAAGGTAGGATGGCCGAATGGTTAGCACATGCAAGCTGTAACATAAGGTCTGTCATTGAATAAACTGGCGTGGTTTCGATTTCCCGTTTTTACGTGACATGGAGCAGGGCCGCCTTTCCAACCTCGTGGGTTTTCTCCGAGTCCTCCGGTTTCCTCCCACTGCTAAACACTCCTACGCGCAAGCGAATTATAGAAATACAATTGAACGGTGTTAATACCGAAATGACCTGGTTGGTGTCGAGTGGATGTTAAACCCCATGTCCCCATCTTCTCTCCCGATGTTGTTTTCAATTTTAAAACTCAGGCAAGCCACTCAATCTGACGAAGAGCGAGTCATTTGTATCACTAGAATGGTCCCGATCAGGTGCTGAATCGCCAAACTGAGCACATGGTGGCGACACCAAACGACATCATAATGATGGTTGCCAGGTAGAAGTATCATAATTCTAAATTTGTTTGCCGTTCATGCTTAACATGTAATACAACAATGAAGTAGACATTTTTCGCCTCAATAATAGAAATAAGATGAAATAGAATTGATATTTACACTGAACAAATAAAGAAGTTGAATTATACATTGTCTTAATTTAGAAATTACATGAATGGAAGTTAGAAGTTACATGAATGGAGGTTAGAAATTACATGAATAGAAGTAAGAAATTAGACGATAGCATGTTAGAATTTTGGCACTAATATACCGCCATAGAGAACCACTGTTCTAGTGTGTTATAAATGTTTTCATTACCGACAAAACTTAGCTGTTGTGGGCGTACTTTCCGTTGCCTGGAAACCAATCTTTTTATTTACAGAAAGTGGAATATGAATACAGTAACAACCAGTCTCTTTTTTATACAGCAACTGTACGCACATGTTCTATGGGTCCCTGTCATCCAGTCGATATCAATCAATACAATAAATGTCTCAAAAACGGTGTGTCCTCACTGTGCCCACTTTTGATTAATCCAATTAAGGTCTAATTAGGATTAGTGTATTAAGCGGATTAGGATTAGGTGTTATAGGTAATTAGATGGAAAAAAAACCCCAAATATTTTATGTAATTTTTTTTTATTTTTCGATGTTTTATATATATTTAATAAAAATATAACATACATGGATATATCATACATCACATTAGCACTTTATAATTTAATGAAAATATAACAATTTTCGATGTTTTATATATAAAATATGTAATAAAAGTATAACATACATGGATATATCATACATCACACAAAAACAAGATAAAGAATGAAAATTTACAATGTAGTTAAACGGGCTACGCCATCGGCATACTCGAATACAGTCTTTATACCGTTCTGAAGATCTGTTTTCAGAGTTTGGAGTCGGGTTTCTAGTTGCCTATACTTTCTTCTCTGCCTGAATATTTAGTCACTTTCAATATTTGTTTTTTTCCATCTAATTACCTATAACACCTAATCCTAATCCGCTTAATACACTAATCCTAATTAGACCTTAATTGGATTAATCAAAAGTGGGCACAGTGAGATGTAACCTCAAAAACGACAAGAAGTATTACGTCAATGGCTGCATCCGACGTTATTGTTGTGACGACACCAATCTATGTAATGGCGGAGAGCTGATGTTTTCAACATATTATCCAGTTTTATGTGTATTTGCGATATTATATTTTATAAATAGTGCTGTTAAATAGAAATATGTCGATCGAGAATCTGAGACTTTGATATCAATTGTTCGGTACGCAGCTACAATACTGACCACGTTGCCTTCCTCTCGATTCGGGATGGACAAGACAATATTGTTAGAACCCTGTTCTGATTTTTTCAGTGTTTTCCCGGTGTGTTATTTATAGCTTGTAAATACTACTTTTAAAATGATTTTATATCCATATGTCTGACAAACAATTTGAATCTGGGGCACTAAAATGGCGCTCAATGTTGTGTAGAATCCATGATTATTATCATCATTAGGCCTATTCATTCCTGTTTATTTCTATTCCTATATCTAATTTCGACTTGGTTACTACACTGTAAAAAGTTTTTATGTTTTTTAACAGGAAAATCATGGCAGAAAAGTTGCCATTTTTTCTCGTAATTTTAAATTAGTATGTATTTTAACAATGCAATGTTAAGCGTGTCTTACAATTGTAGGTTAAAAAACATATGCCTGTAATTTTACATACGCTGTGTAAAATGATATAACATATCATAATGTTAAATAACAGTAGATTTGTATTTAAACTTGAAGTTGGTGATTTAATCGTTGTATGTTCTGCTTCCCTTACAGTTGCGGGTTAAATAACATATACGCTGTAATTTAACATACGTTGCATAAAGTAGACCTGTATTTAAACAGGTTGTTGGCAATTTAACTGCACCGTGAGAAATAATTCTGTTAGAAACCAGAAAAAGTTCTGACAGTTGGTTAACCAGTATTTTTTCTCTGTTATTTTTAATCTGTTTATTCTTTGACAGAGAAAAAATCTGGTAAACCGTCTGACAGAACTTTTTCTGGTTTCTAACAGAATTATTCCATGTTAAAATAGAGCTTCTGCCAGAAGATTTTCAGTTTTTTAACATAATTTTCGTGGTTAAATATAAAACAAAATCATTGTAAAAAAATAATTTATTTTCTGTAAATCTAATTTTTCTGTCATGAACGTACGAAATAAAATATTAAAAATTAACAGAAATTAAAAGCAAGGGATCGTAAATGTCTTCACATTTTGTGTTATGAAGGCCAGGTTTACTACTTTCTGTCGTCTCTTCGACTTCTTACAAATTTTGTTACTTTGAACCTGAAACAAAATGATAAAGCACATACAGGAATGAAATCAAAAGGGCAGCGGAGATAACTCTTTAGGGCTGAAGGTTATTTAACATGTACGGCCAGTAGCACACATGGCCCCAGTTGTTAGCGCCAGCTGAATAAATTAGAACTTGCACCACTGACACGAAGGCCAAGTTTCAAAACAAGCTTTCTTTGCTAATGGTTAATAATCCATCATCATATTCTCTGAACCATCGCGTTTCTTACGCTTTAATATTGTTTCCATGGTCGAGTTCAAATTCACAATAAAACATATACCATGGCCACTATGTGTAGGCCTTATTATAGATCATAGATACTAAACATAAATAAGCAACAAACTTAATAGACAGTGCAGAAGCTGTGTCTTTAAATCCAATAACATACTCAGTCTCGTCTTATGCTGTAGATTTGCCTTCGCACATACATTATTATTAGGAAGACTTACCTTCACATCTTATTGCTGGTTTTGCACTGTTCTTATCCTGCATCGTCAATGCACATTCAAACAGTCACCGACATTCGTTAAATCTGCGACGCGCATGCGTTAACCCTATCCATGATTATAACTATGTGAATTAACAGAATTTTGCCGTTAATATACCATATTTTCTGTAATATTACAGAAATGCAACTAAAATCACAGCCATGGGTTATGACAAATATTTTAGACGAGTGTCAAACATGTCATACATCTTGGTGCGAGACACCCCCAGCCTTTCTGATATCGGTCTAAAGCCAGTCAAGTCTCAATAAAAGAGAATATAAAATGAACTACAGATTTTGATAATAAAATTAAAAAAATTATTTTCATGTCTTAGTAGGATAGTATAGTGATACTTTCAAAGTAAGCAGCTGGTCAAGCATGGAATTCCAAATAACTAAAAAAAAAAAAAAAAAAAAAAAAAATTGATACTTGTTAATAGGAATGGACAAGAGCGACCGGTACACTGCAAACGTTGAGAGACGTTCGGAAAGAAGCCGGGGTCGCCGCGAATATATAAATATAGGACAAACAAAGTGACAAATTAAAATATTTATTTAAAAAAAATTTACGTTGAAATTGCTCAAACGATCGACAGAGTAATTGCTAGATTGTGTATCGATTTGTAAATTAACTTGAATATTCTGTTAAAATGCACAATCTGTTAGATTACATACCTATTTGCTAATTTAACTTTAATATGTTGTTAAAATACACAATCTCGGATGTTAAAAGTTAAATTTTTACATAAATGTTTATAAACACAGTTTTTACGTAATTTTACATCTGATAGTTTTCTAACAGGACAGTTTGTAAAATTTTACAGTAATTTCATGTTTTTATACATATAATTTTTACAGTGTAAGATTTGTCTTGTGTGAGATTTTACTGGATGTCATTCAATCTTCTTCAAATACAAATCTATATTATTTCGTTTCGTTTTTTTATAGGGGGGTTGGGATGGCCTAGTGGTCTAGAGTGCCGCGCTCCGACCTCTAGCTGGCCGGTCACCTCTGGCTTGCAGCTGTGGTTTCGATCCCTGGTGTGAGCGTATGTGGCATGGAGATAGGGGCGCCTTCTCAGCCTCGTGGGTTTCCTCTGGGCACTCCGGTTTCCTCCCACTGCTAAAGACCCCTACGCGCAAGCGAATTATTGAAATTAAATTAAACCATGTTAGTCCCGAAATGATCTAGTTTGTGTCGAGTGGACGTTAACCCCTATTTCTCTCTCTCTCTCTCTCTTTTTATTCTTTCGATGGCCTACAATGTAGTTCAGACAAATAAAGCGGCATTTTGAACTGTAAAAAACGAAAGGAAATAAAGCCCGTGTTTTAATCAGATTGGTTAAGCGGGATCCGTTACTTTAAATACTCTCCATTAATGTCCATAATATCCATGGTCGTTCTCTATTAGTAAGTTCAGGGCAGTGGGGGTGCACCACGCGTAATTTACACATGAACGAACATTTAAAACAAGTGAAGAATCCGAGGGCTAGCTGTAAGTGTCCACTGCTGGCAAACCTTGTAGTCAATCATTTCAACAATTATAGCATTCAAACACAGTTTATGAGAAACGCGGGTTCGATCGGGATGTTCCTCTGGCTTTTCAAGATGGTTTCATGTAGTTATTCGGGTGGTACGTCCAAGCGTCCAGGTGACACAAATTGTCATTTTGGGACTAACATGACAAAATTTTATACCAATAAATCGCTCGCAGAGAGAGCAAACAGACGGGTACGTAGACGCTTAGGCGTAGGTATCTATTGCAGTTGGAGCGAACAAGCGAGGAACGTAGAAGCTTGGAATCGATCTCAATGATGAATTAAAGGTGTTCATGTCTGAGTCAACTCCATGGTTCAACACCAATCACGACTGTGAAAGTGCAACTTTCATATTCCCATAAAAAGAACATGATTAAAAACTGATTTGTTATTAGAAACCATAAAATGGTCTATCAGTTTTATCATTTCACGCCATGGAAGATAAATAGATTTACCCGTCTCAAGGAGCTCTTCTCCGTTGTAACAGATTGGAAATAAACTCAGTTAATACCGAGAGCACAGAAAAACAATTAGGCCCTTGAAAAGTTAAACATACAGTGGAAAGGATTGCTAGTGAGAGGGGAAATTATTGCACACGTCTTGTCAAACCTTCAAAGGCCAATATCTTCGCTCGCAATAGAGTGATTTGAATGAAATTTTCAAATTATTAATTTTACATCATCTATTTTCGTACTAGAATGGCTAACTCTTGATCTAAATCATACATCATGTATCTTTAAATTCAGTCTGCGTAATATTGTCTGAATAAATCGCTTTGTTTCCAGAGACATGCCTTGTATCAGATATCTTTTCAACGATAAAACATCTACATATATGATAAGATGAGTGTTGTTATAAGAATATACTTGTTTTTTTTGGATATTGTTTGGGTCAGCAAAACACTCACAATTAATAATTAATACAAAACTTGTTCATTGATGTAAGGTATATAAATACAAATATCCAATATATAGGTTACGTCACACTACGTCAACAAGACTTTAAAGGGGCAATAACATTCTTGCTGGCTTGGTAGCTCCAGAAAATAAATAATACCCTTATTCTAAGTACTAGATGTTCAAATGTCCTACCTGTTGAGTAACTTATCCATTACAACCTATTTTATTTGTCCAGAGGGTTCGAAAATATTTTAAAATCCAAGTCACATTTGAAAAGGTTTACGTTAGACTTTTCAAATCAATTGGTTGAATTTTTCCAATTTTTTAAATTAGGTGTGTTAAGATGAAATTTATATCATCATTTAATTGGAATATTCTAAAATAATACGATTTGTTGACCAGAATGAAGATTGGGACATACTAATCAGTTACAACAAGAGTGTTATTGGGGCTTTAAAGAGCTAAATCTGCCTATTGCGGCTCTTTATTTTAGCATCAAAACTATTATTAAGACATTTATTGACATGTCAAGACTATAATCAACTCTTTAGACCACTGGATGACGGGTATATCGACACATTAAAATACGGCATGTGAATTAATGTCTTAATAATTATTTATATAACATTTGAGGTCTAACAAAAGATCTGCATCAGGATAATTTATTACGAAACCATGAATTAACCAATTAACCATACAAAATTGAGCTCTTTGACTATTTATAATTTTCTTACGTTTTTTTTTTGTAATAATGATTTGTGATACCATCTTGTATAATTATCCGACCCCCTTGGGCAGTGCCACACCATTTTTTCTGTTACAGGCTGAAACGCACTATGGTACTCGATTCGCGGACCAATGGTAAAATGTTTATTTTGTCTTAAATATTGGATATCAGAAACCAATCTTCCCCGGTAAGATCACAACATCAATGTTGATTTAAGTTGACAAATAATTCGTGTTTTCAATGTCGAAGACTTTGGATGAGTTAGAGTTAGAGGCTTGGATACTTTAATGCCTTGTGTAACCTGACAGTTGACCCCGAATATATTATACTATAGTCACGTGATTATCATATGTATGGTATACTAGGTTATATACTATAGATAAGGTATAAACATTGTGTAGTGAGTTTTCCTGCTGTTGTTACTATAATTCATAGTGTGGCAAATTTTCACAAGGTAATAAGATGACGTCACTGGAAGGAAAAGTTATAATAATAACAGGTGGGTTCATTATTTTACATATATTCAATTCACGAGTAAAGTCAGTCACGTGGTAAACTTTTTTTATACGCAAAACTAAAATGGTCTTTACGGCTCTACTGTTCTGTTCATACAGTGTGCTATGAGGGAAATTTGTCTTCTCTGACGTGCGTTACAATATATACTCAGGACGTCGGTTATACGTTGTCCATTGCCGGGCCCTGCACCACTGTCAAGGGGGAGCCATGAGCTTCCTCCGCCAATGCAGGGATCGAACTCGGAGACCCTAGGTAAGCGAGCAAACGTCTTACTTACTGAGCCACGGTGGATCCTTTATACACCTGCATTTCATTATGCTTACTAATACCATGTACCCTTTGGTACGTTTGGAGTTTTGAATTTTAAAAACTATACCAGATATGATTGAATTGTCCCACAGTAGTTCATACTACTGAATAGCATTATGTAGGCCAACGTCTATTCTAAATGGTGTGATGACCGTTCCACCTCATGAATCCAGGCAAGTAGAATAGTTAGTACATTTTCATATAAGTAGTTTAATATGACATAGATTCTTACAATAGATACAGGAATACGATACGTAGGCCTACTATTATTCTCTTTTTGGTGATGGTGATAAATATGTAACCATCAACCATTTGCCAGGCAATGACCTTTATACTATAGATGGAGATACCGGACAATCTATGTAAGATATTATGTTATGAGTTTTTTTGAATAGTTTATGAAATGTTGCTGTCCTTCTGTTACAGGTGCGAGTTCTGGTATAGGGCAGGGTATAGCTGTCCATCTAGCTCCGTATAAACCTAAACTTGTTCTCGCTGCTAGAAACATCACAGGTTTACAGGCTACAGGTTTACAATGTGAAAAACTTGGACTAGTTGCAAATAACGTAAGTTAACATCCATGCATTTTCCTATGAAATGTTATAAATGTATAGAGGTGGAGTTTTCGATGTTAATGTTGGTACTACCATCCAGAGTTAGTTGAACTGACTATATATCCCCTGTCATAAAGAGTCGACCACAACCTGAGGTGATCGTAGTTATATTTGGGTCAGTGACCTTGTGTAATTATTTATTCATACATCGCGGCGTACAGCAGATTAGTCTGTGACCCAACGACTCTTATATTGTTTGTTATTTTGCTATCATTCTAGCTTCTGTGTACTAAATGTTACAACAGTACAGTGTTTATAATAGTACAATGTTTATAACACTACAATGTTTATTATATCAGATGTTTATAGCAGTATAATGTTTATTTGTATTAGATTCTAACACTAAAAAGTTTATAACCGTATAATATTTATTATACTAGATGTTTATATCAGTATAATGTTTATTATACTAGTTGTTTATAACCGTATAATGTTTATTATATTAGATGTTTATAACCGTATAAGGTTTATAACAGTATAAGATTTATCATACTAGTTGTTTATAACCGTATAATGTTTATTATACCAGGGGCCTATTTCACAAAATTTTAACTAAGATAAGATCTGAATTTTAGTTATTTGATTTGACAATATTAGACTGATTTTAGTTCTTAGCCAATCAAAATTGAGGTATCTGCTAAAATTTGGATTTTATCTTTAGTTCAAATTTCGTGAAACAGGGCCCAGATGTTTATAACCGTATAAGGTTTATAACAGTATAAGATTTATCATGCTAGTTATTTATAATATAAAGGTTTATTTTTATTAGATTCTAACACTAGAATGTGATGTAAGTAAAGATGATAATCTAGAGAATTTAGTTGATACAACAATAAAAACATTTGGTTCTATTTATGGATTGGTGAGTATAATATATTATCCTAATATCTTATTTTACTTTCGTCGTCCACCTTCCCAGTGAAGCTTCGTTTGTGTTGAAATTGAGATGCGTTATTAAGGGCAGATAGTCTGTCGTTTCTTATTTACGTTTAACTCGGACGGGTGGTGAAACTTTCACACAGAGACATGTTTGTAATCGTCAATGCTCGGGATAGTTCTATGATGTCTAACTAATTGAAATTGAGGTAAATTGAAATGAAACATGATAGATGAAACGGAACGGACCCAGTGATTATTCCATACTGATCTACTGATATTCCCCGGCAAGTGACAGCCATTCTTAAAAATGTTCAACAGTTTTCTATGTTTATTGTACACCATAAGCGCGACCAATTCTGTATTATCTATTGATGACACTCTATTGATGTCACGTGGGTTAACACGGTATATCTAATGGTAAAACATCTGTGTCTGGAATTATGCAGAACCGTGAATGATCACTTTTAGAGTTGTATTTACCGTTCCTTGTCTTTGAAATTGATTCTATTAATATATATTTAGGTTAATAATGCTGGATATGGCACAAAAGCAAATATTGAAGAGACAGACATGAAAGATTATGATGGAATTATGAGAGTCAACCTCAGAGCACCATTTTATTTGTCCAAACTTTGTATACGACATCTTAAAAACAGTAAAGGTAGATAACTTCCACTCGACACAAACTAGATCATTTCGGGACTAACATATGGTTCAATTTTATTTCAACAATTTGCTTGCGCGTAGGGGTCTTTAGCGGTGGGGGATACCAGAGGACCCATAGAAAACCCACGAGATTGGAAGGCGACCCTACTCCTTGTCACGTCGAAACTACGTCAGTTGACTCAATGACAGACCTTATGATACAAAGTGCGCTAACCTTTCGGGCGCCCCCCCCCTTATTGCAAGTTAGATCATGATGGTGGATGCCAAGGGGGGAAATCTGCTTTTTTATAAAAAAAAAGAACACAAATTAACCCTTTCGGCAATATGTCACAATTCTAGAAAAGTGAAATAAAAAGGCTGATGTATGTATAAAATGCAATATCTTTTATATTATTGACCTATTTATTTGGGATACATCCCAGAAGTTATTAAATATCAACAAAAGATCACGTGTCCGCTAATGGCCTTTAAAACTGACCTTTCCCCACTCAACCGCCTTGCATGAGATGGAAGAGTGATTCTTGTCGGTGACTCTACGAAATTCAAAAATCAAAAGACGGGTACAGACTTGGATGGAAACTCTCCGACATCATGTTTCTGCCAATAAAATAAGTGTATTGAACGAGATTTATCTAGTTACGATGTGTGAACCTTGTATGTATGCTGATAGCGTGTAATGATGGCAACTAGTTTGCATATTTCCACTCAATCCATTTTTCCCCCAGAACTCTTCACTTCCATATGGATCAGATACAAGAGAAAATATTTTTGTTGCCATTACATCCGTGTTTAATAAACAATTTAATTGATATAAATGTTTTTATAGGGTGTGTTATCAACATGTCCAGTATGGTCTCAAAGAAAGGGGTAAGTCGAGTCCTTTCTGGTTTATCCCGGAAACCAGAGGAATATGGTTCCCACTCAACAGTCATGGAAAATATCTGAACTGTTTTTTGTCGAGAATATCTGAAGTGTTAATTGTGGGAGGATCGTTTCTCTTTTGTCATGGTATTAAAAGTATAGCGTTTTAGACGTCTCCAGTGACAAAATACGTATTTTGGGATGCTATGCAGCACTTCAATCGAGGTTGTGTTTTGATTTATTCTTAGTTTGATTTCATGTAATAAACCACAGCACCAAACAAACCATATGACGTATTTTTCAGGTTTCTGATATAGCAACCTATTGTCTAAGTAAAGCTGCACTCGACCATTTTACTCATTTACTAGCATCAGGTAATAACTAATTTATATCACATCTACTCAACATATATCATCATCTTCCTTTACATGTCGAACTAGGGCCAGCTAAAATTCAATAAGTTTTATAATTCTACAAATTGAATAAATGATAAGTTTTTCTGTTACTATAGAAATTGGTCCATCTGGTGTTAGAGTGAACAGTGTCAGGTTAGTGTTATTTACTCATATTTTAACAGGTTTCGCCGATTAACGATTATCGTTGGATGAGCGATGTTTTCGAAATAATTCTTGATGAATTCTCAGTTTTGGATAATATTAAGTTAGTATGTTGTTGTAGTATTGGGTTAGAATTTGGAGTTATTTGGTAATATTGGGGTTAATATACATGTGGTAGTAAATTGTCTTGTCGCTAGTTTCTTTTATTCTGGTTAATTGAACCTTGTCGGGGAAGAGTCTCGGTGTCAATCATGTCTTTCTATATAGGATTCATAACAATATTACAAACACGTTGTAATAATCGTACCATCAAGGACTAAGTCTGATTGATGTACCAACTAGGACTATGCCTGAGTGTAGCACTAATCTGGGTGTCAGAGCGATTTACGTACTTGGGCTAGTCTGGGTGTCGTGCCAGCTGAGTGTCTCAGTGCTGTATCAACACACAATTACTTATTTTAATCAAAGCAACATTCGCTTAATAACGAAACGTCAATTTATTACAGACGGTTCTATTCAAAATCGTCATAAATGGCGCTCAAAGAAGATTGTGTAATAACAGAACTAGTCTACGTGTATTTATTTATGACAAGTACATGTAGTTGTAAACTGGTGTATATATTTATGGCTGGTATGGCACAGGTAGTTGTCTAGGATGTTAAAGTAGGGCAGGACAATGTAACATACCTGGGAATTCTGTTTTACCGCCATCAGCTACATCGTTCAAATAGACAAGTACTGAAGCCATGCGATCTCTTTTATCTGTCCCACCGACGATACAATCCGTGTGGGTCTTGTAAGCTGTAATTTGAAGACGGGGAAGTTATAAATGTTGAGAACAGCCCAATTTATGTAAACGAAAGAGAAATATATCACATGGTTTACAAGTAAATATGTTACACGTAAAATTAACCAAAACAGCTTCACAATCCATAAATATAAAGTGGCAAAGTAAGAATATACTTTTACTAAACAAATGTTTTCCAAACACGATTAGGAAGAAAGGTGTAAAGGGAGAGGATACATTGGTGGGGCTATACTATATACCGGAAAACACCCGAAAACAACATTTCCGGTATTTAGTGTTTTTCCGGTGTTTTCCGGTATTCAGTATTACATGGTGTTTTTCGGTATTTTACGGTATATAGTGTTGCCGCATTGGTGAACTGATTGAATTTAGTTCTTCCTCTCCTCCATGTTATACCCAACCCTGTATGACAACCTCGTGATATATATCAAACAGATCAAAGTCGTCATTTAATACATGTATATTAAAAATGCTTCGTCAGTTGAAACCAGGTATATACACATCTTCAAATTAATAATAACTGTATAATTTCTAACCACTTCCTATAAACACGTACAGATTAAAACAATAGTTTAGAATGAGAAGGATTTTCAAATCCAAGGAGAATCTCTGTATTAAGGCTATCTTTGATGTACTCGAATTGGAGTCAAAATGATAGAGACTATAGTCTATTGTGTCTCGTTTAAGGTTTTCTTTTCGGAACGTGCCAAATTGAAAGAGCACGGACTTGGGGCCAAGGGCGCACGAGTCGAGCCCAGTGTGGGCATTCAGTAATTGAAATCTCAAAAATATTGACAACTAAGTGACAGCTAAAAAATGTTGTGTTTAATTACGTCACGATTCTATTCACATCACCTCCGTTGTCGGGACGATCAGAGCTGTGACTGTGTTAAATTTGCACGTCCCTCGATTTTGTCCATTCGGGACATTCCACACTGACACTCGAGCATGTCTAAACGGGTTAATTGAAGTACCTTTCCCAACAGGATATGACGTTTAATAGAAGTACCTTTCCCGACAGGATATGACGTAAGTTGAAATTTACCCCCATGAGTTGGCGGTAAACCCATGGCTTTATGGATTCTGTTTTCCAACACGGTCGAAAATGGACTTTCACCGGGATAAAAAGCAGTACTATAACTCCAGTTACCATTAAACCATTTCTTTAATTTCAAAGAAAAACTCGCATTAACACAAGTAGTTCCTGAAAATAACAGCAGAGAAATATTATTTCAAATAAAACCTAAAATTAGTTAGCTCTCTGTTCTAGAAACTGGAAACACCGATAGAGAAACGGGGTTTAACCTTAACTTGACAGCAATATAGAATCTAGAGCACAAACTATGTCCTTTCGGGTCTTACATACAGTTCAATTTTATTTCAATAAATCGCTTGAGGGTAGGGGTCTTTACTAGTGGGAGGAAACCGGCGGTGATATAGGCGACCCTACAACTTGTCACGTACAAAGCCATTACCTTTGGATCCAATAGGAAAATGTAGCTAGCAAATAAAACGAAGTACGATAAAAAAAAAACGTGTTAACTACTAACCTATTGTGATGTCTACTTAGATGCGCATGTGTTATTCGAATTCATATGATTAAAAATGCTTCATAGAATTGCACGTTTCTCCATAACCTAGCCCACTGAAGATGGTATGTGTAATTGGCTAATAAAGAATTTGGGTTCCTCTATTACTTTTCTTACCTTCCATAAAATCGTTAGGTGAGACTTTTATTTTCTTCTGCGCATCTTTCAGGTGTTGTCTGAGAGTCTTAATACTATCAAAACATATAAAGGGGTCGTAAAGAGAAGCTTGTGTCACGTGATTATCGTGGGCTCTCATCAACCCTTCTGTTTCACTTTCTGATAAAAAGTCGTCAAAAAGATAAACCCTGAAAAAGTTTAAAATATTTCTAGTTCTAGATGTCTTGGGCACAGTTTTATTCCTTGTTGTTTTCACTTTTATGCCACTTTGATATAATGTTGGAAATTGAGTTTATAAATTGAACTGTTGTCGCGAAAATCTTTTATGAATCTGGAGTCTCTGAAATGTCATTTCCTGGACTTTGGAGGAAGATTTTGCATAATTCTAATGGCCAGAAGATGTTTATAACATGAGATAATTAAGTCTTAATTTCTACTGGGATTGAATATGCAACAAGTAAAAATTCTTAAGCCCCTCGCCTTAACATTTCATAATTGAAAGATTGTTTACTATTTCTGAAAGCTTCATCTTCTCTTTTACCAATCCAAAAGGTAAATCTATGTTTCCGATAACAGGGGAATGTTTTTAAACATGAATAATGGGCTAAGTTATTTTTATACTATACCTTAGCAATTACGGATTCACACAAATACATATATTCAAGGGACATTCCCGTTTTTAACAGTCTCATAAATAAAAGTTTGTGCACATATGGAAGTTAGGCGCCAAAATATAGAAGTATTATGTTTTTACATTGTCTAAAAATTTCAGTTCAAACTATAGAGTCGTCTCTACTACAGTGTATGACCCACTTGCTTAACTTGATAACAAAAGGTAAATTTCGTCTACACGTTATTTTATAAAATGAGGTCTGTTGCCATAACAAGATCTGACGCCCAACTGTTGTGCTCCGACTGGGCTGATGAAGTCATAACAAAATCTGACGTCCTATTGTTCTGCTCCTACTCGGCTGATGAAGACGGGGGGGGGGGCTCTCATATGAACTCTGTTGATATCTGAAGACGCCCATATAAGGCAGACAGCTAGCTTATATGATGTATGTCAGAATGAAGTAAAGTGGAGAATTTTTTACCTTAGCGTATTTTTCATTTATTAAGCTCATCACAGGTTTTAGATATAAGAAATAAGGGTGGTTTAGAAAGAAAACTTTCGCCAGAGAAGCTTAATGGGAGTTTCATTTCCTAAACCAACAATTTATTTACTTACTTAACGCTGCTGTTGGTTGGTTTTTGAGCTAATAGTTCTACAGCTGGTACGCGTCTCCCATCAATGAATGTTTTCTTGGGATCAATCTTTGAAACTATACTGGCTTTAAAATCCTTGAAATCAGCAGGTAGATTCGAATCCGTCTTGGTTTGAGATGCGACATCCCGTTTAGATTTCAATTCGCCCCGTTTATTGCCTGAAGATTTGCCTTGATCAGATTTGGACGACTTGTGTTTCGATGACGTGCTACTTTGAGATTTAGCTGGTTTGTCACTACTTTGTGATGTGTTCTCTTGGGACGTTTTGGGTTTTGATTGTGTCGCGTGCTTTCTTGCTGAACGATCAATGTCATCTGATGTCAATACAATCGATCCTTTTCCATTTCCACCAAACTTTATGATGCTTTCATCACCGGAAATTTTCCACCCTGATTTAACCTCGTCCGCCTGTCCAGGAGAGCTTTCGTCAATTTCGTCCACGACTTCAACTTCCAATTCATCGGTTTCTTCTTGCATATCTTCAAGCTCCGATTCCATTAAATCCTCTTGTGGTTTTCCTTCGTATGGTTTTGAATCATGACCATTCAATTCGTCTTCGTCTTCTAGCTCATGCTCGGATTCGGTGGGGACTTCTTCAAACTCTAGACCACGGCGGAGTTCTTCGAATTCTTCCTCGTCCGGTTCCAACGTCGACTCCTGTACTTCCTCTGCTGATTCTAAATCAGAGGCAACCCTTTCTTTCTCTAAAATATTTTCGGCGTCTTCAGTGTCGTCTTCCAAACCATGTAGGTTGTATTCATCTTCATCTTCTTCTTCGTCTCCAACGTCTTGTTCCACATGTAGGTCGTATTCATCTTCATCTTCTTCTTCGTCTTCGAAGTCTTGTTCCGCATCCCCTTTGGCTAAATCACTGCTCTTGTCTGATTCCGTTAAACCTGGATCCCCCGATTCAATCAGCTTATCCTTTTGAGAAGATAAAGTTTTAAGGAGTCTAGAAATATCTGGATAAAACAAGAAACCGCATAAACCGACCATGAGCGCGAGAAAAAGAAGAACACGAAGGGGTGAGAGAGGAGTCTGGGATAATGTCACATCTTGATCTTTTTTAGGATGATTGTCGTTAGACTTTGGTGGTCGATTGACATGAGCTCGTTTTCTTGCCATCTTGAACTTGTTTTATAACTGAAATATAAAACTCAATTTAAGTTACCGGAAACATATTTATTATTCGATATTGTAGTACACCGGCCTAAGACTCGTCATTGATTAACGTGGTCGTGGTTTTGACCCCAAGCCTCTACGGGACAAGGAATACGGTCCTCTCCTTAGCCACGTGAGTTTGCTTTGGTTCTCACGTCTGATAACTATCAGGATCCATACAATGTTACTTCCGACATGAGCTCGTATGAATTCGTTCTTGGGATTTCATGAGGTTGACTAGCTGTTCGTTGGCGTTTACAAGTCAATCCCAACTCTGCTATATGCCGAACTGGAAAGTACATCCGCGCGTTACTGGTCTAATGCAAATCATGACTCAAAAGATAATAAAAGATGCAATCAAATGGTGTTTAATGATTTATTTATCTGCACCAACCTGACCAATTAGAACGGGTAGTCGCCATGACTTGTTTTGAGAACAGTTTCCCCCCCCCCGCTCTTCATCACGTGTCCATCATTTCCTACCCTGACAAAACATCACCATGTTGTAATGCATTTGTTAGGTACCGTACCTAGCCTAACAGGTAGACTTGCTACCGTACCTAGCCTAACAGGCAGACTTGCTGCATCATGGCAAAGTTGCCTGATAGTCGCCTAACATTAATCTGAAGTATTAATAATTGAAGTTATAGCAAATACATTTATGGACCACATTTCCAATATATTAATTTTAAAACCAATAATCCAACAGCGAGGCTCATGTACCAGTACCAAACTAAATAGACGCCACATATTTATTTTAATTGCACATTTATCTTTTTGAAAAGCTTAGAGCAATCGAACTGATTATCTATATTTTGCCTCAGCAGAAAATTTCCATTTCATGATCGAATTCAGTCAAGCTTTGAGCGTACATCTCCACTCTCCATAATTTAAAATCAAAGTTATCTTGTTCCAAATATTCGAGCAATGAAATTGCTTATCTCTTCTTAGGGTTGGGGATATAATTTGGCGTAGGTATTGTAGAAGGAAACGATTTTGAACAAGTTGTTCAAAACAGGTGCACGCTTTTAAAACTTTGCGTGTAAGGGTGTACCCGTGCGAGTTAAGAAAGGGATATAATTTAGCGTAGGTATTGTGGAAGGAAACTATTTTGAACAAGTTGTTCAAAACAGGTGCACCCTTTTAAAACTTTGCATGTAAGGGTGGACCCATGCGAGTTAAGGGTTAGGGATATAATTTAGCGTAGGTATTGTGGAAGGAAACGATTTTGAACAAGTTGTTCAAACGGGTGCACTCTTTTAAAACTTTGCATGTAAGGGTGTACCCATGCGAGTTAAGGGGTTGGGGATATAATTTGGCGTAGGTATTGTAGAAGGAAACGATTTTGAACAAGTTGTTCAAAACAGGTGCACCCTTTTAAAACTTTGCGTGTAAGGGTGTACCCGTGCGAGTTAAGAAAGGGATATAATTTAGCGTAGGTATTGTGGAAGGAAACTATTTTGAACAAGTTGTTCAAAACAGGTGCACCCTTTTAAAACTTTGCATGTAAGGGTGGACCCATGCGAGTTAAGGGTTAGGGATATAATTTAGCGTAGGTATTGTAGAAGGAAACGATTTTGAACAAGTTGTTCAAACGGGTGCACTCTTTTAAAACTTTGCATGTAAGGGTGTACCCAGGCGAGTTAAGGGGTTGGGGATATAATTTGGCGTAGGTATTGTAGAAGGAAACGATTTTGAACAAGTTGTTCAAAACAGGTGCACCCTTTTAAAACTTTGCGTGTAAGGGTGTAACCATGTTGAGAAAATTAATTTCAAAATTCAGTTAATTTTATCTTTATTAAAACTCGGTTCTTTATATCATTACAAACTGTTTAAGAATTTATATATATTTTAAGAGAAAAAAACTTTATTAAAAACATTACTAACTGATGTACATACAAACTAAAAAGAAGTATCCAAATTTGAAACTTTATACCAAATTTAACTTAAAAATGTACATAAGAATTGAAAAAAGTGAGTGCTTAGGCCCTCGTTCCGGTTCAACCCGGGTTCAACCCAGGTTAAAACCTGGGCTCCACCCAGGTTTAGGTGGTTTTTGTATTTTTTGGTAAATGAGTCGGGTAGTTTAGATTTTCAGGTTAGGTTGGGTTGGGCTAGCATTTGCAGGTTGGGTTCTCGGGACAGGGTACTACGTTTGAACGAAAATGGTCCAAGTTCATATGGTCCAAAATGCATTTTGTTACAGAATCTATAAACAGTAGTACTCTGAAATTGAGCGTGTGATCTACATTGGTCTATTGTCGAATTGTATTAAAATTTGGACCCTGTACGTCAACCGGAAATAGGTGTTTGTTCTTAAAAAATGGATAAAAATGCGAAAAACCACACCCGAGTCGAGTATGGTCCAAACTTCTTTTTTTTTTGTTTTTTTACAGAATCTATAAACAGTAGGTGTCTAAATTTGCGCGTGTGATCTATATTCGTCTACTGTCGAATTGCATTAGAATTTAGAACTTGTACTTGAGCCGCAAGTAGGTGTTTGTTTATGAAAAATAGAGAAATTTGGTGAAAAAAGACGTGTGAGCTTTAAGACGATTAGTGTATTTTGGTCATTGGCCATTTAACTGTAAAATACCAGCCAGAGATTTCTATTCGTCATCTGTCTCACTACAAATAACTGGGTTTTTTCGCATTCACCCTGGGTATATGTTGTTTTATAAAGCGAACGGCGTTAGCCGTGAAGCTCTGTAATATTCAAAAGCTATGGATCCGAAGAAAATGTTTAAAATTACTATCCCTGGCCAATATCAATGCGAAAGTTGTTGTGTGTTTATAAATAACATTTCGATTAAAACCTAGAAACTGTATGTTATGACTCGACGCTATAGAAAACGATTATCATTATTTTTGTAGACCTATCATTCCATGTATACAAATTTTCAAAATTTATAAAATGTTTCTTTAACATGGACACGTGTTCGTAATCAAAAGAAAATTATTGCAAACGCCAGGAAATGGTGTTGATGACATTATAAAGACCAGAATGCGAATTTTAACTACTTACAAACCTCCTTTTGGAGATTAACCTAGGGTAAACATTGTGTTAGACTGGTGGCCAGTCTTCTCCACACACCAAAAATTGGCCAGTCCTCTCAAAAAAAAACGAAAAAAAAACGTAATCTCTAGAGACTGGGCAAATAGAGCTTCATTCTCATCTAGTAGGTCAATCTGCATTATGTAGGTCGTGTGACGTCGTGCACGGGATTACTGCATTTGCACTGGCATATTGGTGTAGGTGCGAGATGTTTGTGGATAACAGTTATTGTTATTTAGTGATACTTTAACGATCTAAGAATTTTGTTGACAGACAATATGATAATATCTGTCGAATGAACGGATACAACGTATGGGATGAGGTGAATGAACATAAATAATTACACACGACATCATTATAACAACTTAACGAAGCCAGTTCATGCGTATCGGGACGAAGCCGAATGGCGAATGGAAACAAAAACGTGACATCAGCCCGCAGACGGTTTCAGCATGACTGCTTTGCACTCCATTCGAGACGCATGATTCATGAAGGTAAATATCGAACTTAATTTATCTTAGACATCACATTTACAAATTCGTGTCACGTGACTCGGGGCTTGCTTGACAACTGTCAATCATTCCAAATAAGGAACAACGTAAAACAGGACAAGAAACGCCCATTTTATTGTGAAGCTCGCAAATTGTCCAGTCTCTGGTGCTGGTAACAGGTTTACTCAAATTTTTTTTTTTATACAAATGGAAACGAAAGTGTTGGTTTACTAAAAATTACTACTTTTATATAAATCGAAATGTAAAATAAATAGAAGAGACTGGGCCAGTCTAACATTGTGTATACATTTGGGTATACCTGTGAGAGGGCACGTGACCGGACGTGTTTTTAAATCGTTCACGTGACGACTCACATTATAAGATGGCGTCTGAATATGACGGATTAGTCGGAACAGGAAGACTAAATACGGAGAATTTGCTTGATATAATGGGCAATCACACATCAATTGCGGAATTTCTGCGAGACGAAGAGGCACGATTTTCGTTTCATGCCACGCGTGCCACTGAGCTCGAGCAAGAGATCTTGATAGAGGGAGAGTTTGATTTCGATGGTGTTGTTGTTGATTTGAATCGTTTTTCTGCCATAAAGAGTCCTATATTTTATTTACTGTTAGACAGCCAGAAAGTGGAATTTAATCAACCTGCCTATCATCTGATAAAGAAGCACATTGGACTATCGAGATTTAATGCTGCTGAAATAGAACGACTGAAGAGGACGCGAAGCTTTAACATTTGTTACACAAATGGTTGGCGAGTAACACTGACTTTAATGCCAACAAGAGACGGAAAGGGAAATCGTTTCGAGACTGTGGAACGAGCTAAGGGTGCATTCCGTGAATATGTGAAACGACTTTGTGGCAAAATGATATATTTGCTTGAAAATCAACCACCCGCAGAATTGCGGAGACCTTCTCTGAGAAAAAATGCGAGTTTTCGCATCTCAAATATGAACGTGTTACCACAAGACCAGGAGTTTATTCTGAGTCTACTCGACAGGGCTGTTTTGGACACAGAATTGGAAGTGGGTACGGAGGTTTTAATATTTGCTTCTAAGTTTGGAATGAAAGACAAACAGCCCCTAACATTGTCGGAAATATTTTTTATGGATCAAGTTCGTTATGTTTCTGTTCACACAGCCTGTACATTAAGTGCCGAGTATTGTAACACGCATATATTGTGGGCTAGGCACGGCTTATATGAAATTGTTGGGAGACGCGGTCGTATTTTCGGATGCCTGGGGATACGCGAGGCAGCGAACTTTCAAAGCAATCTCGATGCGCGTGCAATGGACATCTCCGCAAATCTTCTAAATATAGCAAATTATCTAGAAAAGTTGACATTTATTCAGTTGTATGCCGATACCCCGCACGTACATACAGACTTATCGTTTCCAAATCCAGTATCAGGTTCGATTGCAACATGCGGTTTGTTACATCACAAAACAACAAAAGCATTGGGCAAGAGAGCTGAAACATATCTGAAAACTATGGAAGATAACGCCAGAAAACTTGTAGGTTTAATTTCTAGCCGTGTTGAAATTGTTTCAATTGTTCCTGGAATCGTTGCCGCGAACACTTTTACAGCTGGAATGTTTTTCAATATTCCGAACCTTTGCAGACTGATGAAAGAACATTGTTTGGTTTTACCGTTTTCTGAAGGCGAAGGGGGTCGTTCGTTTACACAGAAATTGCGGGATGTTGCTTTCTGGTTATGTAAGACACTGAGAGAGATATCAACCGACAATATACACGAGGGAGGCTACGTCGCCACGTGGAAGTGTTTCCAACTCGAGCTGGCATTAGAGAGCTTTTTTTATGGAAAAACATTGGCCGAAATAAACGAAATATACAGCACAAACTTAGGACCAGGGATGAGGAATGAAAGAAGTCTGACCCTTGAACGTGGCTTTCTGGGACTCGATTTACCCAATGCATCCGCATTACCGACATCTCCTCCACCATTATCCTTATGGACAAGGAATGAAAATCAAAAGAAGAGAATAAACCGAGTCTTTGGTCTCTCCGACCATCTTGAAAGCTGTGATGCCGAATTAGGGAGGCGACTGATAACAATTTTGCTGCTAGACTTGTACGACACGTCGATTCTACCGATTCACACATTAAAGATGAGAAATCCCCCAGCAAATGGAATTGTTAAAGGTAGCGTAGCACGGGAACATTTAGCAACATTGATAGTAGATAAGAGGTTGGGCAAGTACCCGTTTACTTTTGGAAGAGCATTGGCCATAGCTGGCAGTAGAGGTCGTGATAATGAAACGGTCTTACTGCGCGGTCTTGTTGAAATAGACATAAACTACTTCCCAGCTGTCAAGCTAAGAGATGTTCATGGCAACCCACGATTGACCTGGAACAAGCGTGATTACTGGGAAATGGTAAAGCCACACCAAACTCTTTCAATTGCCGCCCAAGCCGGAGAAGTAAGCTCCGCAGTCGTTGTTGAGATGGTAAACAGAGGTCTTACATTTGCACGGAATGTGGAAGCATACAAAGATACGGGAATGCCATGGTTAATTACCATCATAAATAGATTACAAGAACAAAGGTTAAGCCAAGCCCAGCTTATTAAAATCTGTACCTTCCTGAGTTGCGTTGCGTTTCTCCAACAGCATATATATATTGACTATAATAAGCTTGGAAATTTGGAATTAGACTTGCCAATTTCGCAGCATAAAATGCGTCAATTAGAGATCCAGTCACACAGACTTCTTTCGGGTCTAAATCGTGTCCGCATCTGGCGACTGAACGAGCGAATACCGATTAAATCCCGATTGCCCTCTAAACACGTCGCTCCTAAATCAAACAGCGAAAAGGAAATAGTAGAGGAGGAGGAACCGCCAGACGAAGAGCAGCCTGAAATGATGGGTGACGAAGACATCCAGCAAGATGTGCACAGAATTGCCGTAAGAACTGTTCCAAAAAGTGAAAGATGCAGGTGGACTACTGAAGAATTGGCTCTTTTGGAAATGGCGCTTCAACTTGATATAGGTAATCTAAAATCCAGTTATCAAGCTTATGTGAAGTTTTGTTGCGATAAAGGAATTCCGTCTAGGGGCTTCGATGCATTTAGACACAAATCCATAAGATCTAAGATGGACAAAACGTAGCCTTATAATTGTACATAAACATATTTCCAAATTTTTACGAATATTAATATAAATGTGCTTTAAATTCTCCCCTTTGAAATACAATAAAAATTAATGCATGCCAGTCTCCAAATGGCCATGCGCCAAGTGCACAAGAACCACTTATTTCAACCGTGATACACGTATTTGCACATAATATGGCCCCGTAAATAAATGAGAATAAAGAAATATATAAATTACTATCCCTGTTTCGAATCAATGCAAATGCTGTCGTGTGTTTACCCTTAACACTCCAGCTACGAGAATGAAATGTGGTCCCCTGTCCCCCCGAGTTTACCCGAATGGGCCCCCCGATGTTTACTTCTCATTTACATCCGCTTATCAATCCTGGAACCGAACACTAAACGAACCCCAAAGTTTACCGGTCATCCCAATTTCGAACCCAGACTACGACATACTAGTGTTAGTGATTTCGGGACTGGGGTTGGGGGGTGGTGGTGGGTGCTCTTTAGCAGAGGGAAGAAATCTGAGGACCCGGAGAAAACCCACTTGACTCCATCACAGAGCTTGCGATCAAATGCGCACGCGTTAACCATTCGATCACCCAACCCCCAGGCTTTTATCGAAGAAAATCCCTTGTTCTTGTCCCAAATTAAAAATAGAGCCATTGGGGATTCTTGTTTTTTGTGTAGGTCAGTATCCACTAAAATGATTTGGTATGTATCGCCGAGTTCTTTGTGGCTTTCGGTTAATTTTCTTCTTTTCTGGCTGTTTGCTTCCTAATGAATTGGTGACGAAAAAACAGCAGCAATTACGAATTTTGATTTGCTAAGAATAACACCAAGGTATACCTGGAGTATACCTAGAGTATACCCGCGCGTGTACCCAGGGTATACACGAACGCACAGTTTCAATCGGCAACTGCCTTTCATGTTTCATGTTTCTCTTTGCCCGAAATAACTTGTCAAGTTCTTTATTTTCTTTTATCAAAATTCCATTTCGTGTGTGTCTCAAACTCGTCGTCTTCGGATATATAGTTTCATATAGAGGGTGGGGATATTTTGATTTGCTAAGAATAACACCGAGATTTACCAAGAGTATACCAAGGTATACCTAGAGTATACCCGCGCGTGTACACAGGGCATACATGAATGCACAGAGTTTCAATCGACAACTGCCTTTCATGTTTGCATGTTTTTCTATGCCCGAAATAACTTGTCAAATTCTTTATTTTCTTTTATCAAAATTCCATTTCGTGTGCGTCTCAAACTCGTCTTCGGTTAAATAGTTTCGTATAGAGAGTGGGGATATTTTGATGTGCGAAGAATAAGCCCAGGGTATACCAAGGTAAACACCTATAGTATACCAAGGTATACCTCGAGTGTACCCGCGCGAGCCTTCTGAGTATTTTTGAAATGAAAATAAGATGATATATTTAAATGGTAGAAAATCATTAAGAATATTAGTCTTATTTCAAATTAAAATTCGAAGTCGTTGAAAACAAACAAATTTGCATGGATTGTATAATTGTGGAACAAATAAATTGCATAAACTTTGAATGGAATGGGTGAAACAATGCAAGTTGATACAGACTCCAGATAGGAGTTTAAAACTTACAGCAGAAATGTCAGCTTCAATATTTATATGTTAAATGGCACCACCCAAGTAACATGTTTTCCGCATCTCTCACAGGTATATTGAGCTCCAATAAGCAAGGAAATGAAATCAGAATGCAAAGGTTGAGTGTTTATAATTGACAACATTTCAGTAATTAGTTTAGCCCTTTTCCAACCCAAATTCTTGCTTCCATAGAAGAATACACATAAACAGGTACAATGTGAATGTGATGTTTGTAGTAAATCTTATAGTTTTACATTTTTCAAGGTGTGAAATGTATGGTGTATCTATATATCAACCCGAGTTAATGCTACTGTTCAAAAACACATTTCAGATGTGGTTTCCCCTTGTCAGTGGTGCAGCATGGAGGACCTGTCAATGCAGCTGTCTAATCATTCAGATGGCATGAAAAACCAAGGTCCTGTGTATATACAGTACAGGCATCGCGCAGGTTTGAGCAAACACGATATTACCGTGTTTTCTATCGTGGAATTCCATGATTTACCGAGTGAATACCGAGGAAATATCGAGTGACAAGATAGCACTGCCTCGGTGTTGAAAATACCGTGCGACTCGGTGTTATAATTGTGCGACTCGGTGTTATAATTAAAACATGCATCTCGTCGCTTATTTTAGGTAAAATACATGTGTAGCACTTTATAGATCAGTTACTATGTTGGAATTTTTCCATTAATCACGAATATTTGATGGCTAGTTCGAAATCATAACTGAATTAAACACATTGACATCCAAGTACTATCCATTCTTCTTCTAAACAGAATATGCCTATAGATACCAATACGTTATTACTTCATTAATATGTACGATATTTTGAAGTCTTGCGTCAATCGACTATTACAAATTCATTCATATTACGGAAAAAATTATAAAATGCGCACAAATCAATTATTATGGTCTTACCGGGGTGTAATTTTATCCTTCTAAATAGTAATTTACATACTGACAAATTAGCCACACGGTGCATACAGTATTGGTATATCACACCTCAACTAATTCTGGTTTAAATCACAAATGAATTAAAAGATATCGTGAACCGATACGAAACACGCCTCGCCAGAATTCACCGTCAGCAAGGTTATGGAACTTTGCTGAATACATGTACATGTACGTGGACACGTATCACTCCGATAAAGGCGATAATATCATGCTGACCTTTTCATTTCGGCTCCATTGGGTCTGGTGAATGCAAACTGTCAATCAAGGTTCCATAATGTAAATTGGCACGTGACATCAAAAGAAATCAACTGACAGAAAAAAGACGCCCATTTTACAACAAATTGTTAGCCTGCTGTAGTCTCCTTGTTATTACGACTTGTATTGTAAATTGTCAGAAATAAAAATTACCAAAAATGGTTTGACATCTTTTTTTAATAAATAAAACCCCATCTCTATTGTTAATTTGATTCTGATAGGCAAATGGTTGGCATTCAAGAAGGGTCACAATGGTTTGTTATTTGCATGTCAATCAATTTGGGCGTGTTAAAATTAAACGTAAGGTAAATTTTCAAAAGAGATGTCTTGTAAAATAACCCGTGTTTATTACTCAAATATTTTCTCAATTAGCAGAATGTCAAAATAAAAAAAAAAGACTACGAAGTTATTCGTCGAAGTTTCACGGGTTTTTTGTATCTGGCTCGACACCCCCGCACAGTCCCTACGTGTAATACCATGTTACGAGAAATTGCGATTACTGTTTTACGGTAAAAATCGTGTGTTTAGGAATGTGGACGTGTGATTGTTCAATTATTTAAATCGGTACATGCTCGAAGGTTGACTCGTGCAGATCGTGTAATGGGCAAAATAATGTTTAGTCATCCTATTTGCAATAGACATATTCCGTCAATAAAATCACACCGGTGCTCATTAATAATTTATCAGGTGATCATTATTTTATTACAGTGTGCACAAACGTCATTCCTTAAATAGCCCCAGGCACCTTTAACAGCTTAAGCAGCACGCTTTTTTCTGCTGGGCAATCTCCTCTCTTCCCTTTGATGTTGCATTCTAGACTAATTGACACGTCGATAACTCTAATACTACCATTATTAATCTCACTATCAAAGAAGCTTCAATTCATAAGAAATTGTCGTGAGGTCGTGTTGAGGGTTAAAACAATCAAAATGATATGTGGGTGTCTGTGATAATTATTGGAAACTAAAACGGTTTTATTAATAAGGATATGTATTGTCTATTGCATGAATACGGTCAGTTGTTTGATTACAGCCATAATGATAAGTTCACCAATGTTTTTGTAATAAAGTAAACTCCTTAAATTGTGCCGCGGCCCCTTTTAGATAAACCGAGTTCGTTTTTTATAAGATAGCGATTATTTTACGTATTACGTACTTTTAATATTTTATTTATACATTAATAACAATATGATTTCACGTTTAACGCGAGCGATTGATCTTGCTCGGCCCGCGTAAACGTCAAAAAATTCTCAAATTGCGACTAATTTACGCTAAAAATTATATGTGTAAAATACTCTTTTGACCAAATTGTTTTCTATTGTCAAATTGTCCTGTAAATTACACATATACTTTATTTACGGACATTGATCTGAATTGATATTTTCATGAGACAAAACGGAACATCGAATTGTTACGGTTAATTTATCTGGCTTATTACTTATAAATGGGTAAATACAACTCAACTCTCACCGCGTGTTTTTATTACAATTCCATAACAATTAATTACGTGTTTATTTAATAATAAAAGTACATGTTTTCTTAATAATAAGCAAGTGTTTAACAGTTTATTTAACAACAAGTACAACTCAGTTAATTAGCTACTATGTCGGGCCACCCGAATATCCCTTTTGCAAGACAAATTAGATTGATGTGTTTCGGCATCATAAATAATTGAAAACTAACCGTTAATCGACTTTCCGTGCATAAAATGAACTAAACAATATCCAAAATGCACGCTTTCTGACTTTGGGTTGTTTGGATAACACATCTAAGAAGTGGCTACGTGCAATTTTATCCTTTGATCTTTTATATCACGGGAGATTTCTGTTATTCAACTTGCATGAAAATGACGACATTACAAGTTGACAGTTCAGCAATGAGGATCGTTTACGCTTGGTAGAGGATTGGGAATTTGATAAGAATCGAAGCATTTTGAAAGTTATGACTATCCAATACTGTCAATTGATTTGAGATTTAGGTGGAATAGACTCTTCGGTCGAAATACAATTATTCTTTTCTGAAATAAAACGAGTGCCTTGGATTTTTGTGTGGATTCGATAGTGGTTACTTTTCTTTCAATCGGAGACTTGTGTTGCGTTCATCTCATTTTCACGGTAAGTACGGGCTTTCAAATCCCGTTGCAGGTTCTATTTATACATGTATCCTGTACTAGATACGCAGCTTTACATGAGTGCGTGGAAATTTAACGGCAAATATATCGTGTAGAATACAATGTATGTGAACATGCATGTTCACACTATATAACCTAAGCAATTGTGTCCGTATTATTAACGAAAATATTTAACATTCATAACATCGTGGAAGTATATCGTTTTGACATCAATTGTTTATGACAGATAAACATCGTTAATTTTATATATCAAATTACACCGAGGCCTATCGTGTCACGCGACTATCGTGGCACACGATAGCGACCGCTACACCGAGTTATTTATCGTGGCAATATCGTGCCGTTATCGTGGAAATTTTTAACAAAAAACGACACGATAATCGTGTCCCGTCAAAGCAACTCGATATCCGTACTGTACATTGGAGCACACGTAGAAGATACCCTGGCTGCCCCGGAAAAATTTGTAGTAAATCATATATTATTTTTCCATGTGTGAAATGTATTCAAGCTGGAGCAACCTTCAATGCATCTCTATATCAACCCGAGTTAAAGGGGCATTATGGGATATTAGATAAAGAGTTCCAATGCGAACCGAGATATTAGGCCTAGCTATGATGATCATGACTAAAGTTGGTATGATTAAAAACAAAGTCTCGATTATCCATCTTGATGTTAAATGTATTCAAATCCAGTGAATATCACATGCTGGCTATGGCATGGAGAGTTGATTATGATCTGGATAAGTTATTAAATGTCTACTTCATGACCAATTTTACGCTAGAGTAACCTTTTTTACTATGGTGTTTACCCATGTACCGGTTAAGCTCAGCCCTAATTGTTAGCGCAATCGACCTAATATATATTTGAACCATTAAGTAAATCTTTCTAAATCTAACACCTTCTGTCTTCTAATATTATTTTACTAATAAATCAAACATGGAACCTTGTTGATGTAAACAGATTGAGCAGAATATCTTTGAAAATTCTTTCCTTATTGCAATTTTTATTGACACTCCGACCTCGTGGGTTTTCACTGGGTACTCCGGTTTCCTCCGACTGCTAACGACCCCAAGTGAATTATTGAAATAAAATTAAACCGTATGTTGGTTCCGAAATGACCTAGTTTGTGTCCAGTGGAGGTTAAACCTCATTTCTCTCTTTATTGACACAATACTCTTTCTGTGTCATTGATGCAAGTCTTCACTATCCAGGCCTTTTTAAATATGCTAATTCCTTTAGTCTTGGTCATCTTGTACCCAACAAAATGAGCATAGTAATTGCCTATTGCAAACCTGTTCAGTAGATTTTCTCTTCCATTTATGAAGTTATTAAGATTTTCTAGATGACACTATTTTCTTTTAAGCTTAAAGTCACCAAATAAATCAATATATGAATCATTTTGTTATACCTTTTGAATTTAAAGCCTATTTTTCTCATTGCCAGTATTTACACTATGCTATTAAACCTAGCATTGAATGTTACCTATGTAAACCTGTTGAGCACAATATCCTTGCAATTTTGTAATTTAATGCAACTTTTTTGCTTACACTATTTCTCCTTAAGACGAAAGTCACCAAATATTGAAGAATTTGTAACAGTGTGTAAATAGTGTCTAAATGTAAAGCCGTTTTGCACATTGATACTGTCTACTAGCAATTGAACATGGAATTTTTACCAATGGAAAACTGGAAACCTATTGTAAATGTTTAGATAATATATTCAAAAATTTAAAGCTTCTATCTTTTTGTTGTATTATAAGTGTGTGAACAAAGGCAATGTTTTTTAATTATATTTGTTATGATATTTGTCATACACAATGCGACTATGTATAAATTTTGGGAAATAATGTTAATATGTAATGTGTATACCTATTATATTGAGTGAATAACAATTTTAGAAGAAAAACAAAGGACATTGACTTGCTAACCTGGAAGTCACGTATTCGTTCCCTGTGTTGGCCAGGATAGTTTATTGGGGATTTTCCGAGGTGTCAGTGTCAGTGGTGTAGGCCGGAAGACCTGGCAAGGCACAATGTTTAGTCGTTTGGATTTGATGAAAAACTGTGGACCCTATACATGTTGGCATGCACGTAAAACAGCTCTTGACAGTTGGAATTTGAAATGAGAGGAAGCCCAGGTTAATCCCCATTTTATTTCATTTTGTTAACTTCAAAGCTACTGTTCACAAACACATACACATTGAATGTGATGTTTGTAGTAAATCATACAGTTTTACATTCTTGATGTTCATTACAGCTACGAAAGACGATACCAGAGATTTGATAGGTGTGGGCACAAAACCTGAAATTTATGCATATAAGTGGAAGCCCAAGGGCACCACAGGGAACTTCCCCAACTACCTGATGGAGTTAGTAAAAAGATGTATGCTAAGGTAGGCCAGACGAGAAAACTATTTGTCATTCATTTGGCCCCAAATTGAACAAGAGACCTGAAAATTTGAATCCAAGCCCGGACAATGAATCTACAGAAAGTCTCCAGATTTAACAGGCCTCCTATTTTTAATAACAGAGTTACCTCCCTTTGTACATTTACAATGGTTCTTTATAATGGGAACACTATTTGACATTCATTTGGCCCCAAATGGAACCTGGGACCTCAAAATGTGAATTCAAGCCCGTACAATGAATCTTCAGAAAGTCTCCTGAATTTACAGGCCTCCTATTTTTAATAGCAGAGTTACCTCCCTTTGTACATTTACAAGGGTTCTTTAATATGGGAACACTATTTGTCATTCATTTGGCCCCAAATTGAACAAGAGACCTGAAAATTTGAATCCAAGCCCGTACAATGAATCTACAGAAAGTCTCCAGAATTAACAGGCCTCCTATTATTAACAGCAGAGTTACCTTCCTTCGTACATTTACAATGGTAATTTATAATGGCATCACTTTTTGACATTCATATGGCCCCAAATTGACATACACATCACGTTAAATACCCCTTGGCAGTTGGAATTCGATTAAAGAGTAGACCAAAGTGCCGCTGCCCTAGCAAAATTCCCTCACACCACACTGTATGACGTATGCCCATCTTCATTAGCCCAGTTCGGAGTAGTAAACAGTAGGACGTTAAACTCCATTTCATGTTGGATTGATTCAGCATCATCGAGACAGGATACACAAAGTGCCAACCTGATTTGACTATAAAAATAATAATAATTCTATGTCCATTTATACAGCGCCAAATCCACTAGCTGATTGAGACTGGTACCACTAGCTGATTGAGACTGGTACCACTAGCTGCTTGAGATTGTTTGAACACTAGTGTCTTTTCCGAAATATACCGTTGAATTAATTTGTAGAGGTAATCAGATAGAACTGAAGAAAAGATTGAAAAAAAAAAAAGAAATGTTGCCATTTCACCACAAATAACAGGGTATTTTCGCATTAAGCAGTGGTATATATTTTTTGACAAGCGAACGGCGATAGCCGTGAAGCTCTGTTATAATATTTAGAAGAAATAAGTGCGACCCTAATGCTAAAAATTACTTTCCCTGGCCAATATGAATGCGAAAGTTGTTGAGTGTTTATGATTAACATGTTGATTAACACCTGAGGAAATGTCCATGACCATCCCTTGTCCCTGTGTAAATTAAAAATGGAGCAATTAGGGATAGGGTAGGGAGAGGGAGAGAAATGGGGTTTAACGTCCACTCGACACAAACTAGGGTATTTCGGGACCAACAGGTGGTTTAATTTTATTTCAATAATTCGGTAGGGGTCTTTAGGAGTGGGAGGAAACCGGAGGACTCAGATAAAACCCACGAGGTTGGACAGGCGCTTCTTGTCACGTACAACCAGGGAATCGAAACCCCGCCAGTTGATTCAATGACAGACCGTATGATACAGCGTGCGCGTGCTAACCATCATTCAGCCCTCCAATCCCCCTATTTTCCATATAATTATTATTAATTTTCATATTATTCTACCCAAATCCTTTGAGTTAAAGTTATTTTAAAGTTACTATATTTGAATGTAAAACAGTGCATTAACTCGGATAGGTATTGAGGAGGAAAACGATTCTGAACTGGTTCTAAACGGGTGTACCCCAAACCCAAGCAAAAGAAGACCCCAAATGTATATCATCGGGTTGGCTAAATGGTGGACCCGTTCGGGCTTGGTCTATGGGTTAGGGTAGGGTTCAAAACGGGGTCGTTCCTTTGAAATGGGTTTTAAGGTGCACCCGTTCGGGCTGGAGGGAATAATTTAGCATATTCCGTGAGTCTATATTCGACATGGAAGTGGGTACGTAGGTTTTAATATTTGCTCCTAAGGTGGGAATGAAAGACAACCGCCGCAAAGCTTGTCCCGCCCCCTTTCATTCCGGTATCCGAACCCGAAAACAACCGCAAAGCTTGTCCCCGTTCACAAACCCCAACAGGGACCCCAAAGGTTAGCCTCTCACCCCAAATTTTACATCACCTTCCTCGATCCGATGACAATAGACGAAAGGTGTACGTCTCCTTTAAAGCCCCTTTTCATCCCTCGATCCGAACCCGAAAACAACCGCCATTCGTACCGCCAAGCTTACCCCCAAAGTGTCCCCGAACCCAAATCCAACGTCGACCCCAAAGGTTTACCTCTCACTCCAAATTCATCCCCAGACTACAATATACCGATGACTAATAATAGAAGAGGCCATTCCTGAATATTTGACTTGAAGAGGAGGACTAAATATTGAAAAGATGTTGTATGCAATTCTGTAACGCACAGGGTTAGGAAATCGGAGGACTCATTTAAAAAAAACAAATAACATGCAACATACATTTTAAATGCTTTATTTTTTAATAAAACAAATAAAATAACAAAAATAAAAAAATCTCTCATCACTATCTATATTCTTTTAAGTTCTATCACGCACTAACTACACTACTAGATTGTTTTCAGCTTCGATGTAAAAATAAAAAAATCTCTCATCACTATCTATATTCTTTTAAGTTCTATCACGCACTAACTACAGTACTAGATTGTTTTCAGCTTCGATATAAAAATAAAAAAATCTCTCATCACTATCTACATTCTTTTAAGTTCTATCACGCACTAACTACAGTACTAGATTGTTTTCAGTTTCGATATAAAAATAAAAAATCTCTCATCACTATCTATATTCTGTTAAGTTCTATCACGCACTAACTACACTACTAGATTGTTTTCAGTTTCGATATAAATTATTCACTATTTACAGTTTCCGATTCCAAATCTTGCTTAATGTTTTTTTGGTAGACCCGTGTCTATTAAAATCGTTTGATATATATCGTCGATTTCCTTGTGGCCTTCCGTTATTTTTCTTCTTTTTGCTATGTTCTTTAATCTGTCCGTCAAATACGAATAGAAGTCAGATTTGATATTTTCGGGCTTCCAATTTTTAAACCAAATGTGGTCTCGTATGCCGGCATTTATAAGTCTCAGGACCTGTTCTGCCCTTCCTGAAAAATAAAAGTTTATAAAAGAAATTAATAAGCTGTTTTAAATATAACAATTGTGTAATTGCATGTATTTTCCGTCTCCATTAGCCCAGTTGGAGCAGAACAGTAGGACGTAAAACCCCCATTTCATTTCTTTAGGAATTGAAGGTTTACGGTAAGGGAATTGTTGGTAAGCATAATTGGGGGGAATTGAACGTTAAAGATACATTATGTAAGATTTAGATAAATAGCTAGCCATTCGTGCAATAATAATTCGAAAATAGATAATGTAAAATGAATAATTTGAAAACTTAATTCAAATTAATCTATTGCGATCGAAAATATTGACCTTTGAATGTTTGACAAGACGTGTGCAATAATTGCAACCACCTCCATTTTTAAATTAATTTAGAAAACATTTAAGGCCCGAAGAAAGACCTGCAATGGGGAGATTTAGATCTTGCATAAAGTATGTTTAATATTAGGAAAATGAACGTAAGTATATGATAATTTAATTACCTGAAGGCTTTTCACAGCTATCTTCCAACCAGTGGTATATATACAGGAGTTGTGGGTAGGAGAGTCGTTCTTTATCTTTTACAAACTTCACTTGGTTTTCCACCGCTTTCAATTTTCGTCTGAGATTTTCGTCCTTTATGTCTTCCAGTCTTTTAGGTATGTTGAATGGTGCCGTGTGCATCGGTATCAGGGAGAGGCTTACGAAGGGCCTCTTGGGAGTGGAGTGAGTAAGAGGTGGTAACGTGTCTATCATGGGCACATCTATTTCTTGAACTTCTTCTTCTTCTTCCTCCTCTTGTTTTTTTTCTGCAGAGAATGGCATTTTTAACGTTTCTTCCACTTTACTTATTCGCAGTGGCTATTTTTACGGGTCCGTAAAACATTTCATAAAGGCTATTTTTACGTGAGTTCCGGTCGCGCATGCGCAGCGCGAAAATTTTCCGACTTGGGTAATTTTAGTGCCGTAAAAATAGTCAGGTGCTTATTTTTACGTGAATCCGTCCGTAAAAATAGCCAGGTGCTTATTTTTACGTGACACTTTCCCACTGTGGACATGCAGAAGTCCCATTATGATAAAATATGGCCCTATTCTTATAGTTTATACTATAATCTATGCACCACCCGACGGTTATTTATTTTTATTCATGACGTTCACAAATCACAGCCGTCACAGGGCCGTAATTCCCGGGTGGGGGGGATCGGGGTCGCCAAAAGTTTGTAGGCTTAAACTTAATTTAATAAGTAAATTGGTAATTGTCCACATGGTGTCAATTTCAGCTCCGGCCCTCTAGGACTATTAGTAAGCCTTGTTTATAGTGGGTCTTGGTCTATAGTTTATGAGACACTGTATTCTGATCAATTAAAGTCTATAATGAACCCTGTAATAGGCATAAGGCCTACTTATTCAATTTACTCATTATTAAACCAGTTCTTCGGTAACAAGAGTCGACACGGATAGATTCATTTCATGGGGGGGGGGGGGTGACTGTGAAGTCTTGAATTTTGTTTTAAGGTGGGAATACAAAGAGGGAATAATTCCTTCTTATAATATGCAAGTCCTACTGTGCCCTTATCTCGTCAATATAAACAAAAAATTATATATAATGGTAAAAATCAATGCCAGAAGGCACCAAATAGCTTTATATTTATTTAAATGACGTAATGACGTAAAGAATGTTCGCTTATGGCCTTCTAACACCATGTAAAATGCCGCTGTAAGCATTTGAGAAGGAGTTCAAAAGAAAAACTAAAAGTATTTATGCTACAATATCGATAAACACGTTCATGTTTCGTATTTATCGGGGTTTATTGTATATTTAACCAGGCTTGAATTTTCCATTAGAACAACCCGACGCTGACGCGTCTCGTGTTCTAATGATCCAAGCCTGGTTAAATATACATTAAACCCCCTCTAAATACGAAACATGAAGTGTTTATCTTCTAATTCCTTTTCGATAAGAGGCAAATACAGGTATATAAGCTCTATAATATGACACAAGCTATGATGTGGTGAGAACAATGATCAGGAAGGTTGCTAAAGACCAAGCGACAAGAGTAATTAATGAACTTGTGCTTACGGAGGGGAAGCCTGTGGTGAACAATATTGAGGTTACTTTCATGTATTATGAGTTAAGAACACATACCTGGCCCTGGTCTCTCGGTCACAGCAGTGCCAGTAAGGGGCTGTCCATGGGGGTGGATTTTATGTGGACAAGGGGGTAGGAGGTGTAAAATTTTCCATATTTTTTGTGGACGTCTTTTATAGACAGCCCTTAAGGAGTTTCTCTGAGTTCTAGTAGCCTCAAAAAGAGGTGGGAGAGGCCATAAGTGGGTAAATATGACACACTAAATGAAGGTCCACGTAATGTCATTTATTAAAATGTTTTTAAAATGCAAAATGTCAAAAATACAACAACTACACAATCAGAGAATAAAATACACTTTTGGAAACAACAAGAAGTTGCATTTTTTGTAACTGCGCATGTCAACAGGAAGTCACGTAAAAATAGCCTGCGTGATATGTTTTACGGACCCGTAAAAATAGCCACTGCGTTACTTATTTTGTCCTGACTTTCCGACAGTCCAGTATTGACTTCTGTCTTGAGGTTGTTTTACCTCCGCCTGGATGGTGCTTATTTTCTTCTCAAAGTTTGCCAACTTGTTGAGAGTGAATTCCTGCAGAACCTGCATTCTTTCTTCTATATTCATTGTGGTTCTTCTTATTCTCTGCTGTCATTAAACTATTCTTCTTGCCGCTGTTATAAATAAATCGTCTGTCTGCTAGGGTACTTAAGCAATTGGTGACGCAAAAAACAGCAGCAGCAATGACGAATTTTGATTGGCTAAGATTAAAACCTTTACACCAAGTTATACCAGTGGGCGGAGCTATAGTAAACCCGCGCGTGCAGACAGGGTGACGCCGATAATTTTAACTCAGTGTTAAGTCGGCAAATCCCTTTGATCTTTCACTGCAAAATAATTCTCTTTTTTTTTTGGATTTATCAAAATTCCATTTCGTGTGTGTCAAACTGGTCTTCGGTTATGTAAAAATTACATATAGAGAGTTGGGTTTTAGGGTTACAAAACATAATAAATTATATGGATTCCAGGATATAGGGTTAACGAGTTGGGTTGATCATTTAGGAGGTGGATTATAGCGTGGATTTACAATTCTAATACAGGGCTAGGGTTGGGTTAGGGTTATGGACATACCTAGGACTGAGTTTGGGTTCAAGGGTTGGGGTTGGGGCTTAGGGTTAGAATTAGGGCTAGGGGCTACAAGGCAAACACCATCGAAACACACTATGTAGACTCGAATGATCCGCTGATCAAACCAATGGAGCTGTAAGCGGACATATAGAAATTTGCCGTGGAATGGATATTGCTGGAACAATAAATGACTTAAACTTTTAAGGAATATTAGTTTTAGTTTAAACAATATTTCATCCATTTGAAAAGGATTGGACAACATACAGAGCTTATATAAATTCTCTGCTTGGGATGCAGAAAATAGTAAACACTATAATAGAAAGATTAAATATAATAAATTGTAAAAGTGACACGGAAATGGCATACACGAAATACGGGCGATGAAAATATTTGGCACATACAAAAATATGTAAAAGTCAATCAAACACCTTTTGGTCTTTTGTGATCTCTTAGATTGTAAAAAATTCGTTTCGGGTTGTATTTGGGATAAATACCAGGGACTATAGGAATTCTGGATTTTATACAAATAGACAAGTGTGTGCTTTTGTCGGCCTTTGAAATAAACATTAATGTATGTCAGTCTAAGAACGACCGTGAAGCACTGATGTCGCTTTGAATCAAAGATGTATCAAGCTTTAAAAAGCGAACGGCGAAGCCGTGAAGCTCGGTAACATTCCAACTGCCAATGGATCTTTTACGTGCACTCCAATGTGTACACGGGACCTCGGTTTTTCGTCCCATCCGAACTACTAGGCAGCTGTCCTTGTCAGGCCCTCCTTCTGCATCACTGACAAGGGGAAATCACAGTAGGAGCAGACCTTCAGGAGTTAATCCCCATTTCATTTCATTTTGTTAAATTGAAAGCTACTGTTCACACACACTTACACAGTGAATGTGATGTTTGTAGTAAATCATACAGCTTTACAATTTTCAAGACAGCTACAATAGATAATGCCAGAGAATTGATGCATGTTAGCAGAAAACATACAATTTGGGCATGTGAGTGGAAGTTCGAAGGCATTATAGGAGACTTTCCAAATTGCCGGATGGAGAAACTAAAAAATCGGTTAAAGTAGGCCAGGCGAGAACACTATTTGTCTTTTATTTGGCCCCAAATTGAACTAGAGACCTGAAAATTTGAATCCTAGCCCGGACAATGAATCTACAGAAAGTCTCCCGGTTTTACAGGCCTCCTATTATTAACAGCAGAGCTATTTCTCTTTGTACATTTACAATGATACTTTATAATGGGAACACTATTTGAAATTCATTTGGCCCCAAATTGACATGCACATCACGTTAAATATCCCTTGGCAGTTGGAATTCTATAAAAGAATAGGCCAATGGTCCTGTTGACAACTTTAAGTCACATTTTGGCATATTCCCCCTTCTTTATGATCCTCCAGCGACCTGAAAGACAGGCTGACATATGGGTATACAAAAAGTCACTAAAACCTGCATCAAAGATTAGCGTGCAATATGATTTACTACAAACATCACATTCACTGTGTATCAAATCACATGGGCATGGTCTTGTCACGTGGCCCTTCGAACATCTCTGGTCGCAAGCACATGGTTGTCTAGAATGACCGATTACGTGTTTTATCTCTGCCGTGGCATCGTTTATTCATTGGTAGACGATGTCATGACAGATATAGAAATGGATTTAATTTTCAAATGTGGAAACAGCGACAATTTACACGAGGTAAGTATATATCCGATTGAAGTTCCTGGCATGTTTATTTAGTTGATTTATTACTGTCGTTATTATTATTAATATTGTTATTATTATTTTATTATTTACTTATGTTTTTTCTTTTCTTTTTCCCAGATATCCGTGCATCACAGTACTCCAGCCTGTGGCTATAATGCTGATGGCAGAAGTGAAATGGAAGATTTTTCTTTTTTGTCAAGTGTAGAGGTGAGGAGTCGCGTTTTTTTATAGCACTACACCTTGGCTAACATATGCTGGGATAAAGATTTTCGTTTCGCATTTAATAAGATATATAAATAAATTGTATTAGACAGATGTTGAAGAAATGGCGGCTGATGTCAAGGATCAGAACGAGGAAGATTGTCTGAATAATATATCAAACCCCCTCTTCACCACGGATGAGGTGAGTAAGTTGCTTTTCAGGGCTAACTTGATGCGGTAGTAACACTTTGAAATTGATTTGGTCAGTTATGCAAAGCTATTCATATTTTATGGCATGTTTTCTTTTTCTTACAGAAAGAAACAGATTCATCCCAAGAGAGTTTTGTTTTCGGGAAAAGAAACTCCATTAGTAAGGTACAAATTCTATTCACTTCGCATTGGCTATGCCATCAATGAATAACTTTTCATAAACACGCCAGAGGCCTAACGTCTAAATCCATTTCATATGCCGTTTTAATACTTTCAACTCATTTTCAGGAAATGGAGGAGGATTCTTCCAGCGACAGCTTCGTTTTCCGGAAGACTGTAAAACTAGAGAAATAAAGATATTTCACATCAATTCCTGTTTCTTTTTATCGGGGAAATTGCTAGCAGGAAATGTGTGTGTTCGGATTAATATTTTTCGGGTTTGCGAAAACCCGAACCTAAATACCTCACCCAGAAAGTCGGTACCCATTTATGAACCGGACCCTTCCAGAAACATTCTCAAACACCAAACTTTGTCGGGTAATGCTCACTATGGAGTTACAAAGACTCATATGCGAGATCTAAGGCCATGTGGGACTTCTGCCCTATATAAAGTATGTCTTAATTTCGACTAAGTACTAAAGGTATATATATTTTTTTTTGTAAATTGAATTGTGTGTATATAAAGTTTGTTTTCTTGGCAGAAAGAATTGGATAAGAATAGTCCTTTTTGAGATTGAAAAATGACCTTTTGCTTACAGTAAGACTGTCACATGTTATCCGGAAAGTCTGACAAAAAAAGATTGTGCGATGTTTAAACATGACTTTATGTCACATTAGGTTCTGTGACTTGTGGGCTTATAAAAATTACAACAAGATAGTTGTACAGAAGCCAATGAAATAACGACAGTGGCCAGTAAAATGGCAGTGTGTTTTGTTGGAAGATACAACTGAAGGAATAGTCCCCGTTGAGATTGCAAGAAATATCGCCTTTGCACCGCAAATAACAGGGTTTTTTCGCATTAAGCAGTGGTATATATGTTGAAAAGCGAACGGCGATAGCCGTGAAGCCCTGTTATATTATTTAGAAGAAATGAATCCGACCTAAATGCTAAAATCTACTATCCCTGGCCAATATGAATGCGAAAGTTGTTGGGTGTTTAACACCTGACCTGGAAACGTTTGTGTCGTGTTCGTGTGTCAGTTGTTTTTTGGGTTTTTTTTTATCGGAGAACACCCCCGTCTTGGCGGAAATTTCAAATGGAGCAATGAGGGCAAGGGTAGGACTTTTATTATGCTAAAATGCAACTCGATACGTTCCTTTTTTTTCACATTATCATTATCAATTTGTTAACTTAATTATTGCTTTTCATAATATTCTACCAAATATATTCACAAACAAGACTTGGGTCGTCCTTTGATTTAAAGTCTGAATTTATCATGTATATGTTTAAATTCTATTGGAATTGAGAACTCGTACACAACCCGAACTTGTAGTTTGTTCATGAAAAATTTGTATTTGCGTGAACTCGGATAGGTATTGAGGAGGAAAAGAATGCAGAAAAGAATGATTTATATTTTATTGGAAGTTTAGAACTTGTACATCAACCAGAAGTGTTTGTTCTTGCGTCAACTCGTATGGGTATAGAGGAGGAAAAAGCTTGGGAATTGGTTCTAAACAGGCGTAGCCAAACTCAAGGGTATACCCCAAAGTATACGTCGTTGGATTTTCTTGTATTTGTTGTTCAAAACGGGTGCACTCTTTTAAAACTTTGCATGTAAGGGTGTACCCATGCGAGTTAAGGGTTGGGGATATAATTTGGCGTAGGTATTGTAGAAGGAAACGATTTTGAACAAGTTGTTCAAAACAGGTGCACCCTTTTAAAACTTTGCGTGTAAGGGTGTACCCGTGCGAGTTAAGAAAGGGATATAATTTAGCGTAGGTATTGTGGAAGGAAACTATTTTGAACAAGTTGTTCAAAACAGGTGCACCCTTTTAAAACTTTGCATGTAAGGGTGGACCCATGCGAGTTAAGGGTTAGGGATATAATTTAGCGTAGGTATTGTGGAAGGAAACGATTTTGAACAAGTTGTTCAAACGGGTGCACTCTTTTAAAACTTTGCATGTAAGGGTGTACCCATGCGAGTTAAGGGGTTGGGGATATAATTTGGCGTAGGTATTGTAGAAGGAAACGATTTTGAACAAGTTGTTCAAAACAGGTGCACGCTTTTAAAACTTTGCGTGTAAGGGTGTACCCGTGCGAGTTAAGAAAGGGATATAATTTAGCGTAGGTATTGTGGAAGGAAACTATTTTGAACAAGTTGTTCAAAACAGGTGCACCCTTTTAAAACTTTGCATGTAAGGGTGGACCCATGCGAGTTAAGGGTTAGGGATATAATTTAGCGTAGGTATTGTGGAAGGAAACGATTTTGAACAAGTTGTTCAAACGGGTGCACTCTTTTAAAACTTTGCATGTAAGGGTGTACCCATGCGAGTTAAGGGGTTGGGGATATAATTTGGCGTAGGTATTGTAGAAGGAAACGATTTTGAACAAGTTGTTCAAAACAGGTGCACCCTTTTAAAACTTTGCGTGTAAGGGTGTACCCGTGCGAGTTAAGAAAGGGATATAATTTAGCGTAGGTATTGTGGAAGGAAACTATTTTGAACAAGTTGTTCAAAACAGGTGCACCCTTTTAAAACTTTGCATGTAAGGGTGGACCCATGCGAGTTAAGGGTTAGGGATATAATTTAGCGTAGGTATTGTAGAAGGAAACGATTTTGAACAAGTTGTTCAAACGGGTGCACTCTTTTAAAACTTTGCATGTAAGGGTGTACCCAGGCGAGTTAAGGGGTTGGGGATATAATTTGGCGTAGGTATTGTAGAAGGAAACGATTTTGAACAAGTTGTTCAAAACAGGTGCACCCTTTTAAAACTTTGCGTGTAAGGGTGTAACCATGTTGAGAAAATTAATTTCAAAATTCAGTTAATTTTATCTTTATTAAAACTCGGTTCTTTATATCATTACAAACTGTTTAAGAATTTATATATATTTTAAGAGAAAAAAACTTTATTAAAAACATTACTAACTGATGTACATACAAACTAAAAAGAAGTATCCAAATTTGAAACTTTATACCAAATTTAACTTAAAAATGTACATAAGAATTGAAAAAAGTGAGTGCTTAGGCCCTCGTTCCGGTTCAACCCGGGTTCAACCCAGGTTAAAACCTGGGCTCCACCCAGGTTTAGGTGGTTTTTGTATTTTTTGGTAAATGAGTCGGGTAGTTTAGATTTTCAGGTTAGGTTGGGTTGGGCTAGCATTTGCAGGTTGGGTTCTCGGGACAGGGTACTACGTTTGAACGAAAATGGTCCAAGTTCATATGGTCCAAAATGCATTTTGTTACAGAATCTATAAACAGTAGTACTCTGAAATTGAGCGTGTGATCTACATTGGTCTATTGTCGAATTGTATTAAAATTTGGACCCTGTACGTCAACCGGAAATAGGTGTTTGTTCTTAAAAAATGGATAAAAATGCGAAAAACCACACCCGAGTCGAGTATGGTCCAAACTTCTTTTTTTTTTTTGTTTTTTTACAGAATCTATAAACAGTAGGTGTCTAAATTTGCGCGTGTGATCTATATTCGTCTACTGTCGAATTGCATTAGAATTTAGAACTTGTACTTGAGCCGCAAGTAGGTGTTTGTTTATGAAAAATAGAGAAATTTGGTGAAAAAAGACGTGTGAGCTTTAAGACGATTAGTGTATTTTGGTCATTGGCCATTTAACTGTAAAATACCAGCCAGAGATTTCTATTCGTCATCTGTCTCACTACAAATAACTGGGTTTTTTCGCATTCACCCTGGGTATATGTTGTTTTATAAATTGGACCTTTAACCCGGAAGTCCCGTGTTCGACGTCTTCCAGTGGTGCAGAGCGGAGTACCTGACAAGGACAGCTATAAACGTTCGAATGGGACGAATAGTCGAGGTCCGGTCTAAACATTATTGGCGTGCAGGTAAACGAACCTCGGGGCAGTTGGAATTTAATATGAGAGTAGGCGGTAGTGTCGCTGTTCGGGTCAATTGTCGTGTATGCCCCCCTTCATATCCTATTTTTTGTAGAAAACTAGACAGGTACATCTCCCATTTTCATTCAATTTCGTTTTATTTATTAACTAATTTTCAAATTAAAGTCATGCTGTGTATTCTTATGAAGTAATATTTCCAGAAATAGGCGAAAATTAGATTTAGTCTGAAGTTTTTACATGACTTTTAGATAATGTTTTGGTTATTGAAAACAGGTTTCGGAAAGACATGTTTTATGTGAGATAATGGAATTAGGAAAATGATGATATAAGCCATGCAACATTCTCATCCATACGTACATATAACATTTATCAGTGACAGAATTCTCGTTCACGTAAACATGATCTGGACTTTTTTATAGAATGGTCGGATGATGGACGATGTGGTGGGGAATGATCGAGGTTTAGCATTCAGGTTAACAGTATTGTTTAGTTCAGAGAGGGGGGTCAGAGAGGGAGGGAAAGAGTGTGACAGAAAGAGAGAGAGAGAGAGGGGGAGAGTGTGATAGAAAGAGAGAGAGAGGGGGGGTATGTGCGTGTGTGTGTGCGTGAGAGAGAGAGAGATGGAGTGAGATACGGAGAGGGAGAGAGAGTGTGTGTGTGTGAGAGAGAGAGAGAGAGAGAGAGAGAGAGAGAGAGAGGTGACATTTCTAGAATCTGGTAGAATGTTCGCTGGTCGAATCCAGGCGTGTTCACTGAAGAACCATTGTAATATTTGTCAACTAACACCGGGACCAGCCCACGGGGTCTGCAAGTTAGCGAACAAGCCCATTAAGGCATTGAAGCCCTCATCCTAGAACTAGAATATACTCCCTCTCCTTCTCTCTCTCCCGATATTATTCAGATCTATATAAGCATGTTACAGTTCACCAATCTGTTACAAATGTCAACATCAAAAGAGTTATTTTCCCCAACGGAGCCTTTCTGTCGTTATAAAACTACACAAAATATAGTAAACCCTGTCATGCGTGATAATGATTTCCGTATTACTAGCAATATTACCATTAAACAGGCATTATGCAAGAGTCAAACTCCTTCTTTATGCCTTAAATATTATATAAAGACCATAGTCAACCGTCGATACCATGGGATGGCTTGGGTTTAAAGATAGGTTCCCAGAAAAGTATTTATCAGGTGGTTATTTCCAATAAAAGTATGGCAATATTGGTATATATGGAAAGTAGAGATATCCAATTTTACTAGAAAATTACCAGCTTCCTTGAACAACACTCATGGAGCGCATACCAGACAAAAATGTAAGGGCACTCTTAATCGACAGCCCGACGATTAGGCTGCACGCAAGCATTGAGCGCTTTGTGTGTATGTTGATAAACTTTATGAAGAGTTAGACGTACAACACTTTCTGGGATAAAAATCACGGAAAAGACGCAAGCAGTGGATAATCCGAGAATTTAATTAGGATTCGATATTTGTAATAAATAGTCAGCAATTACAGACAACACTGTCTTGTGTATGCAATGAATTCTCCGTAGTCTTCGCCGCCGTTGCTATAGGTACGGAGAGAGGTAAGTCACATGACAAAACATGACCTCTTTTAATCGATTTTTATACCAGGACATTCCGTGGCAATTGCAGTGTTTTGAGGAGTTGTAGCAAAATTATGATAAATTAATTAGTTTGAATATGTTTTTAGTCCAAATATATTATCAAATCACCCAGTTTGTACCTGGAAATGTAACTTCAAGCAGATAAGAATGGGTTTTATTTGAATTTGAGATATGAGGCTTTGTTTATTATCTTTACAGTGGTAGCAATGACAATCGAGACTACACTGTTCCTCTAATGTCCATAACACGGCTTTGAGTAAAGAAATGTAATTGAAATTGTCTGTATATTCAGTTTTCATAAGAGATGTTTATATTCCTTTTAACACAAAGTAGGTCATTTCGGGACCGACAGAAAATTGCCAATGGTATTTCAATATGTCAGCATATAGAACAAACGGAAAAAGAAAAAAAATATCTAATAGTTAAAAATAATTCTTTAGGTATACGATAGATGGTTGAATTCCGATATTAGACACAAATCGAAATGTCGAAGAAAATATATGTGCAACCAAACCTTTCTGTATTCATCACGATTGACAGAGATTATCGGGTACAAGACAAATAGGCTCCTCCCTTTTCCTACGTTTTCCCTTTTTTGCCATGTTGATGTCGAATCATTCCACTTTATGTATGCATTTCGTGATTTTAAACAATACGTCATTATAATGACAATGTACTTCCGGTCCACCATTAACTGCGTAACCACAAATCATGTGGTTTTGTTTCCTTCACGATTTAAAGCGATCTCTTCTTATTGACATTATAACACTAACTTGAAATGAGAAGTTGTAAGATCTGAGTCAACACGGATGTTATATGTTACAATAGAACCCTCAAACGTCTATTTGATCAGCTCGATCGAGTAGGAATTTGGGCGTTATTCGTGTGATTGAACAGAAGATCTGAAGTGTTTTCGATGCCGTGTCTTTCTTGTTTTCCACAGAAAAATGAGGTTCCGCGTATTTTGTTCTTGGCACTGAGTCATGAACAATTGGATTGTTCGTTACTATGGCTCCAACCTCGTGGATATTTCTACCGCCCTGTGGTCCTCCCACTGCTAAAGACCCCCGTACACACAAGAGAATTATTGAAATAAAAATTAAACCATGTGCTAGTCCCGAAATGACCAAGTTTGTGTCAGGAGGAGGTTACCCCCCCCCCCTCTCTCGCTCTTCTTGTGTGGCACTCAATAATATGCAGGCATTTTCCAACGTGGTTTCCCCTTGTCAGTGGTGCGGGACGTAGGGCCTGACACGGACAGCTGTCTATACCGAGGTCCAAGGTATACAATGGCTTGTACGTATAAAGATCCTTGGCGGTTGGAATAAGAGTAGACCATAATGCCACTGTCCGAGCAGAAGGTCCACTATAGCACACTGTATGGCGAATGGAATGAAATGAAATAGAGGTTAACTTCCTACTGTTCTGTTCCTATTGGGCTAATGAAGACGGACATACGCCCCAAAATGGCCTAGTTTGTATTGAGTGGACGTTAAACCCCATTTCTCGCTCTCTCGCATTAGCCACAGACTGTGCTATGGGGGAAATCGGGTTCTTTTTTTCTTTTACATTAAAGAGAATGATAAAATAAATATCCGCCATATAGTAATTCAGAAATTGTCTAAATGCCGTCTGAACTTATTTCCAGTAGACGTATGTAAATATGAAGAATTTCAAGGCTCAATTCCACTCTTGTTGTAACTGAATAATATGTCCCAATCTTTATTCTGGTCAACAAATTGTATTATTTTACAATATTCCAATTAATTGATGATACAAATTTCATCTTAACACACCTAATTTAAAAAATTGGAAAAATGCAACTAAATGATTTGAAAAGTCTAACGTCAAATATGACTTGGATTTTAAAATATTTTCCAACCCACCTGGACAAGTAAAGTAGGATGTAATGGATAATTTACACAACACGTAGGATACTTAAACATCTAGTACTTAGAATAAGGCTATTATTTGTTTTCTGGAGCTGCCAATCCATCAATATTGTTATTGTCCCTTTAAAGGAATAATAAATAAATATCCGCCATTTTGAAGTCCAGAAATTGTCTAAATGTCGTCTGAACGTACTTCCAATAGACGTATGTAAATATGAAGAGATTAAGTTAAAAGAAAGTATATGTTAATACCAATATATTACAAAGTTGGTTTCTCCTTTCAATAATTAAGACGGATTAAAATACAAAATATTTACTGTGTCTGGGTTTAGATCTGCCGTTTCAAAATCAGATTTCTAAATCAAACAGCGCTCTTCGACAGCCCAAGACTGGCGATCATTTTCAGATTGTTTCCCTTTTCCCCAGAGTAATTGCCATTTCTTGTAAAAGTGATATTTCGCTGAGTAGAAAATCAGGAAGAATGCAAACAGTTTAGTTTACGAAATGAATACAAAATGATATGAAATGGGGTAAAACGTGCCACTGTTTGCTTCGACTTGGCTGATGAAGACAAGCATACATACGCTATACAATTTGCTACTCTTATATCAACTTCTAGTTGCCACGGATCTTTTACGTGTACGCGCCAATGTCCACACGAGACCCCAGTTTTTGGTCCTATTCAAGGGACTACACGTTACTTGTCTCATGCCAGACATTCTGTCATGTATCACTGACAAGGGTGAACGACTCGGGAAATTTCCTCATGAACTTTGTCCGGATCAAACACGGTCTTATTGTGGACAGTCGTAGAAATCGTGTTGACCGTATCGAAACGTATCCACACGTACCAGATCATGGACTCCATACGGTCAATCGTATCGTAACGCATCGTACGACAATAAGAACCCAGCATTATGGAAGGGTGTTTCCCCTTTCCGTGTGATTTAAAGTTCCCGGAATACTTTATCCAGGGGGAAATAAAACAACGAATCTCTTATAATTCCAACATGTATAAAATATATCATTCATCATAAACACGCACGAATTATGATTTTTTTTTATAATACGCCCACATTTCGATAAACGCACATATTATGATTTGTTTTATACGCCCACATTTTATATTCTGCTTTTAATTAACGCACGAATTATGACTTTTTTATACGCCCACATTTTAAATTATGCTTCTGATACACACACAATTTATGATTTTTTTACGCGCACATTTTAAATACTGCTTTTGATAAACGCACAAAATATGATTTTTTTTATACGCCCACATTTTTAATACTGATTTTAATAAACGGGCGAATTATGTTTTTTTTATACGCCCACATTTTAAATTCTGTTTTTGATACACGCCCGATTTATGTTTTTTTTATACGCCCACATTTTAAATTCTGCTTTTGATAAATAGATCTCCGTGGATTTGAGAAGGTAAGGTCGATAAGTCAACGGCCTGAAACCATGGCTTGTAGAATACGATTCCTTTTTTTTATTGACAATCTATGAAGGTTCTTATTATAGGTTGTTATAATCACGCCCTAGACGACAATAAAACACAGGATATATATCGGGGATCTTTAAGAAAGACATTACTACATGAATATAACTATACAAACCGCTATCACAAGTGCTTATATTCCTAACAATTATTTTATCAAAGCTAATACGACTGGCATACATGTAATTAACCTTATTCATGATGAAGGAAATTGTTTTCATCTCTTACAAAAAAATATTGTAACAAAATGCTTTTTTTAATAAATCATATATTAGGAATAATTATAGGATCAAAACAATTTTAGACACGATCTTTCAAAATTAGGCTTTCTATATCCTATTTTATAAACCGTGGGTTAAAAGACGTGATACAAACTGTTTGAAGATACAATTGACACGAAGTTTCAAATTAATGCTATATTATATAATTTCTGGAGGTCGGGTGTTCGATACCTAAATTGGCCGAGAAAGTTCATCAGACTTTTCCGACGTGGTGCAGTGGGGAGGGCCTGACAAGGGCAGTTGTCTAGTCGTTCGGATGGGGTAGAAAACTGAGGTCCGGTGTTCACATTGGCATGCACTTAAAATATCCCTTGACGGTTGGAATACGATAAAAGAGTAGGCCGGGCAAGATGCCCCCAATAGCACACTGTATCGCGTATGCCCGTCTTCATTAGCCCAGTTCGGCTGTACCTGTGAAAAATAAACTCCGATAGTTTATAGCCTAAATGCTTTTTTTTTAGACCAGTTGGACATATCAGGAAAATGATTTTGACCGGACATCAATTCGATTTCAGCTGTTTAAGGGTCTATTACGTGAACGCTAATTTTGAAACGTTACCTCGGTTTTTCGTCCCATGCAAAGGACTAGACGCAGGTCCTAGTCAGACCCCACGTCGTACATCACTGACAAGGGAAAGCCATATTTGAAATCCTGGACAGCGGTTCCCTGCTTTTATTTTCAATTCCAAATGAAATAAGAGTAGGTCGTATATAGCGCTGCCGTCCGGGCAAAATGTTCACTATAGTATTTGAAATACTGGAAGGCGGTTCCAGCTTTTATTTCGAAATCCAAATGAAATAGGAGTAGGTCGTAGGGCCGCCTGCCGTGCAAAATGTTCACCATATTACACTGTGTGACGTATGCCCGTCTCATTTAATCGTTGTGTACAGGGGATCTCGGTTTATCGTTCCATCCGATCGTCTATACGCTGACACCAGCCCCGTCATCTTACATCGCTGAGAAGATGGACTCGCGTCGGAAAATGTTGACAAGCTTTCTCAGTCAACCTGTCCAACCTCTTGGGTTTTCTCCGGGCACTCCGGTTTCCTCCGACTGCTAAAGACCCCTTCGCGCAAGCAAATTATTGAAATAAAATTAAAACCATATGTTAGTCCCAAAATGGCCTGGTTTCCCAACCCTCCTCCATTGGTTAAACAGAATAGGTTCTTGTTGATGGGAATAAGAATTCCTATTAATTCACAGGAATCGGTTGAATAAAAACACATTATCCAAATTAAACGAATTGTGTCTCTTCTTTGATATCAGGTTTATGTGTATTTTAATTGTCTTAGATTTTACATCTCATGAAGGTGGTAGGACAGTATTACTGTTAGTGGGTATTCCATCCGTCAAGGGAATACTAAATTAATAAAAAACAATTATTTCTGTGGCTCTAGACAACCGTAAAATGATCATTTAACCCACAGGGTGAACATAAGGAAGATGATAACAATTTATTCACCGACGATTGATTTCATTTTACGAGTAATCCACAACTTTCAATTTTCATCCAAATCAAACAGAATTAAAGATACATTATTCTAGAGCTAAATCTACTTAATGCACGCATTTCTTTAGGCAATAAATGTTACATAATCCAATCTCGATGCCATCGGATATCTTTAATATTAAGTGGATTAGAACGGTTCGATCATCTAATGATTGAATTTAGAAATGGAGAAGCGAGGTTAAGCTTCGAACAACCAGTACAGTGGTTACAATCAGTGCACGCATCGTATCACTCATAATAAAGTAATTTGAAAGAAACTTTCAATATATTCATTTCGCATTATCTTTTTTTGAACCATTAGAGCAAGAATGGATAACTTTTTATATAAATTTTACATAATGCGAGAGAGAGAGAGAGAGAAATGGGGTTTAACGTCCACTCGACAGAAACTAGGTCATTTCGGGACTAACATATGGTTTAATTTTATTTCAATAATTCGCCCACGCGTTGGGGTCCTTAGCAGTGGGAGAAAACCGGAGTGCCAGGAGGAAACCCACGAGGTTGAGAAGGCGCCCTTATCTCGATGCCACATACGCTCACACCAGGGATCGAAACCACAGCTACAAGCCCGAGGTGACCGGTCAGCTAGAGCTCAAAGAGCGGCACTCTAGACCACTAGCCCCCCCCCCTTTACATAATGCGTCTTTAAATTAAAATGTATTTCAGTTTGTGCTATAAAGAACTTAAAATACAGATGTGACACCACCCTTTGATGTTGCCGTATCATTATTTCAAGTAATCGTACGGGCAATTTGCCAAGCTTACATTATTTATACTAGTGAAATATTGGACTCGTGTGACGTAAAAGCACGCATGGAGTGTCTGTATTTTAAGCCTTTTAATGATCTCGAGCTTAAGACATTGCGTAATACATTGTTACAATATATACTATTCAAAAAAAGTAGGGGATATTTGATTTTGGGGGCATAATACTAAAATATGCAAATGACAACGAAAAAAGTCACTATAGAACCTAACAGAAGAAACATTTCCAGTTACATGTGACGCCCAAACGCACCAATAGCTACCGCATGGAATGCAGGTGATGCTTAGGATCATCATGGGGGTCCAACCCAAGATTTGCACGACTCTGAATGTTACAGTCATTGTGGCATTGACTTCCAGGGTGGAAACATCAGTTTAATTGTTTTAGTGACCAGAAAACAAATTTTGATATGCGTCGGCTTACCCAAAATGAAAGGTTACGTGCCCTTGGCATGCTACAGATCGGCACAACACAGGCGGTTGTGGCGCGGACGATGAATGTTTCTCAGTCTGTCATAAGCAGGCTTGGTCCAGATACCGTGATACACAATCTGTACAGGACAGACCACGCTCAGGTCGACCAAGGGCGACAACTCAAGCCCAGGATGGATTTATCCGTACCTTGGCCTTGAGAAATCGTGTCATCACAGCAAATCAGATCAGCGCTCGTCTTCAAACAGACACTAGTGTGAGAGTGAGTGGCCAGACGATTCGGAATCGACTGCATAGGGGTCACCTCGCGTGATCCCTTGTTTGAGAGATCATCACATTCAGGCAAGACGTCGTTGGTGTAGGGATCGTCAACACTGGGATAATCGACGCTGGAGCAATGTGATGTTTTCAGATGAGTCAAGGTTCACTGTTGATTTTTTGGACAGACGTAGGAGGGTGTGGCGTCGTCGAAACGAGCGCTTCCAAGACGTTAACGTCATCAGACATGATCGATTTGGGGGTGGTTCTGTTATGGTGTGGGGAGGCATCACCGTTGCTGGAAGAACGGCTTTACATGTTGTTGCAGGGCGTGTTACAGGCCAGTACTACCGGGACAACATCTTGGCAGTCCATGTTGTGCCGTTCGCACGACGTCATGGCCGCCGTTTCATCTTCCAGGATGACAACACAAGGATCGTTACAGGTTACCTCCAACAACAGAACATCACCACATTACCTTGGCCAGCACTGAGTCCCGAACTCTCCCCCATCGAGTATGTCTGGGACATGCTTGGACAGAGGTTACGTCAACGTCAACAACGTCCTGCCAATGTCCAAGAACTTGCTGCTGCGTTGCAACAGGAATGGGACAATCTGGACCAAAATGACCTTAGACGTCTCATTAGGAGTATGCCACGTCGGATCAATGCTTGTTTGGCAAACAGAGGAGGATTTACCCGTTACTGACTTTGTTGTGATGCTGTGGTAACTTTGCTGTTTGACCCCGGGTATCATTTTTCCCTTATAATGGTCAGTCTGTGCCTTACTTAGTCTAACGATCATTTGGAATAAATCGATGAATGTGAACTTCATTTCATTTTGTCATTTGTTTCTTCGTCAGTTTCATAAGGTGACTTTGATAACACTTAAAAATCAAATATCCCCTACTTTTTTTGAATAGTATATTACTTAATGTCTCCCTCTCGACCATTGTTAAAACAATACAGATATACCTCAATCTGGCGCTGAACATAAAAATAGTTTTAATGGATTGTCTACCCTGATGTTTATGGCAGTCAAGAGAATATTGTTCATCAATTACTTACATATTGTCACACGGAAACACAATTTTACTGAAGTTATTACTATTCATTGAACTATATTGTTATTGGTTTTACTTATTCTGTATATTTGTCATTGAGTCTACTGGCGTGGTGTCGAATCACCGAGTGTACGTGACAATGAGTAGGGTCACCTGTCCAACCTCGTCGGTTTTCTCCAGGTCCTCTGGTGTCCTCCCTTGACAGTTGGAATTCGCTATAAAGTAGGCTGTAGTGCCGCTGCCCGGGCAAAATTTCCCTCATAGCACACTGTATGGCGTATGCCAATCATGCTATTTTATTGAGATTCCGTCCTTATAGTTTGGATGCAGCTATGGCGGGTGTGGCGCCAGGCAGGTTAAGCTTACACTTCTGGACACCTGTTACCACTGTTTGTCGTGTATTTTGTACACGGTGAACAGTCCATTTGCTGATTACACTATTTTGCCTATAACGTTTTTTTTTTAGGACTTCGAATTTTGTCTAATGTTTCGGATTGTTCGTACTTGGTTTTATTTTATTTATATATATGATATGAAAACAAGCATGAAGATGCTTATAAATATCGCTTGCTGAAAAAATGTATCAATGATGAAAGTGTATTGAAATGTGTTTTAACCTCCTATTTTTATGCACCGACTGAGCTAATGAAAAAAAACCCATGGCTTTTAAAAGTTTGATTGGTAGACATTAAACTAAAAACAAATACAAGTTGCAGACATGCTTGATTATTTTCTCAACTATCAAGGGAGATAGTTCCAACGATCAAGATGTTGCTTCTTATTGACATTAATCACGAACTCTTGTTTCCGTCGCTTCCAGCACTCGAAAGAACCTGGCCCGGGTTTACAAACCATTCTCAGACATAAGTTAGGAATTTACACAACTTTCAATCACTGTTTGTGAGAAATATCTTTGATCCAGAAACACAAAACTTTGCACACAGTTTCTAATTGATGTATTTGATACGTTAAAATGACAAAAGTTTTATAAAGGGCTGTATTTTAGTTGAAATAGGGTGAATAATTTGGAACAAAGTCTTAACATATGTCTCTGAATGCTTTGTGAACTTGAGGCATTGTCTAGACCCCTTTTTATACACTATCATTGAATAAGGTATCAGAGGGCAAAGGAATCCACGCGATATTTCCAAGTACTGGGGGGGGGGGCAACGGTTGATAAATGGGTAAGACGCTGGCTCGCTAGCCTAGAAGTCGGGTGTTCGATCCCTGCACTTGCCGAAAAAGTTCAGAAGACTTTCCGGCGTGATTTCCCCTCGTCATAGGTGCAGGGTGGAAGGCTTGACAAAGACAGCTGAGTTGTCGTTCGGATGGGACAAAAACGGAGAATCTGTGTACACATTGGTGTGTCCACATTGGCGTGCACATAAACGCTCCTTTGGCCGTTGGAATTTGATATAATAGAAGGCCGCATCGCCGCTGCCCGGGCAAAATTCCCCCATAGCACACTGTATGGCGTAGACCCGTCTTCATTAGCCTAGTTCGGAACAGAACAGTAGGACATTAGAACGTTAAACCACATTTCATTTCATTTTCAAGTACTGAAAATCATTTGAATAATAAAAAGAATTTCTCGAGAAAGAAACTGCTATAGATTTTACTCAAGAATATTTTCATCTTTTTTTAAAACATGTAATAGGACATCATTTATCACTGCATACGGCATCAAAGGGCAAAAGAATCTACACGATGTTTCCAAGTACTGAAAATGATCTTAAAATAAAAAAAAAACTTGTTGATGTGCGATGATCAAAGGATATCATGAAGACCGAACAGGTCGATATATATTTTTATGTTTGGATTTTTCTTTGAGTAATTCCCTGGTTGCATGAATTATTAATCAACAAATGTGCTTAAGAGATATTCAAAGAATTGAAAATTACATGAAATAAATGACATATATGCACCAGTGTTGATCCAATCATAGTTTCAGTATTCGACGAATTGTTGGAACGTTTCATTAAATCTTCCAGTCGTTTAACTGCGAAATAAATATATAATTTAAATGTATTAGTATTATTCCTATTAGAATTTCAAGTCCCTCAACGTATCGTCGATTTAATTTAAAATAAATGAAATGAAATGGGGTTTAACGTCCTGCTGTTTTTCTCCGAATAGGTTAATGAAAACGCGTATACGCCACACAATGTGCTATGGGGTAAATTTTATCCGGACAGCGGCTCTATGGCTTAATCTCCTATTGAATTAATTGCAATTGCCTTGGGGTCTTTTACGCCAATGTGTACAAGGGACTCGGTTTTTCGTCCAATCGTAACGACTATACGTTGGCCCTTACCGGACCGTTCGTCCTGCAAATTAAAATGAAGATCGTGTTCCATATTATATTGTTATGTTTATTAAAATTTCAATATTCAAAGGTTTTAAATCTGTCAGTCTCTTTCCAACGTAATAAATAAATGCGAGAACAATATATCCTTCGAGATTTTCAGTATTCGAAGAATTCTCGACAAGTTCTATTAAATCTGCCAGTCATTTTCCTGTGTAATATCGCCTGTCAGATCACCCACAATATAATATGTTTTTTTTTTCGGGGAACACACTCTATCATATTTCTTTTGTTGACATCTTCGCATGTTTTTGTACAGATCAATGCAAATATAATATATTCCATTAAGTTATATTTCGCATGAAACAGAGTACGTGCCTATATATAATAAGTACATTCAAGCTAGAACTTGATTATATTTTTTTAGTAAACTTATTGATATTACATATTCAATTTAACACTCTACATAAATATATTTTGATTATAAAATACTATCTCGCTTTGGGGAAGTCGATTCCGGTTTCCTTCCGCTGCTAAAGACCCCTATGCGCTAGTGAATTATTGAAAAAAAAAATAAACCACATGTTAGTCCCGAAATGACCTAGTGTGTGTGTCGAGTGGATGTTAAACCCACCTCTCTCTCTCTCCCCTATCTCTCTCTCTCCCCCCTCTCTCTTCTCTGGGAAGACGATTTATATAAGTTTCTCGTGAATAAAATAATATTTAAATAAAAGAAATGGGGTTTAACGTCCTACTCTTCTGCACCTAACCTGGGCTAATGGAAAGAAGTACATCTGTCATCATTATACATGATGATTATATTTTATTTTGAACAATTTGACAAAGGATAAATTAATATATTGGTATGCTACAACCGAAGCTCTGTCATGTTGCTTAGCAACACAGTTATATTGAATTTTGGGAGAATCAAGGCACTAGCACTGTTGAAAGCCTTTGTTGAAAAAAGATGAATATGAATATTTTTTAAGTTCACCAATTAAATCTCACTCAATCATTCCACAGTCATTATTGACTCGTTAGCTTAGATTGAAAATTGAAATGTTTATTGTTGAAATGAAATGAAATGAAATGGGGTTTAACGTCTTACTCTTCTACATCTAACCTGGGCTAATGGAAGACGGGCATACGCCATACAGTGTGTTATGAGGGAAATTTTGCCCGGGCAGCGGCGCGACGACCATCTCTTATATCGAATTCCAACTGCCAAGGGATCTTTTACGTGCACGCCAAAGTGTACACTGGACCTCGATTTTCCGTCCCATCTGAACGATTAGACAGCTGTCCTTGTCAGGCCCCCCGCCCTTCATTACTGACATTATTTATGTAAAGATTTCACGATGTCTCCACAGGCATGTAGAGGAACATCATACTGTACTATTTATGAATGCAGTCTGTCTATATACATAAACCCTACACGCATGTTTAGCATTTCTACAATAATGTCTAGAATTTTATCGGCCTATTTGTAGTACCCGATAATCCAAAAAAATATTCCACAGAAACGAGACTTTTAACGATAAGCACCGAATGATATTCCTTTAAAAGACTACAAACATGTTGTTTTGATTATGCAGTGTAGATGGTGATAAAGATTAAATTCGGTACCGCTTCGTTTATTTAGTTTTGTAACCTTCAACATTTAAAACAGAATTTTGGCTCGACTTTGCCGAATTCTTTTATAAGTCAACAATGCACAGTAATGTGTGTTTCAGATATTTGAGGAAATAACGCAGAGATAACAATATAAACATAAAAGAAAACCTTTATTCATAGAATGTGTGCAAGTTGTATTTGGATTCTGAACAGCTTCGGTTCGTGGTATAAGGAAATGAAACTAAATAGGGGGGGGGGGGGGTATCTAACGCCTCACGTTTCTGGACCAGTCGGTTGCCATAAGGAAAATTTTAACTGGGAGTCATCGCTACGACCTACTTTCAAAGAATCTGTAATGCGTCACCAGTGATATACACTTCATCTTGTTTTTAAATATTAACATAAGACCTACCTTCAAAGCATATTTAATGCCCTGCCAGCCACATGCACGTCACGGGGAGGGAGGGGGTGCATGGTGGAATGGTTAACGCGTGCGCGCTATATCATAGGGTCTGTCATTCAGTCGACTAGCATGGCAATCTATAGCGTTTGGTCATTCCCGTCTACGATAGTTTTTAATGAGTATGCTCTATGACGTCACCGCTTGACATGAGTTCTGGAATATTATGTCTAACCTCGTTCTTAGAGTCCCTTGTTACTTATGGCGCTGAAACGTATTCTGGTCCACGATAAGATCACAACATCAATGTTGATTTAAATTGACTAATAATCCGTGTGTTCAATGTCGAAGACTTGGGTTGACACTGAGCTAAAGACTCCGCTACTTTAATATATAATTTTTATTTCTGTTAAACATAGAGTTGGTATTAAGATTGAATAAGTTCATTAAAGTCCGACAAAAATCAATTCTGTTGATAAAAACTAAAGACACATAACACCGCCACCAAATCTTGCGCATGCGTAAATTAAAGTAGGCGGAAATAATATTTTCTATTTTTCATGTCTTAGCCCATTGGGGCCCAACTACGTCAATCTTCCAAAATGGCAGCTTAGCAAACTTAACATCTTATTTGGAAAACCTGACATATAAAAAATCGGTGGATGCTTTTTTGTTCGTTTTGAATCATTTGTGTAACGCTTTTTTATTGTTAGTAAATCCAAAATAACCCTTAAATTTGACATAAGGTCCTTTCAAACAAAGAATGTGAACCTCCCTGGGGCCTCAGGGTAAAATTATTTCGTAATCAAAATGTCTTTAATAATGTGACAGTCGGTTTCAAGGGATGAGACGCCATAATAAACGTAAGGAAAGGTCCCACGAGCATATTCGATAACATGTTGCGTCATTAAAACGTATTTGTCTAAAAGGCGGTCAGGTGCGTCTTAATATATACCAATGTGTGTTGCTGTCGTTCCTTGAACTGTCTGGTTGTCTGTTCAGGGTTAGTGACTACACTAGGGCTGAGTTTGCGTCGAGTGGACGTTAAACCCCATTTCTCTCTCACACACACTAGGGCTGTCCAAAGGCTGCGATTTGGTGAATAGGGTAGCATGGATCGGGTTGTAACAGGGTCATGTTGGCGTAGACCTACAGCTTCTGGTTTTGGAGTTACGGGCACAACCCATGCAGCGCCAGGTCAACCGCCAATATGACTATAGTCTTCAAGTGGCATTTAGCGACTGAGGAACACACAAAGCAAAACAAAATAATGTTTTGGGATACAAATCACTGGTTTTATTCTAATAGCGCGACATTTCCACAAGTATCCTCTTATCGTTATAGTACGTGATTCATTTCGTTCTGTTACATAAAGGATGTCTTTCAGCTTAAGGTGCTGCAGAAACTTTCTGGAACATTAGATAATACAGGACGTGAAAAATGAAGAACTGGGTTGTGGACCGCCGGAAGGAGAATGAATAAGTACATTGTAGTCCACAAAGTGTATTGATTTTCAAATTATGAGTTTTCGCCCCTGGTCAGTTTAGAACTTTTAATTTAAGTGCGAAATGGTCTTAGACTTGTGTGTGACAAGTAGTGGGACCGCCTGTCTAACTTCGTGGGTTTTCTCCTGTTGCCCTGATTTCGACAGACACAATAGAATTTATTGAAATAAAATTATACCATATTATAATGTTAGTTCCAAAGTTTATGTCTATTGGATCTCTCTCTCTCTCTCTCTCTCTCTCTCTCTCTCTCTGGCATGGTTCCCCCTTGACAGTGATGCAGGACGGAGGGCCTAACACGAACAAAATTTTTAGTCGATCAAATGGTTCGAAAAACCGATGTCCTGTGTAAACATTGGCGTTCACGTAGAAGATCCCTTGACAGTTGGAATTCAATGTAAGAGTATGCTGTAGTGCCACTGCAAAATTTCCCTCATAACACACTGTATGGAGTATGCGCGTCTTCATTAACCCAGTACGGATCAGGACAGTAGGACGTTAAACCCCATTTCATTTCATTTCTCTACTAACCAAAGCTTAGATTCCTTCAAGAAATCAGAGAATCTTTATATGGGCATTGAGATAGCTCAAGGTCCAAACAGTGATTGTAAATCCTGAAGAGTACTTGATGGTTTCCTAGAGATCAGACTCTTATCAGTAAATTAAAGACTTTGATGTGGACTAATTTATCTTATGAATGGAAAGTGTTTACATTGCCAACTCGGCTGTCATCGGAAGTAGGTGAACCCGATGAATACAGCTGTACGGTTAAAGTCTGGTACAGAACTGATCAATATAGCGTCATCTTTCAAGCCGAATTTTTATTCATTTACTCTTTATAGATTCTGCGTTTGTGAAAAACGTGTTGTTATTTTTTAATTAAATTCTCTAATTGGCCCAAGTTTTATGGACTGTTCTGGCGAATATAATCAATATGAAGACCATTTTGGTAGTCCCAAAGACCACTTCTCATGTACGCGTGTTTTTTTTGTATTTCCACGTGTACAGAGAAGTCGCTGAAAGGTATGGGGAATCCCTCTCAAATGACGTCATAAGTTAGGATTTCCCTTTATAGCATTGAGCGGTTGTTTTAGTGTGTCATTTGCACGTTGTTTTAGATGTGTCATTTGCAAGTTGAATTTGCCGCAACATGAGCGGTTGATTAGTTTAGTGGGCGAGAACAGGCGTTTGAATGTCAGAAAGTAAACATCTGGTTGGGCACGCTTCGGAAAAGCTTTGAAGAAGTCGCTCGTGGGTGAAACGATCCTATTCGAGTTCCTAATCACCCATCAATTTTACACGTGGTCACCTTTCCAAATGGTGGCGGTGAAGTGGTCTCTTGTCAATTGCCTGGAAATTGTATGTTTTCTTTCAAGATATATGTCAAAATTGTGACTGTCTCCATTAGCCCAGTAGAGGCAGAACCACGGGATAATAAACCCCATTTCATAGTGGTATTAGAGCGCTATAGTATATCCGTTGCCTAGCAACGCAATGTTTACGTTTCAGATATAATGCCAACAACCTGATTTCGTTCACCCTTTTAAAACCTGTATTTTATAACCAGACAATCCCAGTAATAAGGTATTATTAAATCGATGGATCAATGTCTTTTCGAACACTTCATTCATGACCTGATGATTCTTAAAGATTGGGTTTTATAATTGTTTCGAAGGATTTTCATGTCGATGTAGATAGGATAAGGCAAATCCCGGGTCGTTAATCGCTCTTCTAAAGGGCACAGATGACGTACATTTTGATCAAAGTTTGATCTGAAATAAACCTACCCCTCTTAGTAGGGTAAGATAGTTTTTAAATTTTGAACTCGTCAAATATGACAGGTCGGTTCTGTTAGATGAAATACTGGCCGTTATGTAAAGGAATATGATTCAAAATGTAATATGATAAAATTGCAAAATGGTTTTCTTTGATGGCATTTCGCTGTTTTGCGAATGATGAAGAGCACCGTTGAGAACTAAATGATGAATGGAACCTCTGAGAATCAAATAATGAAGAGCACCTAGGAGAACCAAATAAGCAATAGTAAGTCTGAGAACCAATTGACCAGGAGAACCGCTGAGAACTAAATGACGCAGAACAACACTGAGAATGAAATAATCCAGAACACACTACAGATGTAGAGCAACTCTGAGAACCAAACGATGTAGAGCACCCCAAAGAACCAAGTGATAAAGTGAACCTCTGAGAATCAAATGATCAGGAGCACCTTGGGAGTACAAAATGATGAAGGGAAACACTGAGAACCAAATGACCACGAGAACCTCTGAGAACCAATGAAATGAAATGGGGTTAAACGTCCTACTCTTCTGCACCTGACCTGGGCTAATGGAAGACGGGCATACGCCATACAGTGTGCTATGAGGGCAATTTTGCCCGGGCAGCGGCGCTACGGCATACTCTTATATCGAATTCCATCCGAACGACTAGGCAGCTGTCCTTGTCAGGCCCTCCTTCTGCATCACTGACAAGGGGAAACCACGCCGGAAAATCGAGATGAACTTTCTCGGCCAATGCAGGGATCGAACACCCGACTTCCCGGCGAGACAGCGCATTGTCCAGTTAGCCACTGCGATTCCCCTGAGAACCACATTACCAAGAGCATATCTGATAACTAAATGACCAGGACCATCGATGAGAAACAATGAATGAGCAAGAGCACCTTTGAGAACAAAATGACGAAGAACACCAAAATGATTATACTGTAAAGCACTTGTGATATGCTTGTTCGCGATATCATTTTACGTCTACAGTAGAGATTTAAAAAAAAAAAAAAAAAAAAAAAAAAAAAAAAACAAAACACCCAAGAATTACGATAATACTATTTGGAACAGCACGAATATGACGTCATCGCGTCATCTTGGTATTGTGACGCCATATCATAAACCTGTGCACGATGTCCAAGGAACAAGTATGTCAAGTCGATTATACATGAATTGCCGAAAACGTACGATATTTTTCGAAGAGTTCCGCCCCTTAGAAGAAAAACCAAGGGGAGAACTCTAAGGTCTCAAACAGATTAAATGAACAGAAACTGGGGGGATTGGGGAACAGGCAAAGCCTATATAAACCCCTCTCACGGTTAAAAATAAATTATATAATATTACAATAAATTGAAAACAAAGAAGCAAAAAGGAATAGATAAAAGGAAATATATAAATGTACACATAACCCATTAAAGTATTTACATGTAAACATAAATTTGAAATAATTAAATCCGCTATTTTTAAATCTTTCGGCTTTTTCAATAAAATTATGGACCTGGTTAAATATTGGCACATTTCCTTCATATGTTAGTGTTTCCGATCCATATCGTAGCATTTGGGCCTTTCTCTTCCTTTCCCTTTCTCCACCTTTCCACGAAAACGTTTTGTAAGAAGTTAAAGAATCAACAATAATGTCAATGGGGAAATAATTGGTGATAGGTGTCCAAGTATGTGGAGTCACGTTGACTAGCATAGAGGTCGCCGATGTTAGCCGAGAAGTTTCTCAGGTTTACCCAGCGTGGTTTGCCCTTGTCAGTGGTGCGGGATGGAGTCCAAGTACAGTTGTTAGCCGAGAAGTTCACCAGGTTTAGCCAACGTGGTTTGCACCTGTCCTTAGTGCGGGATGGAGGACAAGTACAAGTACAGCTGTTAGCCGATATGTTCATCAGGTTCACCCAGCGTGGATTGACCTTGTCAGTGGTGCGGGACGGAGGACCAGACAAGTTCAGTTGTCTAGTTGTTCGGATGGTACGAAGACCCGAACTTCCGTGTATACATTGGCGTGCACGTCAAAGATCTCTTGGCAGGTGAAATGCGATATTAGAGTGGGCCGTAGCGCCGCTATCCGTGCAGAATTTCGAGCATAGCACACTGCATGGCGTATGTCCGGCTTCATTAGCCCAGGCTAGGAGCAGAACAGTGGGACGTTAAACCCCATTTCATTTTAATATTATTTTCCAAATATGTACCGTAATGGCCCCAAATATAAAAATACAAATGGATAACAATCTAATTGGATAATGTACACTAGAATTATTCTATTAAAAACACAAATTGCGTGACTTAACTAAGCCGTTGTGAAGTTGGTTTTATTGGCACGCAACTGAAACAATTAATAGGTACTGTGTTCTTGTCCGACTTAATTCCGAATCAATAACAGAGTAATTTGTCCTGACTTAACAATTCTCTAGACTTACGATATAACATCATCTAATATAATTAAATAAAAGGCGATTTTGATACAGAGGAATAAGATAAAGGGACTTTAACATGATTTTTTTATTTGTCAGAGAGAGAGAGAGAGAGAGAGAGAGAGGGAGAGAGAGAGAGAGAGAAATGGGGTTTAAAGTCCACTCGACACAATTGGTTTTGATTTTATTTCAATAATTCGCTTGCGCGTAGGGGTCTTTAACAGTGGGAGGAAACCGGAGTGCCCGGAGGAAACACACGAGGTTGAGAAGGCACCCCTATCTCCATGCCACATACGCTCACACCAGAGATCGAAACCACAGCCGCAAGCCAGAGGTGACCGGCCAACTAGAGGTCGAAGCGCGGCACTCTAGACCACTAGGCCATCCCAACCCCCCTTTTTATTTGTCAAAGGACACAATGAATTGAATGGGGTTTAAGGTTACATTGTTTTCTAAAACACAAATCCGTTGTATGAACTGTGGCGTTTATTGTTATTATTCTGCACAGACTGGAGTGTGCGGGGAATTTTGCCCAGACAGCGGCGCTACGGTTTACTCTTACATCGAATTGCAAGTGTTAAGGATTCTTTTACGTGCACGTCAGTGAGTACTTAGGGTTTTCGGGGTTTTTTTTCTGTTGTATGAGATGACTTTAAACGCCATACTTCTCTGTACAACTGGGCTAATGAAGACGGGCAAACGCCATACAGTGTGCTGTGAGGTGAGGAGAATTTTGCCCGGGCGGCGGAGCTAAAGCCTACTCTTTTATCGAATTGCAACTGTCAAGGGTTTTTTACATGCACGCCAATGTGTACAAGGGACCTCAGTTTTTCGTCCGATCCGAACGACTATACACTTGCCCTTACCAAAACATCCGTCCTCCAAATTAAAATAAAAATCGTGTTCCATATTATATTATTGTGATTATTTAAATTTCAGTCTTCGATGAATTCCTTAAAAGTTTGATTTTTCCCTGGCAACGGCGTTGTGGCGCTACTCATATGTTGAATTCCAACTGTATTTACGGAACCTCAGTTTCCGCCCCTCCCCAACAACTAATAGACGCTACCCGTGCCAAAGCTCTTGTTCTGCACCACTGTCAAGGGAACCCACGCTGCAAAGCCCCAATGTATGTCATTAAAAAGGCAATATCTATATTTCGTTTCGTTTTTTATACATTCCATGGCCTCTTTTATATGAAGATCTGACCAGTTGTTGTGGAAGGTTGCGTCAGGGTGGCTTTTGATTAACCAATTAGCTAATCCTTCGCCAAAATGCGGTTGTTGTAACAACTCTTTCAGATCCTAGTGTAGTACAGACAAGTAAAATGAAATTTTGAACTATAAAAACGAAACGAAATAGGATCTGTGTTATAATCAGATTGTTAAAAAGGGGTATATTCCGAAATGCGCACTTATCTGCGATATCACTTCGGTGGAAGCGGACGTTAAATAAAGCTATTTCACAAACACGCAATGCGCACAACTAAGCCAGCCTCAACGATGTTTGTGACCAACACTTGTTGATGAGATCTAAATATCATGGAGTTGTTTATATATTTATAAAGTCTAAAAGTGATTTATATGGCTGTTGTGTTCATCTCCTTTTAGAAGCCAATAATGTAAGTTGTTTTGTAAATGCTGAAGATCAAAGGTGATGGATTTATATTTTAATGTTCCAAGATTAAATATTGCGAATTAAGGTCATGGGTTTTTTTTTGTTCTTTTTTTAAAAAGCCACCTGATCCTTAAAGGCTTTTTCTTTTGTTGATGCGATTTTGAGAGAGAGCTAATCTCCCAATAACAACAGGGAGAAATGTTTTCAAATCTTTCTTAATCTAATCTAATGTATATTCTTTAATGTCAAAAGTTAGAAATTAAATAAAAAATAAATAAACGTAAACAAACAAATATGTCAAGAGTCAGAAATTACAAAAACATAAACTTTGTGTGCACTTAAGTCAAATGCAGAAATCAGATCTCTAAGTTTACGGTTTACAGAAGTTATTAGCCATTTGAGGGCGGGGATGTGGCCTAATGAAATCCCCTGCTGTACGCGGCAAGGAGTAGGGTAGCCTGTCTAGCCTCGTGGGTTTTCTCCGGGTACTTCGGTTTCCTCCCACTGCTAAAGACCCCTACGCGCAAGCGAATTATTGAAATAAAATTGAACATTGTGAAAGTCCTGCAATAACCTAGTTTGTGTTGAGTGGACGCTAAACCCCATTTCTTTAGGGTGACCTAATGCTATAACGCGTGCGTTTTAGAACAGAGGAGTTTGCAATTATCAGTGGTGTGCACGTAAAAGAACAGTTGAAATTCGTAGTAGAACGTAGCGAAGCTGCCCGCACAAAATTGAGCTTGATGCACACTGCACGTCTTCATTAGCCAAGTCGGAGCAGAATAGTAGGACGTTAAACCCCATTTCATTTCATTTCACCAAATAAAAAAAAAACAAACAAACATTGCGCCAAAGATTAACTGGAATGTAACCAGAGAACCCTTCAACAAAAGACAAATGGAAAATACAAGACGTGAAGAGAAAATAATCATTGCTGAAGATGACGGGACAAATATCTTCGGGATAGAACTATAGTTGAATTCTGTTATTTAAATTCGTCGATTAGCGACACACTATTGAAGGTCTTTGCACGTAGGTGGTCGCTTGAAAACAAGATGTCGTGGAACTGAAACTCGTTATCTACAAATGTCAAAGGGCCATAAATCAGCACCAATCCTGATGCATGGTCTTCTGTTCCCTGACAATTTGCTGATTATACATATCCTACTGCGTTTTTTATTGACTTTGTTTTTTGTCTTTCCAATCTGTTGATATTGGTAATGATAACAATAAAATTGGGGTTTAATGTCCTACTGTTCTGCTCCGACTGGGCTAATAAAGACGGGCTTATGCCATACAGTATGCTCTGAGGGAAATATTCCCGGACAGCGGCTCTTATATCAAATCTCAATTGTTAATGGATCTTTAACGTACATACCAATGTATAATGGGAACTCGTTTTTTCGTCCAATCCGAACGACTATACGCTGTACCATGTCAGACCCTCGAGCCTGATCTAATGACAAGGATGAACCACGGCGGAAAGTTCTAATGAACTTTCTAAGTCAACCCAGGGATCGAACACGTGGCAATCAGGTCAGCGAGCCAACTTCTACCCACTGAGTCTTTGTGGCTCCAAGTTTGTTGGCTTAGAGTACGCGTGTCTTAAATACGCAGGTGATTTTAAACTAATTTAAAAGAAAGAAATCTGATTAATACACAAATCCTATTTCGTTCCGTTTTTAATGGTAAAAAATTGTGCTTTACTTGACTTTACTTCACTAGGATCTGGAAGAGTTGTTATATGTGTTAGTTTTTTTTATTCTTTTATTTTTTACTCTTTTTTTTGAAAACAATGTTACATTTCAAATTTATGAAAAGGGATCAAATTTATGATGTGAGGGATTAGCCAATGAAACGGTCTTTTAGGCGACTTTTTGGCGACCTTCAACTACAATCGCTCAGAACTTCATGTAGTATAGGCCATCAAAAATGAGAGAGAGAGAGAGAGAGAGAGAGAGAGAGAGAGAGAGAGAGAGAGAGAGAGAGAGAGAGAGAGAGAGAGATGGGGTTTAACGTCCACTCGACACAAACTAGGTCATTTCGGGACTAATATATGGTTTAATTTTATTTCAATAGGGGTCTTTAGCAGTGGGAGGAAACCGGAGTACCCGGAGAAAACCCACAACCTTGCCACGCACAACCGGGGAGTCGAAATCACGCCAGTTGACTAAAAAAAAAAAAAACACGAAACGAAATATTGATCGGTATTTTAATCAGATTTTAAAATAAGCGCCTGAACGGCCTATTATATTCACACCTATTGACAGAATATACCTTTCACATCCATCGATTGATCGATATAACTTAGAGAAATCAATAACACCCATACCAATTTAACTATATTACATATCTATTTCATTTAGTTTCCAGCTAACAAACCCAAAATAGACCCATGGTCCTATTTCCATCAGAAAATGCTCGATAAAATCTTTTCTTTCGTCATTAACGACAGACATATTGTCGTAGTGTTGGGTTAAGACAAACACATTTAAAATATATCATCTTTCCCACACTGGTTTTGAATTTTAAATTTGATTGAATGTACATGTTAATAGTCTATTTCCACCCACAATTATTGGATAAATGAAACGGCGATAATAATTATTCTGTATATGAATTATAAAAAACATGGGAATCTATAAAAGATACACTGTAAAATGGAAAAGTTGTTAATTTCACAATTCCTGATATGAGAGAGAGAGAGAGAGAGAGAGAGAGAGAGAGAGAGAGAGAGAGGAGAGAGGGAAATAGAGAGAGCGAGTGTGTCTGAGAGAGAGAGTGTGAGAGAGAAAGATAGAGAGAGGGTGAGGGAGAAACTAGGTCCTTTCGTGGCTAACATATGGCTCAATTGACTTGCTGTAGGAGAAGCGGGAATAGAAACCAAACCACTTGACTCAATGTCAGACCTAATGATTAACCGTGTTAACTATTCGCCCCGCCCCATTCCTGATATAGAAGTGAACATATGCTTCAGCGCCTCGTCAACACAGAAAATACACTGCCAGAAAGAACGTGTTAATTTTACTGTTATTGTTAATTTTAAACAGCGCCTGCCCAATCGACTCTACTACTATTCCACGGCCTGTTACGTGGGCAGAACAAACGTATCTTCGTCAGGGCCGTATGCAGCAAAGTTGGGCGCTAATATAATGCCCAAGTTACTGAGCACCGGGACTGCCACAATCAAAGTCGCTAGCAAGTATTCCCATAGAGGCGCCATTTCTCGGGGCGCCTTATTTTTCTGGGGGTGCAATGTACCCCCTGCACCCCCGCTAAATACGGCCCTAATCTTCGTCAAGTTACTGACGGTTATTGACATCGACATGACGAGACAGGCACCCCAGAGGTGGATGACCGAATGGTTAGCGCGTGAGCGTTGTGTCATAAGGTCCGTCATTGAGTCAACTGGCGTGGATTCGTTCGATTCCCCAGTGGCGCCAGTGGCATGTGACAAGCAGTAGGATCGCCTTCAAACCTCGTGTGTTTTCTCCGGGTCGCCCGTAAACCTCCCACTGCTAAAGACTCCGACGCGCAAGACCCCTGAAATGGCATAGTTTGTGTCGAATTGACGTTACACCCTCTTTCTCTCTCTCTCTCTCTCCTCTCTCTCTCGCTCGCTCTCTCATCCTCTCTCTCTCTCTCTCTCGTCCTATCGAATATTCATGCATTGTTTCATAAGGTCTGCCATTGAGTTAACTGGCGCCTTACAAGCTTTGGGATTTTCTCCGGGTGATCCGTTTACCACCCACTGCTATCGATTCCTTCGCGCGAGACCTCTAGAATTGAACCACATTACATTTAAACTCCATTTCTCTCTCCCTTCCTATCGAATATTCATACATTAGGTACAGTGCAATTATCATCCACTTTAGTGCAAAAACTGAGACACTCAAGTCTTTCAATTTTCCCCGTTCAATTCACACATAACAGTGTGCGATATATGATTATAATGAAATCGACGAGACACAACGACTAAAAATGTATATCGAAAACCAATAATGCTTGCAGCCAATGGAAGTATCAGTATGAACCGTGAAACGTTAAGTGCTATTTCCGATATACTCCGTCTATTAAGTGGTCTGTGATGAAAGGAAAACATGGTTGTTTAAGAGAAGCTGCTGACTTACACGATAGTTTGGGAAAAACGTAACAGAAATCTGATCTATTTTAGAACAAGAATCGGTTTAGACGACAATGGTTTATTGAAGATGATTTGAATAAACTATGGAAGCCCATAACTACCATTCATAATTTCTACTTTTCGCCCCTTCAAAACACGAAAGTAGAAATTTTGAATGGTAGTTATAGGCTTCTATAAGGCCGCGGTTAATTAATTGTCAGTTTCTCATGACCTGAGTTTGTGAAATATACATGCTACATGAGGTAATTATTAATTATTAATTATTGAGATGAAATTTATTTTTTTAGTTAAAGGCTGTATCTATCTCAGCAATAAATAATGTCAGTTTCTTGGTCCTTGAAAACACATAGGTAACCAGTGTCCCTGATTTATTCATATTTAATAATTCAAAAAATATTTATAAATACATGTATATAAATATCTGTTGCACAATATCCAGACAACAGAAGACTTGATCATATCATAATAAATAAGTTTGATATTAGTGATATGCTTCTAAGTTAACGGTTTGTTAATTCATTCATTCTTGGCATTTCATTTCTTTATCTTTCCCTACTTTGACAGGTTACGAAATGACCGGTTTCAAACTAGTTGGTGATTTTTTCTGACATAAATAATTAAAAGCATACCCTTGGATATTTAAATACAAAATAAGTTAAATTATTTAACATTTCTTTCCAAAGAATTTACTACACACGTGGTCGTTTTTCTCTAGCCGTGATTGAAGGGCATTGTCAATGCAATTAATGGCCTGTGCCGTATGTTAATTGTCTTCAAGTTTGAACCCATCGGCACATATGGCATCATGATAATATAAATAATTTTATTATTTTGTCTATCATAATCAAACTGTTTACATTTATTTGTATCTTTGTTTCATTTTGAGACTGTTTATACATTTTGATTTATAGTGCCGTGAAGCGGTGTCAATCAGTCCGTACCTCATGATCGAGGCTATCTCGTGGCGACAGATTTGAGACCGTAAATAAAATAATTAGTAGCAGGAATTTAAAGACATTATATCTTTCTGTGAATTTTATTACAAATGACAAGTGCCTAATTGAGTTTATGTGGGCTGTTGTGAATGTTGCAGCTCCCATTCCTTGGTTTGAATGGCAGATATTATACGGCTTGATTCACTTCCTGTTTTACGGACGGACTCTGTATTTATTCACATTCTACTTCTAAGTTCTAGCCTACTTTACTTGATTCTTATCACCTACGGTGTCATTTTCATCAATAAATAGTGGCTTTTAATTCGTCAATTCATTGTTCATATTGCAAGGCAAACAAATAAAGTTTTACAGGACAAATTTTTGACCTCACTAAAATTTGACCAAATAATCAAGGAAGTGCGTGATTATTACGGATCAAAACAGACATGCGGGCGGGTCATGAGAAACAAACAATTAATTAACCGCGGCCTAATAACCCCATATATATATATATATGTTGTCAATAAGAACCAGTTTTGGCGACCATGGTGTGAATGTAATATTTATATAGGGTATAGAAGATGCTATTATGAATATCTTGTCAATTAGAGACGTTTATCTTATATTATCGCACACTGATCAGCAGTGAATATGCGCTAGGTCGCTACAATCACTGAAGAGGATGACATAGACGCGACTTAATGAGCAACAAATATTAACTTTTTTACTCCGACAAATTAAATTCTTAAACAATTTTTATGTATAGAACATAAATAAACAATGCACGTGCCTTTGACCCAATGATTGCCACCCCGTGATAACGCGTCACGTGTTGAAAGAAGTCATCTTTTACAGAGATATTAGAAGACTTTCGCAATCCTCTGTGAACAAAATTATATTATCGTTACATTTCACCCATAACGACCAATCTGTGTTTGTATGGAATTAAATTTTCCTTGTTTTTGGTATATTATATAAAATCTACTAGTGAGAGAGAGAGAGAGAGGGGGGTTTAACGTTCACTCGACACAAACTAGTTCGTCACGAGACTAACATATGGTTTAATTTGATTTCAATAATTCGGTTGCGCGTAGGGGTCTTTAGCAGTGGGAGGAAACAGGTGGACCCCGGAGAAAACCCACGAGGTTTGACAGGCGATCCTACTCCTTGTCACGTACAACCGGGGATTTGAAACCACGCCAGTTGACTCAATGACAGACTTTATGATACATCACGCACGGGCTAAGCATTCGGCCATCCAACCCCCCTGGGGGTATAAGTCTTGTTGTTGTATTCTGTATTCATTTTTTTTAACTATCTTTAACTAATGCCTCTTTAATAAATGTTAAACAAATTAATATGGGTATATATTAACGTGAATAATTTAATGCATTTAAAAAACTCAATGCAATCACGGTATGTTACTTTAACGTGAAATCTATAAAAATGTGTTTTCCGGTTACATTGTAGAAACACTTCCATTGAACATGAACGGTGTAACACAATCAATGATAACGATCTATACACCACAACCACAACAGACATCGTCTACAAGGAACAGCCTATAGTCGTTCGGACGGGACGAGAAACCGAGCTCTCGTGTACAAGTGGGAGTGCATATAAAATACATTTGAAATAAAAGTATGCTGGACAAAGTCGGAACCATACTGTATAGAGTATATCCGTTTTCAGACATTAGATCGGTTGGTGCAGGACGTTACGACGTTACACCCAATTTAATTTTCTTTCAATGAGCATGGTCCCTTTAAATAAATAAAATTAGTGAAATAGCTATCACATTAAAATACAGATCTACAGTTCGTTTCGTTTTTTTTTATACTTTCGATGGCTTTCAGATGAAGATCTGACCGGTTGTAGTGTGAGGTTGCGTCAGGGGGCATACGAGCGGCTTTTGCCTATGGCGTCAGACATGTAATTAACCAATCAACGTTGATGTTTCTAGTGGGATATCCAGAGTTCCGTGCACCACACGCAACTCGCCGCAACCAACAACTCTTCCAGATCCTAGTGTAATAAAAACCGAATCTGTGTTTTAATCGGGTTGGTTAAAATTACTTGTTCTGGCCTGAAAGCATAGAGCTGTATCATTAGTTCTGTCATTTAGTCAACTGGTGTGGTTCCGATTCCCATGTTGTACGTGACAAGGAATAGGGTCGCCTGTCCAACCTCGTGGGTTTTCTCCGGATCCTACGTTTTCCTCCTACTACTAAAGACCCTACGCGCACGCGAAATATTGAAAGAAAATTGAACGATATGTTAGTCCCGAAATGACCTAGTTTGTGTCCAGAGGACGATAAACCCATTGAACGATATGTGACGAGTGGCCTCGTTACCCCCTCCCCCCTCTCTCTTCTCTCGCCCCCTCTCTTTCTCTCTCTCACTCTATCTCTCTTTAAATGAATAAACTGAGTGAGTATTTGTAGAATAGATTAGTTATATTGGCCTTGATATTGTTATGTCGTTATGTTATTTTATGTTAGTTCTCCATTGTCTGACTGGATCAACTCTGTCACAAAAGAGAGAATTAGTCGCAGAATCAAACTTACTCTTATGGATTTATTCAGGGATTTCTCCCAATACTTTTAATTGCATCATCAACTCCCAACAATGGCGAACTCGTCGATAAAATAAAACACGGAATAAAAGCGGAATTATTCCTGAAACGAAACTCAATTAAATTCGATCGAATTACAACCGACATAAAAGAGGTTTGAGTTTTTTTACGCTGTTCGATCGACAAAGGTGTGTCGACTTTCATTCGATGGTTTGTTTCCGAAACCATTCTGCCATTATTAAGTCGAAGGGCACCTTGGCTTTTATCGATCTAGGATAAATCTGAGTATTTAGGAATTGGCTTTGTCAGTTTCTGCCGTTACAGCACGTTAGAGCAGTGCCGCGTATCCTCGCATACAGGAAAGTGGTCAGGTCCATGCCTGAAGAGGTGCATACAGAGAGAGAGGGAGAGAGAGAGAGATGGGGTTTAAGAATAGAAAGAAGAGAGAGAGAGAGAGAGAGAGAGAGAGAGAGAGAGAGAGAGAGAGAGAGAGAGAGAGTACCATGTGTTACTTGTCTTCGCTTTGTAGTGCAGGCCATCGAAAGTATAAAAAAACGAAACGAAATATAGATCTGTATTTAAAGGGGCTAAATCGCTAACATTTGTGACCTAGAAATTGACACAAGTGGGTCGCAACGCATAAAATACTGTAATATGAATGTATCTTAACTGATTTACATTCAATGGTTTCCGTTTTTACTCTAATTTCAAATCAGTTATGTTCGGCAAAAAAAGACAGCAGTGACAATCGAATGCAAATTTCTAGCGTCTGGTTATTCCAGTCTACACATACCGTTTGATTTGGTGCAATGTTTCTAGCCTCGTTCATCGAGTCTCTTGCTAGAACTGGGGCTGAAACGCATTATGGTACACGATTCGTGTACCAATGGTAAAATGTTTATTTTGTCTTAAATAGTGGATATCAGAAGCCCATCTTTTTGCGGTAAGATCACAGTATCAATGTTGATTTAAATTGACAACTAATTCGTGTTTTCAATGTTGAAGATTTTGGATGATATTAAGTTAGAGACTTGGCTACTTTAAATGAGATTGTGCAGCACAATGTCTGGTTTCTGTAGTCAAGTAGGGCCAGAAAAGTAGGACGTTAAATCCCATTGAATTTAATTTGTTAGATCACCTCTCACTTGACTCCGTGTAAATACAGCAAAATCGGTATCTGATGTCATCTATGCAAATACCATGAGTACGGGAATTAAATACTACGCGTCTAGGAAGCCGACGTTTCATTTTAAAATAACGATAATTATTTCAGGAAATGGCATGTAAATGTCTTAACGCCATTGATTTCCAATCTGTGATGTGTTGAGATTGTGGAGATGAAACACAAATACTTGCAATTTACTGTCTTAGTTTATCCTTAATGGTGAATTAAGTTCCATCTGGGTAAGCAGGGTCAAAGTATCCAGAATTACTCTTAATACTAATTATTTTGTCGTACTTTATTCTATACAGACACAGCTTATACTCGTATCGGGCAGGGCCACGGTGGCTCGGTGAGTAGGAGAAAGAGAGAATTGAGGTTTAACGTCCACTCGACACAAACTAGGTCATTTCGGGACTAACATATGGTTCAATTTTATTTCAATAATTCGCTTGCGCGTAGGGGTCTTTAGCAGTGGGGGGAGACCGGGGTGCCCGGATGAAATCCACGAGGTTGAGAGGGCGTCCCTATCTCCATGCCACATACGCTCACACCAGAGATCGAAACCACAGCCGCAAGTCAGAGGTGACCGGCCAGCTAGAGGTCGGAGCATGGCACTCTAGACCACTAGGCCATCCCCCCCCCCCCCGAGTAGGATATGGACTCGCTAACCTGTTCGATCCCTGTGTTGGTCGTTAAAGTTTATCGGGATTTTCCGGCGTGGTTCACTCTTGTCAGTGGTGCAGGAAAGGGGCAGCGTAGAGTCGTTCAGAAACTCTGGGCCCCGCGTACATATTGGCGTGCACATGAAAAATCCCTTGGCAGAGGGAATTCGATTTAAGAGCAGACCGTAGCGTCGGTGTCCGGGAAACATTTTCCTCATAGCCCACTGTATGGCGTGTGCCCGTCTTCATTAGTTCCGTCGGAACTGAACAGTAGGGCCTTAAACCCCATTTCATTTCATTCCTTTACAGAGATAAAACACAATTCTTGAGTAAATTGGCGTGGTTTCTACACGTGACAGGAAGTAAGGTAGTCTGTCCAGCCTCGTGAGTCTCTCCAGTCTTTCCATTCCAGTAATGATAAAATTAATTGGCTTATTATTACTAATTAATTGGGTAATCATAATGTCCGTTAATAACACACCTGTAGCTATTCATTAATTTATAACAAGGTAGATCCAAATTACAGGTGTGTAGTCAATCTACCACATACTAAACTTACGCCATCGGTCTACAATTAGCTACCGCCGTTTGAGAACAGACACTTAGCTAATTGACAGACATTTTAATCCGTAAATCGACCATATTTCGAGAATTCCGAGAAGTATAAATATATTCTGCTTTCATTTAATAAAATTGAAAAATTTAATTAGTCTTTTTGTGTTTAACCGCTTAGGACCGCATTACAAAACAGTATACTTATTGTTAAGTATGGCGTCCATTTAGGACAGAGATCTATAATCAAAGTAGAGTAGATAGCTCTGTGAACGAGAGCAAGAGTTTAATATCGCTGTGAACTTTATCAATGATTACCATTATTTTATTTCCGACAACCTATCATTAGCATAGAACATAGAGGTTATTGTTCTTACAATGACGTATAAATTAGGAATAATTATTGGTGTTAACTTGATATCGAGCAATGGTCGTATTTGTCTCGTACACCGTCAACTGTATACTTTAGTAGATATACTTTTTCCCCAGGTATGAAATGAAATGAAATGGGGTTTAATTAGCCAACTTACCACCAATAACATACACTACAGATGTCATAATTATACCCGGGGCAGGTTTCTTCCTACTGCTAAAGGCCCCTGCGTGCAAACGAATTATTGAAATTCAAATTGAACTATATGTTGGTCCCGAAATGATCTAGTTGTGTCCAGTGGACATTAAACCCCATTTCTCTGTCTGCCTGTCTGTCTGTCTCTTTCTTTCTCCCTCTCTTTCTCCCCCCTCGCTCTCTCCCCCTCTCTCTCTTTCTCTCCCCCTCTCTCTCTTTCTTCCCCTCTCTCTCGTTCTCCCCCCTCTCTCTCTTTTTCTTTCTCCCCCTCTCTCTTCCTCTTCCCCTCTTTCTACCACCCTCTCCGCCCTCCCTCTCTCTGCGAGAGCCATGTGACTGAATGAACTGGTTGATCATGTTACCTTGTTTTAAACAATTAACCAGTACTGAAAGTGTGAGTCGTGTTCTACTACAGAGAAACGGCTCAATGGACTGGTTGGTCTAGTCACCTTATTTAATAATTTACCAGTGCTGAAAGTGTGAATCGTACTCTGCTACCGTTAAGTCGGGCTGTCGGATCAAATCTGCTGGGTATACCGTAATAAAATTAAATGTATCAATCATTGCTTGCAGACCTGTAAAAATGGCGGTATAATGAAGGTGACAGACCTATTCATTATCAACCTTTTCTCAGATTACTGGGTCTGGGCTTCTGCATTCATGGATGGCCAACTTCCGGTACAGGCGCTCTGAATGATAACACGTGACACAATACTCAAAAAACACATACTTATGGAATAACAGCGACGTTTCGAAGAGTATTCTCTCCACGTTATCTGGCTAATACAGTAAAGAGAGAGAGAGAGAGAGTGTGTGTGTGTGAGACATGGGGTTTAACGTCCACTCGACACAAACTAGGTCATTTCGGGACTAACATATTGTCAATAATTTCAATAATTCGCTTGCGCGTAGGGGTCTTTAGCATTTGGAGGAAACCGGAGTACCCGGAGAAAACCCACGAGGCTGGACAGTAAAACAAGAATTGTGGGATGAATATATACAGAAAAACTATATAACAACAATTCATGTAACCATACAGGACAACAAGAAGATAGACCTTTGGGGATGATGTTGTTGTCTCTGCATCGCATCAGGAAAGTGAGGTTACACTTTGTCTTAACATATTCACCCTCTAATCTGTTGACTGTATTGATAGAGGATACTGCCACATCCCCATAATTATAAAGTAAGGTCTTTGGACTGCACAGCGCAGTGGCTACGGGCATACGCTATACAGTGTGCTATGAGGGAAATTTCGCCCGGGCAGCGGCGCTACGGCCTACTCTTATATCGAATTCTAACTGCCAAGAGATCATTAACGTATACGCCAATGTGTACACGGACCTGTATCCCCCGGATCGATTCATTTGATCTGATAAGCGGGTATGTTGTTTGTGATTTCTGTATATTCTGTCTTTTCCCTGTCTTGTGTAATTGATTGGTTGTGTGTGGTGCAGTCCCCCTTGCACTTACTATTATTTCAAGTGTTAAGGGCTCTCGTTAAACCTATATAATTCGAGCGTGTGGCAGGGACAAATTCCACATACAGGCTTCCGGAACAAACAGATTTATCTAATTAAAACACAGATCTTATTTCTTTTCGTTTTGGGTGACGGGGGGTGGGGGTGGGATGGCTTAGTGGTCTAGAGTGTCGCGCTTCGACCTCTAGCTGGCCGGTCACCTCTGACTTGCGGCTGTGGTTTCGATCCCCGATGTGAGCGTATGTGGCATGGAGATAGGGGCGCCTTCTCAACCTCGTGGTTTTCCTCTGGGCACTCCGGTTTCCCTCCACTGCTAAAGACCCCTACGCGCAAGCGAATTATTGAAATAAAATTGAAACCATATTTTAGTCCCAAAATGACCTAGTTTGTGTCGAGTGGACGTTAAACCCCATCTCTCTCTCTCTCTCTCTCTCTCTCTCTCTCTCTCTCTCTCTCTCTCTCTCTCTCTCTCTCTCTCTCTCTCTCTCTCTCTCTTTTCGTTTTTTATAGTTCAAAATCTTGCTTGAAAAACACGATTTGATTCGAGTGAGTGACTGCGGACAGTTTTTCGACATACATACTATTTGTTTAGACACAGATCCTATTTCGTTTCGTTTTTATAGTTCAAAACATGATTTAAACTCAGTCTAAATTTAACTGCTACTTTGCAATAAAATGGCTTGGTTTCCGACTCCTCAGGGTTTGCACTTCAAATGACATTCGAGGAGAGTTCAAACACTTAATGGGAATCTTGAAATGTACTTTTCTTTACTTCGACATTTGCAAATACATTTCGATTCCAATGTTTGCTCCATTGATTGATGGGAATTAAATAGTAGAAGGAATCTGACGAGTTGGGAAAATTGAGGTAGTTCAGATGGTTATAGTGCCTTCTTTACTGTTAAACGAAATTTAGCCCCCGGGCTTTGATTGACTTCATTATAATGGACGTTTAATTCTAATCTCTGACGCTTGTGGTAATTCCATTATTACTAACTTTGATGATGTTTGACTCAGTATATTTTAGTTGTCAGGTGCGAGGCTTAACACAGTTATTATTTCAATTCTGGGATGTAGTTATTATTGTTCTGAATTCCTGGACTGGAGTTATTATAGTTTTTTTTTATCCCCGGGGTGTTATTATTGCTCTGTAATTCCAAGGTGTACTTATTATTGTTCTGTAATTCCGGGCAGTAGTTATTATTGTTCTGCAATTCCGGGCAGTAGTTATTATTGTTCTGCAATTCCGGGCAGTAGTTATTATTGTTCTGAATTCCCGGAGTGTAGTTATTATTATCAACAAGGTTTCCCAACCACCTTACCGTGTAGCCATGAACCGGAAGTAGCACAACCGGAAGTGGTAGTCCATCGCCACCCGGCCTATGTTACTTCCCGGTTCGATCTATCTATAAAAACCACATTTCAGTCTCAGAACACCCCGTTCCACGCAACTCTTATTCACCAAAATTCAGCCTCTGGACAGCCATAATATGTGTGTGAGAGAGAAATGGAGTTTAACATCCACTCGACACAAACTCAGCCCTAGAGTAGCCACCAACAGACAAGCAAACAAGCGACAGTTACAAATATTAGCACGTACAATTTGATCCGCGTTGACTTCTCGTTCAATCCTTCCTCCATCGTAACGGAAAATAAAATTAAAGTGATTTAACATATTTACACATGTTATTTGATGAGGCATGAACTCATTGCAAATGGCAGTTACAAATGAAATAGAGCCGAACTAGTTCAATTATTAAAAGGCTTTCATATGTCGCTGAAAGGATGAATACATGCCCGAGGGAATCATTAGATATTACCGGGATTCCTCGCCTTACATATTTCCCAAGAGCTTTTCAGATCCAAACATATTTTTTTATAGGTATAAAATATCCATTTGAAATTTGTAAAATCTAAATGGGGTCAGAAAATATGTGAAACTGTCAATCGATGTAGTTCCATTGTAAAGGATGGCATATTAAAGGACAATATTGGTGCCAGTCATTATCACATATGTGATAGAACTGATTAAACACTTTCCAAATATAATATTAACACAGAGATCATCGCTACCATAGTGGAGTAATAAAAGATTCATGAATCGGAAGTGACGAACGCCAAAGGAAAACACGAGTTATCTCTCTATGTGAATGACTGAAGTGACGAGTGATGACAGATAAACGGCCGAATTTCTACTCACTAATAATTCGTTCGAAGACAAAAAGTTGTTATATGGGACCGCAAGAGGATATCTGACGATTCAATAAAGTAATTAAGTGTCATAAGATAAGAGAACACGGGAAAAATAGAAATACTCCGTACAGCCCCTTGTTTTTATTCATTCCATAGGGGAGACCGGGGCACATTGACCACTGTATAGTGTTGGGTTGTATAGTATTATTTATAAAGGATATATCCATGGTGGTTCAATGGGCCCCGGTCTCCCCTACCTTATAAAAACATGGTAATGCACGAACTTTTTTCTGTTTTTCTTTCGTGTTCTTTTATGTAGTGGCAGTCAATTCCTTTTATGAATTGTAAGATATTCTCTCACAGTGTCACACAGCAACTTTAGGTCTTCGAAGGAATTATTAGTGAGCAGATATTCGCCCATGTATCTGTTATCACTAGTCACTTCAGTTAGTTATATAGAGGAATAACTCAGGTTTTCCTTTGGCGTTCGTCACTTCCGATTCATGAATCCTTTATTACTCCTCTATGGTAGCGATGATCTCTGTGTTAATATTATATTTGGAAAGTGTTTAATCAGTTCAATCATATATGTGATAATGACTGGCACCAATATTGTCCTTTAACAGAAATGATCTGTGCGAATAAACGAAATGAAACAGGGTTTAACATACTACTGTTTCGAGAGCGATAGGAGAACTTATACCAGGACAGCGGCGCTACGCCCCACACTACCAACTACCAAGGGACAACGTATAGCCCTTCAGATTTGACCAAAAAAGAGATCCCGTGTACACATTGGCGTGCACGTCCTACTGTTCTGCTCCGACTGGGTGTGCACGTAAAAGAATACTTGGTTGATGGAATCCAATATAAGAGTTGTCCAGAGGGTTGCAAAATATTTTAAAATGCAAATCACATTTGAAAAGGTTTACGTTAGGCTTTTCAAATCATTATTTGAATTTTTCCAATTTTTGTTAATAAGTGTGTTAAGATGAAATTTGTATCATCATTTAATTGGAATATTGTAAAATAATACAATTTGTTGACCAGAAGAAAGATTTGGACATATTATTCCGTTACAAGAAGAGTGGTATTGAGCCTTTAAGCTCCACTTTAGTTTCCAATAAAGTACCAGTCACCCTGGTAGTATAGGAAATGACAGGAAGGTATGGAAATAAATGAGTATTTAATAGATGATGGTCTGGACAGGAAATGATGACGGGTTATTATTCAATATATCGGGAGATATTCTCATGTATCGTTATAATACGTGATGATTGTTTTGTTTTTTGTTCTACCAGTTTTAATCAATCCCACCGTGATAGATGAGTCAGGATGATCTTGTACGAGAACACCTGATGCTACTATTCGTGGTACTGGTGGTCCACCTGATATCGGTCGATTAGGTCCATTGGGGTGTCCCTGTCCTCCCACTATGGTCAGTAAATTTCTATTTTTATCTGTTAGTTCATTATATTGACAGACGGGTTCCACTTTAGAAAACAAAGCACAAGAGAGAGAGAGAGAGAGAGAGGGGGATAGAGAGAGAGGGCGAGGTTAACGTCGACTAGGTCATTTCGTGACTAACGTATGATTCAATTTTATTTGGTGTATAGGTTTGTTTAGCTATGGGAGGAAACAGGAGGACCAAGAGAAAACCCACGAGGTGGGACAGGCGACTCTACTTCTTGTCGCGTACAACCTGTGAACCGAAACCACGCCTGTTGACTCAAGGAAATGCTACTTGTTACCAGTCGTTTGGGAGAGGGAGATAGAGGGGGGGGGGGGTCTTTAGCAGTGGAGGAAGTCTGGGGACCCGGAGAAAACCCACGAGGTTGGACAGGCGACCCTACTTCTTGTCACGTACAGCTGGGAAATTAAAACCACGCAACTAGACTCAATGACAGACCTTATGATTTCATATAAATGGTTCCCTTTGCGTATCTCACGTCCAATTAAAATACTGTTTAATTAAACCATCCACATGTATGTTCGTGGATCATGTAACCGGTTCCCTTGATGTGTCTCTTGCCCAATTAAAATACAGTATTATTAAACCATTTATCTCTCGTCCAATTAAAAGTCAGTATTATTAAACTATATGTATGGCCGTGGTTCATTTAAATGATTCCCTTTGGGTATTTATTCAGACTGATTTAAACTTGGCGTATTGTGTTTTTGTGGTTCAGCGGACAATAAATTAAGCACACAATAATTCGTGCATGAGTTTGTAAGTCTATCCAGAGAGAATTTGCTTCTGATTGGTTTCCATTGAATCTTTTTAGCAACCTAATATCGATAACGTCCTAATTCATGTAGTATTGGAAGAAGACCGTATCGCACATCACGAAAGATAAATACGCTATTATACATTCGCACGTTTCCGTGGCCGTTTTTACAGTGGCGGGTATTGGACTCGTTAGGGTTGTGAATAAATTTTTATGGGAAAAAATTACTGCATAAAAAGGTTTAAGTCGTATAATTTGCCCGTTAGAGAAATATCCTCTTGTCCGTGGGGTGTCTTACAATGAACAATGTCTAGTGGTTCGGACGGGACGAAAATAATGAGGTCTGCGCGTTAAAGAACCCTTGGTAGTTGGAATTCGAAATACAGATATACCGTAGCCGGCTGTCCGGGTAAAATTTGCTGCATAGCAAACTGCATGGTTTATGTCCGTCCAGAAATCGAACATAAAATGTATTTATATTGAGGATCTCTTGAATAAATAGGGGCGGGGCAATATGTCCCTACAACTATCAAGAAATTTAATTCAGCAAATCGTTAAAAATGAAAATGACGCTTACAGACCAGTTGATGGAAAGAGGTCCGCGGTATTTGTCAACGCGGCTAATGTGCAGGAAATAATTCACCCAGAGCACACGGAGTGGCGTATGTCCGTCGTCCTTCAATCTCATTGAAACACACATTCTATGTCGTTTCGTTTTTTATAGTTCAATATTTCCCTTTACTTGTCTTTACTACACTAGTATCTGGAAGAGTTGTTATATATTCTGCGTTCTCGTTGAAGTGAGGAATTAGCCAATGAAACGGTCTGTGGTGGTTAGGTCTTGGCGTGCGAATGCTCGTACGACCCCTGACACAACCTTCCAGTACAACCGGTCAGATCTTCATGTAGTGTAGGTCATCGAAAGTATTTTTAAAAAAAACGAAACGGATATAGATCTGTGTTTTAATCAGATCGGTCTTTATTCGACCGGTCGGAGCAAAGAAGTAAAACGAAAGTCAGGTTTTAATTTCAATTCACGAGAAAGTAATAAGCTAGCTCAGTTTCTAATGAGCCGACAACATGCCAATAAGTTACCCCAACATGACAATTTAATTCAAATCGTTATATTGATATATAAATGCATTTGTTATAAAGCTATTTAAATTCGCGGGGGGGGGGGATGGCCTAGTGGTCTAGAGTGCCGCGCTTCGACCTCTAGCTGGCCGGTCACCTCTGGCTTGCGGCTATGGGTTCGACCCCTGGTGTGGGCGTATGTGGCATGGAGATAGGGGCGCCTTCTCAACCTCATGGATTTCTTCTGGGTACTCCGGTTTCCTCCCACTGCTAAAGAACCCTACGCGCAAGCGAATTATTGAAATAAAATTGAAACCATATGTTAGTCCCAAAATGACCTAGTTTGTGTCGAGTGGACGTTAAACACCATTTCTCTCTCTCTCTCCCTCTCTCTCTAAATTCGCAATGCTCCGATAACAGTTCTTCGATGTAACACTACAGTCTGGGGATGAGCGGATGTCATAATTGGGTTCTGATTTATTGAACCGCAATACGATTTAGTGATTGAATTATAAAACGGCCTATTTATCAGTGAAATGAAATGAAATGGGGTTTAACATCCCACTGTTCTGCTTCTGACTGGGATGATAATGGAGATGGGCATACGCCATACAGTGTGCTATGACGGAAATTTTGCCCGGACACCGGCGCTACAGCCTACTCTTATTGTTACACTATAGACCCTATATATTGTAGATGTTATAAAGTTCTGTAAGGGTCTGTTTAATATATTGAAGGTATTAGCTAGTACTAGTGACAACAAGAACTAGGCTAATAAGAATATGTCTGGTGGTTAAAATCGGGCAATGACATCATATGTCTGATAATCCAAAAAAGGTAATCCCATGAGTTAAAAACGTGGTTAGTCGCTCTCCTAGGTGCCCATATAAGTACACTGTCTTGAAATCCAGGGTGGTGTCTGTGCAGCTGACCAATCCGATAAAGGAAGCACCTGGTCAATTTCCCGGGGCTCAATTCTGACTCATGCACGTAACCTCTTTATAAGAACATTCGCAGTTTAAGTTTCTTTAGATATCATTCGAGAGATTCAAGTGGAAGTTCATACCGTGAGCTGCCCTGGCTCACGGGCCAGATTCAGATATCATGATGAGGTGGTAGGAAATAGATACCATTGGGAGGTTGGGAGAACACCACAGCCTTCCCGGTTGAGAGGCGAGGAAATGCCACCTCAGAACACCAGCCAAGGATATTGAACTTATATTCAATAATATTGTAGTTACCTGTATTATGGATGTTAGATAGATATAAAAACATATATAACGTAAAAAGTGTTCCAGTGTCAGTTAATTGAAGATCGGAATAATTGATCATATTTTAAACAACGTGAAGTCCGATGAAAACCATAGAAGAAAACCCTAGACGACAGTCACAAAGAGATACGATAGTGTCACAGGTCTCTTTTTGGTCCCATGACACAGGATAGTGTTACAGGTCTCCCTTTGGAGTCCGTGACCAGGATAGTCGCGACATCACAACCTGTAGTGTCACATTATATTGAATTCCAAATGCCAAGGGATCGTTTACGTGCTTGCAAATGGGTAAGCGGGGTATCGTTTATGTCTCAGATTATTACAGAAAAAACTAATTGCGTGACAAACGAGGCTATTAACACACGGATACGGGAGAGAGAGAGAGAAATGGGGTTTAACGTCCACTCGACACAACTAGGTCATTTCGGGACTAACATATGGTTTAATTTTATTTCAATAATCCGCTTGCGCGTAGGGGTCTTTAGCAGTGGGAGGAAACCGGAGTGCCCGGAGGAAACCCACGAGGTTGAGAAGGCGCCCCTATCTCCATGCCACATACGCTCACACCAGGGCTCGAAACCACAGCCGCAAGCCAGAGGTGACCGGCCAGCTAGAGGTCGAAGCGCGGCACTCTAGACCACTAGGCCATCCCAACCCCCGCACACGGATACAATGTAAACAAAACTGTATGGAGACGAACAAACTCACCGTCTTTAATACCCGAAATCACCGTCCACAGTTTGAGGGAGGACCCCTAATTAAACGAAGGGTCATCATATTGATGTACTTGGGATAGATTTGATTGAAGAATAAACACACTCCCTCAAAAGCCCAAGTACCAGAAGACAATCCAGCAATGGACAGAGATTGATTTCTCGGGCCATTGCATCAGGAATATGGGTGTTCGTTTATCGTTATTATAACATATTTCAGATTTATCCGTTTATAAAAGTTCGACCCAACTCAATGATAAAGGTAAAAAAAAGCGCACACGTTTTTATAAATTTCATTTTTCAGAAATCAAAATTGACACATGACATGAGTTTTCCATAATCATTTCTCAACTTTGATTAATTAAAAAACAGACAAAAAAAAATGTTCAAAGGCGGTTTGTCGGTTGATTAATCGCCATAACGCTTTTCTATAATTGCTTACTGCATTTTTATTAAACAATAATAACTCGCGAAGAAATGACGTGTTTCAGTTCAACGATCTGTGTTGTTTCTGTTCAGGCCATGGAACCTGTCTTAAAGTGGTGTAATTTAAATGAAGATTAATTAGAACGTGTACAGGCATGAAATAAAATGAGGTTTAACGTCGTACTTTTCGAGGGATTGGGTGCCGGAATGGTTAATGCATACGCGCTTGATCGCAAGGTTTGCCATTGGGTCAAGTGGTGTGATTTCGAATTCTCCACTTATACGTGGTAAAGTAGGGTCGCCTGTTGTGGCGTCATTTCGAATTCTCCACTTATACGTGGTAAAGGTATAGGGTCGCCTGTTGTGGCGTCATTTCGAATTCTCCACTTACACGTGGTAAAGTAGGGTATCCTGTTGTGGCGTCATTTCGAATTCTCCACTTATACGTGGTAAAGGTATAGGGTCGCCTGTTGTGGCGTCATTTCGAATTTTCCACTTATACGTGGTAAAGGTGTAGGGTCGCCTGTTGTGGCGTCATTTCGAATTCCCCACTTATACGTGGTAAAGGTGTAGTGTCGCCTGTTGTGGCGTCATTTCGAATTCCCCACTTATACGTGGTAAAGGTATAGGGTCGCCTGTTGTGGCGTCATTTCGAATTCTCCACTTATACGTGGTAAAGGTGTAGGGTCGCCTGTTGTGGCGTCATTTCGAATTCCCCACTTATACGTGGTAAAGGTGTAGGGTCGCCTGTTGTGGCGTCATTTCGAATTCCCCACTTATACGTGGTAAAGGAGTAGGGTCGCCTGTTGTGGCGTCATTTCGAATTCCCCACTTATACGTGGTAAAGTCAAATCGGTCGGGAAGACCTTGTGGTCGGCCGGTAAAGCGGCCGTGAAAAAGAATGTGGCCCAAGTGTTACCCAAAGTGGGGCAAAGCGTGCTCGACGCCGTCAGTGGTCGTGAAAAATGGAACTGGAAGAAAGTCGCCCAGGACACGCTTCGCCCCGCGTTGTCAAACACGATGTCCGACACACTCAAGAACGTGGTCGCCCACCTGGAACCTATAAAAGACCCCTCACGAACCCCGTCCACTTCACATCGTCCGAAGAGGAAGAAGAAGACACAGGTCACCTCTCACAAGCGACGTAAACTAGATATCTTCGGTGTAGGGTCGCCTGTTGTGGCGTCATTTCGAATTCCCCACTTATACGTGGTAAAGGAGTAGGGTCGTCTGTTGTGGCGTGATTTCGAATTCTACACTTATACGTGGTAAAGGTGAAGGGTCGCCTGTTGTGGCGTGATTTCGAATTCCCCACTTATACGTGGAAAAGGAGTAGGGTCGCCTGTTCAACCACGTGGATTTTTACCGGCTCCTCCTGTTTCCTCCCACATCTGAAGATACCCCCTTCCTCTCTCCCTCTTTCTCTTTTACTTTTCTGCACCCTGCGTTTTCGCACTATCCAAAGGACTAGACTGACAAGGGGAGACCACGACGTGTCATCGCTAGGAATATCCTCCTTAAACACATGGACCAAACATGAGATATCCAGCTGCATTACTTAATTCACCAAGTCACCGCGCCCTTTCACGAAGAAAGAACACAGTCGTTTAATAATGGAAATCACTTGGACCGAGCTGACGCACTTCTTTTCATTATTTTATACAAATTATAGTCCAGTTAACCCATTAAGGAAAATACAATAGCTTTAAATTATACGTTCCCTGGATAGATAATGGCCAATTTTCACAGACAGGGGAATATTCCGGGGACTATAATTAATTGGTACGATTGCGCGCATTTAATGTCAAAACATCGTCCGGCTGATTGAAGGGATTGGTGTGGAATGATTTAAATCGTCAACGTGGAGTTTTATGAGATAAATTATTGTATTAAAGGACAATATTGGTGCCAGTCATTATCACATATGTGATAGAACTGATTAAACACTTTCCAAATATAATATTAACGCAGAGATCATCGCTACCATAGAGGAGTAATAACGGATTCATAAATCGGAAGTGACGAACGCCAAAGGAAAATACGAGTAATCTCTCTATGTGAATGACTGAAGTGACGAGTGATGACAGATAAACGGCCGAATTTCTGCTCACTAATAATTCCTTCGAAGACAAAAAGTTGTTATATGGGACCGCAAGAGGATACCTGACGATTCAATAAAGTAATTAAGTGTCATAAGATAAGAGAACACGGGAAAAATAGAAATACTCCGTACAGCCCCTTGTTTTTATTCATTCCACAGGGGAGACCGGGGCACATTGAGCACCGTATAGTGTTGGGCTGTATAGTATTATTTATAAAGGATATATCCACGGTGGTTCAATGTGCCCCGGTCTCCCCACCTTATAAAAACATGGTAATGCACGAACTTTTTTCTGTTTTTCTTTCGTGTTCTCTTATGTAGTGGCAGTCAATTCTTTTTATGAATTATAAGATATTCTCCCACAGTGTCACGCAGCAACTTTAGGTCTTCGAGGGAATTATTAGTGAGCAGATATTCGCCCATGTATCTGTTATCACTAGTCACTTCAGTTAGTTATATAGAGGAATAACTCGTGTTTTCCTTTGGCGTTCGTCACTTCCGATTTATGAATCCTTTATTACTCCTCTATGGTAGCGATGATCTCTGTGTTAATATTATATTTGGAAAGTGTTTAATCAGTTCTATCACATATGTGATAATGACTGGCACCAATATTGCCCTTTAATGTCCCAGCGTAGTCCGACTGAACGTTAAGCTAATGAGTTCTTAGGAATTTTCCGTCGTAGTCTCGTCGTCGTTGGTGCGGGACACATGCACTGACACGGACAGCTGTCTAGTAGTTCGGGTGGGACAAAAAAACGAGATTCTGTGTACACATTGGCGTGCGCGCAAAAGATCCCTTGGCAGTTGGAATTTGGTATAAGAGTAGCTCATCGTGCCGCTGCCCAGGCAAAATTTCCCTCATAGCATACTGTACGGCGTATCACCTTCTTTATGACCCACGTCGGCAGAGTACAGTAGGACGCTTATCCCGATTTTGCTTCTTTTAACAACAAGTATCGTACACTCGGCACTATTGAGTCATTTCGGTGCTAACAAATGGTGTCTCTTTTTTGTGCAGTGGTTGTCCGGATAAAAATCCACGGAAGTACGTAGTCGAGTTACGTATAAGCCTGGATGAACAAACATATAATATACAGCATTAGATCACTGCATGTTATCCTTATTGTGGATTGAAAATTCTTGGTCGTAAAACATGTTGTGTTATTTTACTATCAATTCGTGAAAACGAGCCTAATTGTGCTTTCATTCTTCCTCTCTCTGTAATCTGTTACCGAGCTGTCCGAATGCAAAATAAGACGGATTAAGAATAAGAAGACAAACAAGACGGCCACCAAAGCGTATTATTGTATTTACAAAGAGCGTTATTTGTTTGCATCGAGTTTCAAGGACAGTCTGGCACTGAGATACAAGAAGGTAGTCGTCGCTTAATTCTAATTAATAAATGATCTCCTACGTGTGTAGCCACAGACGCAGTTAACGTTCTGCACTGGCTACTTTGAGTCGATGAGATTAATTATACACCGAAGCCGAAAACACATCTGGTCGACTCCACAAATAGGTTTATTAGTTAATTAAAACCAATCGTTTATAATGAACTGTGGCACATGAAAGACCATATGGGTCTGTAATGGGTAGTGTGTGTGGTGGGGGATGGTTAGCGCGTGTTCGTTGTATCATAGGTGACAAGGAGTAGGATAGTAGGTGACAATGAGTAGGGCCGTCTGTCCAACCTCGTGGGTTTTCTCCGGTTTCCTCCCACGGCTAAAGACCCCTATGGAAGACCCACCTAGTATCTCAACATAAGGGTAAATGGTTACCTTGGTGCTGCGCTAAAACAAAAGTAGTCGTTTATAATGAACTGTAGTAAGACAGGGAGCCTGGCAAGAATAGCCGTCTAGTCGTTCGGATGGCACGAAAATCCGACGTACCGGGTACATATTGGCGACTTGGCGCAAACGTAAAAGATCCCTTGGCAGTTGGAATTCGATATAAGAGTATGTCGTAGCGCCGCTGTCCAGACAAAATTTCTCTTATAGCACATTGTATGGGATAGGCCCCTCTTCATTAGCCGAGCCGGTGAGGAACAGTATAAGACGCTAAACGCCATTTCATTGCCGTAATCACCCATCTAGTTAGAAAAGAACTAGATGAACTGGTTCCTATGACAATATCAGGTACAATATGGCGACTGAAACACCACCCGATGGGAATGGACTTTATCTCCAGAAATATAAGACAATAAAATGACAAGAAGTAATGTCTTGAGTCTACGTCCTTGTCAGATATAATCATAAACCGTAATGTAATTTATAAAGGAAAATATGATCACGTAGTTGATATTAGGTATCAAACAGCGTCTCCTTAGTGATATGTTGTCACGAGATAAGGCTATAAAATATTATGGTGTATCATCAGCTATCCTGATATTATATTATATATTATTTTTTTGTAATGGAGTACAAAATCGAAACTTGTCGAGAGAGAGAGAGAGAGAGAGAGAGAGAGAGAGAGAGATGAAATGAGATTTAACGTCCTACTTTTATGTTACGTCATGATGTGTGCTATGAGGGATATTTTTACGGACTGGCGATTTCCAACTGCCCAGGGTTCTTTTACGAGTACGTCAGTGTGTCCACGGCACCCCGCGTTTTCATACGATCCGTCCGACTGTACCTCATTCAGTGTGCTATGAGGGAAGTTTGCCCGGACAAGAATTGAATTCCAACTGCCAAGGGTTCTTTTAAATGCCGGTTAATGTATACACAGGATCTCCATTTTCTTCCCTAGACCTTCGCCACTAAGAAGGGGACACCGCATCGGAAAGTCAAAGGGCGGGCTTGCTCGGCCAAGTGAGCGAGTGTCTTGCTTACTAAACCACCGTCGAAGTACGTTTACCACAAACGATGAACGTATGAAGAAGTTTGCCTGGACAACAATTCTAACTACCAAGGATTTTTTTACGTGCACCAGACTGTCTATTGTACTTGTTTATGTAGGATTGATTTATGTTGGGAACCAGGATGTTATTATTCGACCACCATACCCCATTATTCGCCGCTAGACACCATTAGTTAAATGTCGTCGATGGTTTTTCTTTTTCACTGTAAGATAAATCTTAATTAGTAAGAGGCGCTGGCTAGCTAGCCTGGAGGTCGAGTGTTCGATCCCTGCATTGGCCGAGAAAGTTCATCTCGATTTTCCGGCGTATAGTTTCCCCTTGTCAATGATGCAGAACGGAGCGGTCTGACAAGGACAGCTGTCTAGTCGGTCGGATGGGACGAAAAACCAAGGTCCCGTGTACACATTGGCGTGCACGTAAAAGATCCCCTGGCAGTTGGAATTCGATATAAGAGTAGACCTTAGCGCCGCTAACCGGGCAAAATTTCCCTCAAAGCACACTGTATGGCATATGCCCGTCTTCCATTAGCCCAGGTTAGGTGCAGAAGAGTAGGACGTTAAACCCCATTTCATTAGTCAGATTATTAGACTATCTAGGCTTTAGTTTAGTTCAACAGTAAAAATGAAATGAGGTTTAACGTCCCGCGGTCCTGGTTCGACTGGGCTAATAAAGACGAACATACGCCATAGTGGGTTATAAGCGAAATGTTGCCAGAACAGCGCGCTACGGCCTACTCCTAAATCGATTTTCAACTGCCAGGGGTTCTTTTACGTGCACGCCAATGTGTGTATGTGACCTTGGTTTTTCGTTCGATCCGAACGACAATGCATTGTTTTTTTAATCGATTAACGTTAAAACGAAAAACGTCGCCCAATAAAAGAACTGATATTCGAGATCTACATTTCGTTTCGTTTTTATGCTTTCGATGGCCTACACTACATGAATATCTGGCCAGGTCGCGTCAGGGGTTATACGAACGACTTTTGACCCTATGACGTCACACATTGATTAATTAATCATTGTTGACGTTTCTAGCGGTTCGCCCACAATTCCGTGCATGGCACACCAAGAAGTCGCCGTAACAGGCCGTTTCATTGGCTAAGCCCTCACTTCATCCAAACACCGGTAATATAACAACTCTTCCAGGTCCTTATGTAGTAAAGTCAAGTAAAACGAAATTTTGAATTATTAAAAACGAAACGAAATAGGATTTGTGATTTAATCAAATTGCGTCTTCCACGAAACTGTATGGGTTAAAAATAGGTATTTTATACCTTCCACGTTTAATTTCAAAAACGTCATTATAATGTGTTATCGTCGTGATCTAGTGTTTGTAAATTTGGAATCATAAAACCGGAAACGCAATCCTTTTGAAATACATCCCCTTAAAGACAGTTAGGTCTATTTGTTAAGCCCAACTTCAAGTTTGACCAAAGGTCGCGAGATGTAAACATGGCTTGCGCTAATCCCAAACCTAAACCTTACACCGGATCTTGCCCTAATGCTCATAACCTAACGTACAATCCCGCCAACAATCACGTGCCCTAACCTATTTTACATATCACTGCATCTCAGCGACCTTGGCGAAAACTGAAGACGACGAAGTGTGTGTGTGTGTGTGACCCCCTGCTGTTCGAGTCAAACTAGTTATTATCATCAAGTCGATAATAAACGGTGTGTTGTATTGCTGTTTGTCGTCATAATGCAATACAAGGTTACTTACTGTTAAAGGCACTCGTCGCCATTTGCAATTTTGTGGGCAATATCAAATATTTGATCCCCGCTAAATGTACTCAGATTGATTAGTTAACAATTAATTAAGAAAACAACCCCGGCCTCGGTTTAAAAGAGCCAATAACTGTCCGTCAAAAGATTTTAACGAACACTTATAGGTGGCGCCGACTTCTTGATATCGTCGGCAGAGGAGCCGAATTGATGGATGGTTAGAATTCATATTTATAAACTCAACAAAATGGAACAGAATTTGGATTGATATGTTATTTTCCCGTATATTGCGAAGAATTATAAATCCCCTCAGCGAATAGACGTATACTAATTAACACGTAGGTCAAAAATTCGATCCGGTGTTGGCGGAGAAATTGTAAATCCTTCATTTATTCTTGCTAGGAAGCCACGTCACAGCACACGTCTTCATTAGCCCAGTTGGTACCGTGGCAGAGAGAGAGAGAGAGAGAGAGAGAGAGAGAGAGAGAGAGGGGGGGGGGGGTAACGTCCAAGCTACACAAACTGTCATTTCGGGACTAACACATGATTTTATTTTATTTCAATAATATGCTTCCGCGCAGGGATCTTTAGACGTGGGAGGAAACCGGAGGACCCGGAGAAAACCCAAGAGGTTGGGCAGACGGCACTACTCATTGCCACGTTCAACCGGGGGCTCGAAACCACGCCAGTTGACCCAATGACAGATCTTATGATACAAAGCGCATTGGACCGTATTTTATTTTTTTCTCGAATAACCGGTACTTTAACTACTCATCAAATCTATTTAACTCTTGTGTAGTGGTTTATATTTAGAAGTAATTTAATTAACATCACGCCATGGATGTTATAATTCTACAGTTAACCCTAATCAATAAAATCAGCCCACAATATTACTGATTAAATCACTACAGATAGAAGTTCATGTCCTCCTCATACACTCGTGTCAAACGTACTTCTGCGAAATTGGCAGTAGGTGTGAATGAATGAATAAGACGCAGACTCGCTAAGCAATAGATCTCGGGTTCCCGCCCGGTGTTGGCGGAGGAGATTCCTCGGGATTTTCAAGTGTGCTGTCCGATTGTCAGTGGCGCGGGACTGAGGGCCTGGCAAGGGAAATGACGGCAATTCAAACACAGAAGTGATATTCAAATGAAACGTCCTAGTTTGTTACACAAATCGGGTTACCCGGCTTCGTTACCCCAGTCGGTGCAGGAAAGTGGGACATTAAGCCCTATTTCATTCCATATCGGTCTAATGAAGACGAGCATGCGCCAAACAGCAAGCTACGAACGAAATGGTGACAGGGCACTGCAATCTCGATCCCACAGAAAACACTTCCCTTTGTCCATCTCTAGTAAAACTCGCCGGTCATTAATCAGCGCGAAATCAGTTGTTTAGCCCCCCACCCCAACCCCACAGTGGATCTCGATTGGCAGGATTAGTTAGAATCAAATACTGCAGATTTCAAAATGGACCTATTCGACCGATCGAGCTGCAACCTGTTCGTTGGAAACCTATTTAGAATAAAGACAACACTCGACTTAACTCATCTATTTATCAACCAATATAATCCAACGTTATGTCTATCAAATGAAAGTAGAATATATTATTTTTTTATCCATTCCTTTAGCTCAGAATAGAAGTGTAATTTCGTCATTATCTTACAGCTGGATCGGTCGAAAAGGTCTCTAAGCCAAATAGGTCGCAAACTTGTGTTCGGAATGGGCGCAGCCATGTTTCATCCGGGACCTTTAAAGTAGTTCCAATATGGCGGAATTCATCATACAGCCGAGTTTAGATTGTCCGAAATCTTCCGAGGTTTGCCGAGTGGCACGACAACGAGAACACAGGTGAACATGCGTGTTTCACTTTACACAAAAGACTAGACGCACCACTGACAAGAGGAAATCAAACTGGAAAATCCCGAAGAACACATTTCAAATTAGGTGAATGGATTCTGGGCCGAGTTGTAAGGACCCAGCCTGTAATGATACAAGTATATTCTTTGAATGGCATTTAATAATTGGAACATAATCAAAAATACACTTTTATAGAATAACAATTACTATTGTTTATTTCACTGCGACCTGCTTGATGAGATGTAGAAACAGTGACTTAATCAATAGCTTGCGATCCATTGGATAGTTCACACTGATGTTTGTATATTCATATTTTTCTCATTTGTTATTTATTTGTGAAATCTCGTTGAAACTACGCAATGAAATAAACCATAGTAATTGTTATTCCATAAAAATGTGTTTTTTGATTGTAATGATACAAGCTTTAGACAAAGGGGAAAATAATATAAAGAATGATTTAATGAAACACGAAATAAGTCAGTCAACCGATGCGCAGTTGTCCAAAGAATAGGCACGTCGAATTGGCGGAGACTTCGACCTTTCTTTAAGAGCGTTGCCACAATAACACCAAGGAGATTGTCAAGTGCATTCAATGAGTTCATGGTTCAAAACAAAAACAGAGCGACATATTGTTCTTAGGGGTGTAATAATGATATTAACAAAATACATCAAGCGATCAGTAGTCAGTGGTCTGATCCCTAATGGGTTTGATAATTATACTGTATATCTAAATACGTCAACTGACCAATAGCCTGTGGTCTGATGCCTACTTACACCATTACGATTTATGGCTTGTCATCGCCGGGGTGTCGGATCAAGAGCTTTGGCAATTTACAATTACTGGTTCAGTAGTAGCCAATTCATTATAAAACTGTTTCACATTAAACGGAAACAAATTGATATTTGAATGGCCAAGTTGATTGACCAGTATCTTTGGGGGGTTTCACAATTAATTGGTTATATTAAAAATCCATATTATAGATGAGCAAAAGCAATAGAAAGTCAGGTCATGTCATAATGTACATAACCTATAAGAGAGAGAGAGAGAGAGAGAGAGAGAGAGAGAGAGAGGGAGAGAGAGAGAGAGAGAAATGGGGCTTAACGTCCACTCGACACAAACTAGGTCATTTCGTGACTAACATGGTTTAATTTTATTTCAATAATTCGCTTCCGCGTAGGGGTCTTTAGCAGTGGGGGGAACCAGAGGACCCGGAGAAAACCCACGAGGTTGGATAGGCGACCATACTCCTTGTCACGTGCAACCGGGGATTCGAAACCACGCCAGTTCACCCAATGACAATGACAGGCTTTACGATTCAGTGTGCACGTGCTAACCATTCGTCCATCCAACCCCCTACATAACCTATAAATGAAATGAAATGAAGTGGAGTTTAACGTCCTACTGTTCTGCTCCGAATTCGGATAATAAAGACGGGCATTCACAATGCAATGTACTATGAGGGAAATTTTGCCCTCACATTGGCACTACGGCCTACTCTTATATCGAATTCCAACTATAAAGGGATCTTTTACGTGCACGCACGTGTTTTTGGTCGACATACAAGTCACGGGCACAGATCATTATCCGACTACGGTGCGTTGATCATAGGACCGCGACCTATTTTAGGGCATTACATCCATCATATGATTACGGCCACTGACCAAACGATCTCATTACATTCGAATTACTTCGGTTGTAAACCATCAGAACAAATCATCATTATTGTTAGTGTGTAATTGCAGGAGGAAATGAAGTTGTTAGATTCCTAGACAGAGTGTTTGTTTATCTTGTGATTATTGTTTGTGGTAATGGTATAATAATCAAACGACCAGGTAATTCCGAGTGACTTACAAAATTGTTATACATGTATCTTTAATGTCATTTGCATGTTGCTATCGACGCCATGTCTCGTTGCTAGGGTCCACCGTGGCGCTGCGCGTAATAAGGAGAAGGTTTGATTCTAAAGTGGTGTGGATTACTAAATTGTTACATCTTTTTCTTCATAATTTTTATGTTGTTATGCAAGCTAGAAGAGTCGTGAAGAATCTGTTTCATCAACGATATGTCCCATGGCTAGGGAGATTCTCTCTGGTGTGACTACTATTGGTGTAACCATACGTGGAAAATGTAAATCTATGAAAATAAAATGACATAAGGGGTTAACTCGGGGGCGTAGCCACCCCATAAAATTTGGTAGGGCTACGGAATTTTTTGGAGGGGCTGAGGATGTGGTCGGCTAAGAACAATCCTCAGAAATCATTTTTGTTGGCGAAATATTTGGGGAGGGGGGGGCTTAGCACAGCCCCGCCCGTGGCTACGCGCCCGGGTTAACCACCTACAATTCTGCCCCGACTTGGCTAATGAAGACGGACATACGCCATATGGTGTACTCGTGTATCGAATTCCTATCGTCAAGGGTTCTTTAACGTCCTTGTAAAGTTGTACACGGGATATAAGGGTTGGGCCCTTTTTTCAGTTCGATTGACTGGACCATGAGTGGCATTTAGCGATTGAGCACATTAGCACACGGCACAATTCATATGGAAAACAATCACTAGTTTATACACATATGTAGCACGACGTTTCAGCAAGGGTTCTCTGTCGTTACCAAGCACAAATGAGACTTCGATTTTTCGTCCACACTAACGACTAATTCTGGGGTAGGCTAAACACAATAGGCATGTACTGACCGATTCCACAAAAAATGACGGCCATACAATACCCAAAGTGGTGGCTCGGTGCGTAAGACGTTGGTTCGCTATCCTGGAGATCCCGTGTTCGAGACCAGTGTTGACCGAGAAATTTCGTCGATGTTTGTTGTCTAAAAGTCTACCGAAATCCACCTATATATTAATAATCTGACAGGCCAATATTCCTCTTGTTTTGATGACCTTTTCACAAATCGACGGTTACTACAAGAAACCCAGAGTTTGTTGTGAGAAAGTCTGCGGAAACGGATCACGTAACAGTAACCTTTGAAAAGCTACAGAGATCTGCAAAATTAATTTGAGAGGTTAATCAGACATTTTGTTTTTTTATGGCCTTCGTGGCACTACTACCGATTTTCTTGTAGCCTAGAAAAGGTGTTGAACGTGACCTTTGGTTGAACAGACGTGAAGAAAATCTATACAAGTCGATTTAACCATCTGTTGCTATACTTATAATCCGCCAATCAGTCAATACGGGGTGCTATATACCAATATTACATGTTTACAACTTTCCCTAGGAAATACGGGGGTTGTGTTGACGAATGGTTAGCGTGCGCGCGATGTATCACACGGCCTGCCATTGAGTAAAATGGCGTGGTTTCGAATCTCCGGTTGTACGTGTCAAGGAGTTGGGTCGCCTGTCCAACCTGGTGGGTTTTCCCCGGGTACTCCGGTTTTCCCCACGGCTAAAGACCCCTACGCGCAAGCGAATAATTGAAATAAAATTAAACCATGTTAGTTCCGAAATGACCTAGTTTGTGTCGAGTGGACGTTAAACCCCATTCTCTCTCTCTCTCTCTCTCTCTCTCTCTCTCTCTCTCTCTCTCTCTCTCTCTCTCTCTCTCTCTCTCTCTCTATAGGAAATACAGTGTCAATTACTATTGACATTCTTTATGTAGGCGTTGGCATAATATCAGATGTGGACTGTTTGTGATGTGGGTGTTGGCATATCAGATGGTGGGGGGGGGGGGTCTGTGATGTCGGCGTTGGCATATCAGATAGAGACTATTGGGGTTGATTTTTATTGTTTTGGGTTTTTTGAAGGGGGGGGGGGGATTACGATATATTATTCTAATCATCATATTTTGTTTAAAATGAAATGAATTGGGGTTTAACGTCCTACGGTTCTGCTCCGACTGGGCTAATGAAAAAGTGCATGCTTACGCCATACAGTGTACTGTGAGGGAAATTTTGCCCGGGCAACGCCGCTCTGATCAACTCTTACATTGGAATCCAACTGCCAGGGTATTTTTTTAAGTGCATGTCATATATATACACCGCACTTTGGTTTCCGTCCCATCCCAACGATAAGATAGCTGTCCTTGTCAGGCCTTCTGTCCGGCATAATTGAAAAGGGGGAAACCATGGTAATTCGGATGGGACGAAAAATTGAGGACCCGTGTATACATTGGCGTGCAGGTAACACGTAAGCATCCCTTGGCAGTTGAAATTCGATAGAAGAGTAGGCCATAGTCATTTGCCCTGGTCAACTTTCCTCATAGCACGCTTCTTCATAAGCCCAGTCGGAGACTACTAGGACATTAAACTACCTTTCATTTCGTATGATTTCAACCTATTTTTTTGTATCACACATTTCTTTCAGAATAACCTTTTAACGCTTTTCCTTACAATTCACACGTGAAAAGAAAACGACTGCATTGACATCCGTCGTTTGCTTCGCTATGACGAATGTTGGTCAAACACTTTTTTTTTAAAATCCTTAAAATTATAATGTAAAGTGTTGTTTAAAAAATAAAATGACGCCACGTTGAGTTACTGACGTCATATCTTGTAAAATCTGAGCCAGGTGCGTCTTTCATTGTTATGGCATGTTGGTGTCATATTTTAATTGTATCGTGTACTATAGTACATGCCTTTACCCCACATGCCTTAACAGGTGCTTCGCGTGACGCAAGTACAACTTCTATAGAGCTCACAAACATGAAAATAAAATTAAATAGGGTTTAACATCAGGAGCTTATGAAGAGGGGCATATGCCATACAGTGTGCAACAAGAGAAAATTTTGCCTGGACAGCGGCACTATATCGAATTCCAACTGCTAAGGGATCTTTTACGTGCACACAAATGTATACACGGTACCTGTTTTTCGTCCCACGTGTATGATTAGACAGCTGTCCTTGACAAGGAGAAACCACGTCGGATAATACCGAACACGCGTCCTCAAAACTAACGAGCCAGCGTCTTACCTGGTTTAATTTTATTTCAATAATTTGCTTGCGCGTAGGCGCCCCTATCGCCATGCCACATACGCTCACACCAGGGATCGATACCATAGCCGCAAACCAGAGGTGACCGGCTACTAGGCCATCCCAACCCCCACATGTGTTCAGATCACACGCATCTAAAAAATATGTGTATAACCCTAGCGTATATTTCAAGCTCCGTATTTCTAGGACACACTCTTGTGTGAATTGTGTGTTTTGTTTTTTTATGGCTTACTTCAAGTCGAAACGTAAACATCCTGCTCATTTTACTCCCGTTCATAAAATATGCACGTTCTATTCGGGGACATGTGCTTTTGTTATTGTATCCTACTTGTGTACACCCTTTCTTTTGTACATTAAGGTCAAGGACGGGCTGAAATCAATTGGTTTGGGTCAACAATTACGTATTTAGTACTTTTCTCATGTTGCTGTCAATGGCCTAGTAACAACGCAGATAGCTGGCTGGGAACCGCGGTATTATTTCGGTTTAACGTTTAATTGTTCTTCTCCAAAACTGAGCTTACTCTTATATCGAATTCCAACCGCCAATGGATTTATTACCTGCATGCCAATATGTACACAGGACCTCGGGTTTTCGTCCCACCCGATCGACTAGACAGCTATCCTTGTCAGGCCCTCCGCCGGAAAATCTAGATGAATTTTCTCAGCCAATGCAGGGATCGAACACCCGACCTCCACGCTTGCGAGCCAGCGTTACCCTCTTAGCCATCGTGATCCCCATTTCGGTTGAGAAACTGGATCCCAATATCGGCCGAAAGTAAGGTTTCCCATTGATTTTCCTTTCGGGAATTATCGATTCATTAGTGATCAGAATGCTCGTGACCACCGATTCGGGAATGTATTATGTACATCAGTTCAAAACATATCCCTTTGCATTTAGCGCCGAGAAGTATTAATAGTATCCGTCCGCTGGAGAATGGAATAACAGCAATCTGATTAAAACACAGATCCTATTTCGTTTCGTTTCTTATATATTTCGTTTTACTGGTCTTTACTACACTAGGATCTGGAAGAGTTGTTATATAATCTTCGTTCTTGTTGATGTGAAGGATTATTAGCCAATGAAACTGTCTATCGCATTGAGTTCTTGATGTGCGATGGGCGTAACTATGGGTATTTTCGTTGTGTAGCTGGAACATCATGTGGCAATCTCTTGCTCAAACGTAGGTATGACGTCAACACGGAAACCTTGAGGTATACAATATTAAACATACAAGTAGCCTCGTAACTCTCGTATCCGTCAGCCTTAAAATCAATCCTGAATATTCACGAAAACTGGGCAGAAAATGTACATTCAAGTCCTTTTCTCCGAGTCAACAAAGATCGCCCCGCAAAGTAGTGGGTGGGGCGGAGAGAGAGAGAGAGAGAGAGAGAGAGAGAGAGAGAGAGAGAGAGAGAGAGAGAGAGAGAGATGGGGTTTAACGTCCACTCGACACAAACATTTCGAGACTAACATGGTTTAATTTTATTTCAATAATTGGCTTGCGCGTAGGGGTCTTTAGCAGTGGGAGGAAACCGGAGTGCCCGGAGGAAACCCACGAGGTTGAGAAGGCGCCCCTATCTCCATGCCACATACGCTCACACTAGAGATATCGAAACCACAGCCGCAAGCCGGAGGTCACCAGCCAGCTAGAGGTCGAAGCGCGGCACTCTAGACCACTAGGCCATCCCACCCCCTGGGACGGAGAGAAGAATAATAAAACTTTGTGCAGGGTGATCGACGGCGTAGGAACAATTTGTAAGCTATGTCCAAAGAAAATGAAATGAAACTGGGTTATTGTTATAAAACTATGTACAACGAGCTAATACCTATCTGCACACACCATGTTGTGTGCTGCGTCGAATTTTGGTACCATCCAAAAGACTAGACAATTGTCAGACCACACATCCGGCACTACTGACAAGGTGGAATCATGCTTGATTATCAAATGGGTCATTCTCGGCCAACGAATCTGAGACATCTAAGTCAGAGAACCAACGTCCTACTCCCCGATCCACCGTGACTCTAATGTGTGTACACCAAGTCACCCTGGTTATACGTTAATAAGCATAATGCAGCTAAATGGTTTTCAAGGCAATCTCATAAATATTAAAGGAATTAATTCTCTGAAGAATTTGAAACAAACGTACATCAAAGCCTTTATTAATAAACATAAATATTCACAATATGTGATATCCAAAAGCGTAATTATCTTAATGGAGGAATTAGGTCAAAGTGATGGGTCTCTACTGTAATGACTAGCCTACAGATCTCACAGCATGTAGATACAGGGTGTGTCACGGAATGGGATTTGTGTAAAGCGGTTTGTATATATATGATACATATAGATAAATATATTGAATAATATGGAAATATGGACTACAATGACAATAATATATCCAAACAGAGATCTTAACAAGTTAGCAATATTCAAAAGATAAAATTCCTTGGGATCGTCACAGAGAGAGAGAGAGAGAGAGAGAGAGAGAGAGAGAGAGAGGGGGGGGAGGGTAGGGTGAAATTTAGAGTTTACCTTACAACCACATAAAATCATATTTGAAGAGAGGGTGGGGTGGTAAGCGTCCACCCGACACAAACTAGGTCCTTTCGGGACCAATCTACTGTTCATTTTTATTCCATTAATTCGCTTGAGCGTAAGGGTCTTTAGCAGTGGCAGCAAGCATATCTTCGTAGCATTTGTATTCAATCAATGTTGCGGGGGTTGGTTGGCTGAATGGTTAGCACGTGCGCGCTGTATCATAAAGTCTGACATTAAGTCAACTGGCGTGTTTCAATTCCCCTGTTGTACGTGACAAGGAGTAGGGTCTCCTGTCCAACCTGGTGGGTTTTCTCCTTGTCCTCAGGTTTCTCTTCACTGTTAAAAGCCCTTACGCGCACGCGATTTATGGAAATAATATTGAACCATATGTTAGTCCCGAAATGATCTAGTTTGTGCCGAATGGACGTTAAACCCCATTTCTCACTCTCTCTCAATGAATGTTGTACTTTTAAAGAAAATCCAAGCCTGGTTGAATTAAGATTTCTGTGTCACAAACAACAAGAAGCGGTGATGAGCTGCCGGAAAGAAAGCGCGTGTGTTAGTATTAATGGATCCATACTGACAGGAGAGATATGACGGTGATATATAATAAATAGGCCAACATTAGAGACTATTAACAGATTAAGAGTACAAAAGTAAAAGATTGGTTTAAAGGTGCAGTCCCAAATTCCACAGAAGTACGTAATTAATTTAAAGCATTTCGGGCAATAGCCGACGGTGGACAGTCGAAGAGGGCAAGTGCCGACTGGACAATTGCAAACGAGGACCATTGCCGGACAACGTATTGGGTTTTTTAATGGTGAATAATCCCTAGCGTGTATGGGGAGGGGGCTACTCCTTGTGCGCATTGGGTCAGAAGATCTGGCCGGCAATTCAGCCAAGGGGTGTGGTTTTGATTCCATGGTTGCACGTGACAAAGGGGAGGGTCGCCTGTACAACATCGTGCGATTCTCCTGGTATTCCTCGGCGATAAAGACCCCTACCAGCAAGGGGAATTACTAAAAGAAAAAATTAAACCAAATGTTAGTCCCGAAATTACCTAGTTTGTGTTGTATTCATTATGATATACCTGATACACCCACTTTAACCGATCGCCTTAACAAATCGTTGAAGGACAAATAACGAAGTTTAAGCATCTGTTACATTTACAATGTTTCAATACACAAACCGGTATAATTTCAGTTTAACTTTGATTCTGTATTCCACTGATACTGCGTAATATAAAAATCAGAAAAATAAAAGGAACGAAATTGTAGCCTATTCCTTATTGTTAATGTGTGTTCCCTTCATCATTTGGTGCTCTATTTACCTCTTACAGATAAGTAGGATTACACAATTCTTGCTAGTCTCCTCTAGTCATTACCAAACAGTATTGTACAGTTCAATTACTAAATGTCTTTGTAAGATCGAATCGTAACAATTTCTGTCTAGAGATGGAGAGAATAGGCGGAACTAAATAGTAATTGATGGGTAGTATTCAGTTAGTGTTCGTTTTTAAGCAAACACGGTCATTAATTCACTTCTACCAAGTCTGTTGTGCTGCTGTTGAGCGAGCGGGGAATCTTAAATTCATAGTCTTATTTCAACAGAGGGTCCTGTTTCTCGAAATCTTAGCTACAGATAAAATCAAAATTTTTGTAGATGTGTCAATTTTGATTGGCTAAGCACTAAAATCAATCTAATACTATCCAATCAAATTACTAAAACTTGGATTTTTATCTTAGAGAAAATATCGTGAAACAGGCCCCAGATCGAATGGGGACACTTACATTTAACAACGTTCTTTGTCATATAGAATGGAGTTCCATATTTATTAAGGAACTGTTCAAGGGTTACTCGTACTTTAAAAGCCAACGTATATTTTAACATTGTTTTCATAATATGTAGATCTATGTTTTGCTGATGTCTATATTCGTGCAGTTCTATAATGTGCAATTTATCTTTATTGTTTGACCTCTGTCTAAAAGAAATAATTGTGTTATGTTTATGTTTTGTCAAGCGCCTTAGAGCAATTATTGGCTAGAATGTGTTGCGCCTTAGAGCAGTCTGTGGTTGGATTGTGTTGTGTCTTAGATCAGCCGTGTCGTTAGATTGTATTGCGCCTTAGAGCAGCCATTGGCTTATTTGTGTTGCGCCTTAGAGCAGCCATTGGCTGGATTTATTGCACCTTTGGCTGGGTTGTTTTGTTACTTAGTGCAGTCATTGCTAGAGTTTGTTGTGCCTTAGAGAAGCCATTGACTGGATTGTGTTCGGCTAGACTTTGTTGCGCTCTAGAGCCCATATTTGCTTGGTAGTGTTGTGCCTTAGAGCAGCAATTGACCAGATTATTTTGCTACAAGTGTAGTCACATTGGCTTGAGTTTATTGTGCCTTATTGGCTGGAATGTGTTGCGCCTTATAGTAACCATTTGCTGGATTGTGTTGCTACTTAGAACAGCCATCAGGCGCGGATACAGCGGGGGGCGCACCCGGCGCACGCCCCCTCTATTTTTTTGCGGTGGCGAACAATTTTTAGCTCCATATATTCTCGCAGGAAAGGAGAACAAAAACAGTTTAGGTTGGAAATCGTAATTTACAGTACTAGTATGAAATTAGTCCTTGTGGGCATTTTTGTCCACTCAAAAATCATGGGTCGGGCTTTGCACTCCCAACTTAGTGCAGCACGCCCCCCCTTTCTGAAAATCCTGGATCCGCCCCTGGCCATTGACTATATGCTGTTGCGCCTTGGGGTAATAATTACCTTAGAACATTCATTAGTGTTTAATGCTCTGTATTGATTATTACATCAAATAAAATATCAACAAATAAAAGTCATTTAAATAATGAAGGTGTCTTACCTTGCAAGCGTTTCCGTCCAGATTAACTGTTTCTCCTGTCTCTGCAACAAAACCAATAATCCCTTTGCCCCACGACATCCGTATACTACCGTCCCCGGTCAGGGAGGGTAACATATCGGAACCAGCATGAACGTCAAATATTTTAGACACAAGTGTCGGTTTAGTGGTGTTCTTTCCTTCTATCATGAAAATGGACGCTTTATCTGCGTCAACCAAAACGCACAGATTAGCCACAATTTTGGTGCTTAAGCTTCTCAGATCCAGATCGTTAGAGATATCCTTGACTATTTCTAGAAAGAATTCCTTCTCATTGGTAAATCGCAGTTCGCGCTTGCTGTCAATATCCTTACTTGGGTATCGCGGTAAACGCACTCTCGATTGTATCAACATACTGAGCATGTTCACGGAATTGGGCGGAAGTGATCGAAATTGCCTCATTTCCTTTAAGCTGCTTCTTCTGGCATCAACACCCGAATCCGGAGACGTAGACGGTTCGTACGTCCGAAACATATTCCGCATCTTAGATCTGGCAAAATCGTGCCTTAGATGTTTCTTAGAATTCGATCGACTGTGCTTAAAGTCAAAGTTTCCGGATTCGGATATGATGGGCGATGACGGAGTGCTGCCCTCATTGGACACAGAACCCAGTCGCCCAGAGATGTATTCCTGGAGATTGTGGAATCCATGCTGCACTAGCCATCGGTTGACTAATGCCAGGTCGGCTTTCTTTAAGAAATAGTCGTGAAAAGCCTCGGGATTTTGATCTAGCCAATCTTCGACCATGGATACTGTCGGAGAACTCATTGTTGCTTCAGTGGGTGATTTTAGTGGATTAAATTATATCATTACAAAATCGCATAAAAGATTTACATGTCATAGATTGTAGCCCGATTAATATTTTTGGGATAAGAAAACCCTGATGCGCAACTAGGACAGATCAGATAAGACCGCGTTATAAAGAATTCCGTCGTACTTATTTGACGTTGTTGTATCTTTCCAAGCTTCCGTAGTACTGGCATTCATGCGTTACACGGTAAACATATTAATCCATCTTACAGGATGCGATGTATTCCGTCGTGAAGAATTTAATCTCTTTAAGAGGTTGTTGTTATTGTACGTGATTTTCACTACTCTGTTAATTTCACTGCCTGTGGTAGTATTGCTGTGTTCTCCATGACGACATCTGAAAAATAAAAATAATTAGAGAATTATTAAAGATTTTAATGGCTTCGTGTGTCTCCAGGAGAATTCTTCATCTTACATGCAAGTAAGGCTTCGGCAGCCTGATATTTTCAAGACAAAAAAGTGGTGACGAAACCAATGAAATTGTAAACGGTTTTGATTTAGGTCAGGGTAAAGCATAAAATTAGGTTTATCTGGTCGGATTTGTCAAATCAATGAGTGTTGAAGGAATTACCACCAGGCGTCGCTAGTAACAACTCGGGTCCACGTGTCCTTATCGTTGGTAAGAGAATCGTATTTCGACGTATTGAGATTAAATTTCATTTCACCGACAAAAAGAACACCATACCATTTGTGTGCAATCAGTATGTAGATCACTCATCACAACGCTAACTGGGTGTACAGAGAATTCTAGTATTTGTAAACTTGGATTATCCTTGTGCTGCATCTTACCTCGAATGATGATAGTAGCATATAGTGGGACAAACTCTATGCGATTAGCGATGGGACAAGCTCTATTCGATTAGTGGCGGGACAAGCTCTATTCGATTAGTGGCAGGACAAGCTCTATACGGTTAGTGGTGGGACAAGCTCTTACAATTAGTGGTGGGACAAGCTCTATACGGTTAGTGGTGGGTAAACTCTACAGGATTTGTTTAGCAACACATGCGCGAAATGAATGACTCACTAGTAGACGATTAACGTCTGCTTCCACTGATATCACCGACAAGAAACACGAGTTTTACTCCATCGGGTGGGAGGAAAACCCGAGGTCCCGTGTACACACGAACGCTTGGCAGTTGGAATTCGAAATAAAGAGTAGTCCGTAGTACATGCAAATTTGTCCCTTGTAATGCACTGTATGGCCTATATATACCCGTATTCGTTCTCACAATAGATGGAGAAAAATGGGGGGTAAAGCCCATTCCATCCCATTTCGTTTCGTTTCTTTTCTGCCTCTGTTATTAGTATATAATAATAATAATAATAATAATCGTTTTCTATAGCGCTGAACATTCAGTCAGTCTGACTGCTCTGTGGCACTTTATATGATAGTGTAATCCCACAGGCACTTGAAGGGATTAAAATAAAACTTCTTACTACTGCTTGACTATATAATATCATTCAAGGTATTACAGACGACATCTTTGTTGTGACTTTTTTATGATATATTGTCTGCTGTCATCTCGCAATACTCACTAGTTCTAACACTTCATGTCATTTTTATTGCCAACGAGACTTTATTTGATCATTATTCACATTCAGATGTAATTAAATTGGTCCTTTTACAGCGTTATTAATAACAAATCAAACTTAAAAAGCTATCACTTGTCGATATACAACTTCGCAAGCCCGGAAGTAACCCGAAATAAGGTCAAAAGAAGTCTGTATCACCCAGTAACTTTATAAACCTATCATTACTCGATATGTGCATAGGAACTGGGTGATCAAGTCGCGCTCAACAGCGGCCTCGCTTCGTAAGTTCTATCACGTGATAGAACTTACGACGCGAGGCCGCTGTTGAGCGCGACTTGGTCACCCAGTTCCTATGCACATATCGAGTAATGAGTAATGATAGGTTTATAAAGGGACTGGGTGATACAGACTTCTTTTGACCTTATGGCTTATTGAGTTTCGTGTCACGTCACATTAACGTCACGAGAAGGTCAAGGGTGCTAAAGTAGTCAAGATTGCCATGTTTGAATTAAGGATACTCTTCAATGCTCCGAACGGCTAATGAAGACGGGTATACACCATGCAGTGTGTTATGGGGGCACTTTTGTCCGGACAGCGGCACTACGGCCTACTCTTCTATCTAATTCCAACTGTCAAGGGATCTTTTACGTACACACCAATGTGTACACTGGACCTTGTTAGGCCCTACGTCCTGCATCACACCGGAAAATCTGGATGAACTTTCTCGGCCAATGTAGGGATCGAACACGAAGTGTTAGAACTAGTGAGTATTGCGAGATGACAGCAGACAATATATCATAAAAAAGTCACAACAAAGATGTCGTCTGTAATACCTTGAATGATATTATATAGTCAAGCAGTAGTAAGAAGTTTTATTTTAATCCCTTCAAGTGCCTGTGTGTAATCCATCCATTATGCACACGTCAACTAAGATCGCTATTCTTTTAGAATAAAAAAATATGCGACCTGACAATCTGGCAGTATTACAGTGACATGCTTGCCTCGTGTGTCAAGTCGTCTGATAACGTGTTTATTTTATGGCTTATTGAGTTTCGTGTCACGTCACATTAACGTCACGAGAAGGTCAAGGGTGCTAAAGTAGTCAAGATTGCCATGTTTGAATTAAGGATACTCTTCAATGCTCCGAACGGCTAATGAAGACGGGTATACACCATGCAGTGTGTTATGGGGGCACTTTTGTCCGGACAGCGGCACTACGGCCTACTCTTCTATCTAATTCCAACTGTCAAGGGATCTTTTACGTACACACCAATGTGTACACTGGACCTTGTTAGGCCCTACGTCCTGCATCACACCGGAAAATCTGGATGAACTTTCTCGGCCAATGTAGGGATCGAACACGCGACTTCAAGGCTAGCGAGCCATCGTCTTACCCACTTATCCACCATGATGATCTACTCGTCAATGATTCGATGCACCGTGATTTGATATCTTGAGATAGTTAATAAGACATTTTGTGTAAATACGTCCACAACTTGAACAAGTTTTAACAAGTTAATAGAATACAGTGTTGGTTTAACGTCCTGCCGACACCATGATAGTCGTTCAGATAGCGAGAGAGAAATGGGGTTTAACGTCCACTCGACACAAACTAGGTAATTTCGGGACTAACATGGTTTATTTCAATAATTCGCTTGCGCGTAGGGGTCTTTAGCAGTGGAAGGAAACCGGAGTGCCTGCGGGAAACCCACGAGGTTGAGAAGGCGCCCCTATCTCCATGCTACATACGCTCACACCAGGGATCGAAACCACAGCCGCAAGCCAGAGTTGACCGGCCAGCTAGAGGTCGAAGCGCGGCACTCTAGACCACTAGGCCATCCCAAACCCCTCAAGAGTAGACTTGTACATTAAATGGCGTTAAAATATGGATGTTGTGAGTGCCTGATGACAACATGGCGGAGAAAGGCGAGTGTATTAACCTGTTCAACCCTGTCAATAACTAGAATTCAGTAGCGTTTTGAATATTAATGAAGCAATTTAATTACACCCAGAGGATGGCGGAATCTGTTATTACATATATAAACACATGTCGCACATTTCTATAATAACCTTTTCTCTGACCTTCAACGATTCTACAGGGACTGGAATGCGGATTAACGTCTTGTCAACGCAATATTTCTGTCATTTTGAGACTAACATGTGTTTCTATGATTACGTGAAACGTGTATAACGTGAGGGGCTGGGGTGCGGTGGGGTTATTGTCCGGTCAAAATACCATTCTTGTAAGGGATAGTGTGTAACGTGTACTCGCACAGACTAGGTCATTTTAGGACTAACGTATGGGTCTTAAAGCAGCGAGAGGAAACTACAGGACCCCGGAAAACCCACGAAGTTTTCACCCGCGACCCTACTCCTTGTCACGTACAAGCGGGAAGAAATCGAAATCACGCTACATGACTTAATGACAGACCTTATGAATTCACACGCACAGCGGTAGTACAATGTGTCAACTGTGTAGAACCCCTGAAGTCAAAATAGCTGAATTTTCCAGAGTTGTTGTCCCATATCAGTGGTGCAGAACTGGAGGTTTCGATATGGAAACGAGGTCCTGTGTAAACCTTGGAATGCACGTAAAAAAACCTTTGCCAGCTGGAATTCAAAACAACATTTCGGGGCAAAATTTACCTCAAAACACACTTTAAGGCGAAAGTCCGTCTTCATTAGCCCAGTTGCCCATGGGAACGTTAAACCCCATTCCATTTTCCCATTATCGTTTTGACCTCTGCGGTATAAATAAGAAATACAGTCCGTGTAAAACAGTGACAATATGTTTTGAATAATAATGAGGTTTTGATTACTCTGGGGATTAAAAACTGTTATCGAGATTATCCGTTCAAACGTGTCTAGAAATGAAAATGTATTCGACCATTTTCAGTTTTCAAAATAGCAAACATCGGCTCAGAAAGAAAAAAAAAATAGCACTAGTTAAACATACATTAAGCGAGAGCAAAATCTGCCTGTTGTGGGTCTTTCTTTAGTCCCGAAACATTATGAAAAAATATTTATTAGACAGTAATTAACTTATCCAGACCATAATCAGCTCTCGATGTCAAGGCTAGCCAGCGATATTTAACGAATTATATTCCGATTAACACTGAGAACTTTCCTTCGTGATTAACGATTAAATGGATAATCGAGACTATTAGTTTTGTCTTACTGACTTCAGAAATGATGGTCGAGGCTAAGCGGAACTTTCATCTGCTTAGTTCTCAGTTCAGAGTGGATCAATTTGACTGAAATTTTGAGCAAATTATCTTTACATTATGCAGTTTTCAACTATTATTGTGAGAACTGCCAACTCGTTATCTAATCTCGCATAATGTATCTTTAAGAGTTCGACAGTTCTGTGCAATACAGATCAACATAGATTGATATTAATTTTAATTCTCGTGTCTATCCTTATAATGAAGGGGCGGGGGTGCGTTCAGCCACATATGAAGCAGGGGCGAAGTAACAGAGACGCAATGACGAGCGAGCCTTGCGTAATGGTTTTGAGTTTTTGTGTCCGTTTGAGCATTAGTGCCCCCTCGCAAATGGCAAAAAATCACGCGGTTTGAATGTGGTTTTCCACATTATAAGCATAACCATGATGCTTAACCAAACAAACATGTACCGTGGGTCACATATGCTATAAATCGACCCTAGCATGTTCCACACAGCCCGTCAAATGTGCTATAATGTATTAAAATGTCAGATGTGCTGATATGCCATATGTGCCAATACGTCAAATGTGCTATGATATCAAAATGTTCTAATTTCTAAAGACTAAAACAAACAGTCTGGTTACATCTGTGTAATGAACATATGTGTAATGAAAGGTTAAATATGTATGTTATTGTTTATATTTTTATTGAATTTGAGATGTAATAAAAAAATAGGTTGCCAGGCAACGAAACATACGCCCACACAGCAGCCAAATCGTCCGGGCAGTCAACAAGAGTTGTTGCATTTTAAGTAATCATCAGAAAATAATAATTCAAACTCACCCATAACTACGGTGTAACTGTGATATAATCAAACGTTTTTTTAAATCAGATAATAATTGTGACCTCCAGAGGGACCACAAGCTAAAAAGGGTGATTTTTCGTACAATCAGGGGTCATGATTCAGGAAATTACGATCCGATATGGGCAAATATGCAATGGAACCAAGATCATTAGGTTATAAACATGTATTTCAAGTTTCATCAAAATCAGTTCAAAATTGTGACCTCTATAGGGTCCACAACCTTGTTATAACATATTCTTACACAATTCGCGTACAGACGGCGGCCATTTTATCCGTCAACTGTGGTCCGATTTTCACAAAATTAAAATTCTCTCTTCATTACCATGAAACCGTGATATAATCAAACGGTTTTTTAAATCGGATAATAATTTTGACCTCCAGAGGGACCACAAGCTAACAAAAGCGATTTTTCGGACAATCAGGGGACATAATTCAGGAAGTTATGATTCGATGGGCGCAAATATCGAAAGGAACCAAGATCTTTGGGTTATAAACATGCATGTCACGTTTCATCAAAATCGGTTCAAAATTGTGACCTCTATAAGGTCCACAACCTTGATATAACATATTTTCACACCATTCGCGTACAAACGGCGGCCATTTTGTCCGTCAATTTGGGTCCGATTTTCACGAACTTCGAACTCAACCTTCATAACCATGGAACGGTGATATAATCAAACGTTTTTTTTTAAATCGGATAACAATTTTGACCTCCAGAGGAACCACAAGCTAAAAAGGGCGATTTTTCGGACAATCAGGGGCCATAATTCAGGAAGTTACGATCCGATGGGCGCAAATATCGAAAGGAACCAAGATCTTTGGGTTATAAACATACATGTCAAGTTTAATCAAAATCGGTTCAAAATTGTGACCTCTATAAGGTCCACAACCTTGATAGAACATATTTTCACACAATTCGCGTACATACGGCGGCCATTTTGTCCGTCAATTTTGGTCAGATTTTCACGAAATTCGAACTCAACCATCGTAACCATGGAATGGTGATATAATCAAACGGTTTTTTAAATCGGATAACAATTTTGACCTCCAGAGGGACCACAAGCTAAAAAGGGCGATTTTTCGGACAATCAGGGGCCATAATTCAGGAAGTTACGATCCGATGGGCGCAAATATCGAAAGGAACCAAGATCTTTGAGTTATAAACATACATGTCAAGTTTCATCAAAATCGGTTCAAAATTGTGACCTCTATAAGGTCCACAACCTTGATATAACATATTTTCACACCATTCGCGTACAAACGGCGGCCATTTTGTCTTTCAATTTTGGTCCGATTTTCACGAAATTCAAACTCAACCTTCATAACCATGGAACAATGATATAATCAAACGTTTTTTTTAAATCGGATAACAATTTTGACCTCCAGAGGGACCACAAGCTAAAAAGGGCGATTTTTCGGACAATCAGGGGCCATAATTCAGGAAGTTGCGATCCGATGCGCGCAAATATCTAAAGGAACCAAGATCTTTGGGTTATAAACATACATGTCAAGTTTCATCAAAATCGGTTCAAAATTGTGACCTCTATAAGGTCCACAACCTTGATATAACATATTTTCACACTATTCGCGTACAAACGGCGGCCATTTTGTCCGTCAATTTTGGTCCGATTTTCACGAAATTCGAACTCAACCTTCATAACCATGGGACGGTGATATAATCAAACGGTTTTTTAAATCAGATAACAATTTTGACCTCCAGAGGGACCACAAGCTAAAAAGGGTGATTTTTCGGACAATCAGGGGCCATAATTAAGGAAGTTACGATCCGATTGGCGCAAATATCGAAAGGAACCAAGATCTTTGGGTTATAAACATGCATTTCAAGTTTCATCCAAATCGGTTCAAAATTGTGACCTCTACACTGTTCACAAGCTAAAAAACGTGATTTTTCGTACAATCAGGGGCCATAACCCATGAAGTTACGGTCCGATACATGCCAATATCGAAAAGAACCGAGATCTTAGGGTGATAAACCTATATTTTAAGTTTCATTGAAATCGGATAAAAATTGTGACCTGTAGACTGTTCACAAACAATTGTGGACGGACGGACGTCCGGACGGACGGACGTCCGGACGGACGGACGAACAGGGGCGACGACAATATACGTCCACATGAAAATGTGGGCGTATAAAAACTGTGACTTTTTTTCCTGTGTTTTTTTTACCTAGGCAAATTTGTGACTTTTTTACTGTGACTTTTTTTCCTGTGACTTTTTTTCCGCGTACCGTTTCGTCAACCAAAAAAGGTCAACTGCCGTATGACGTCAATGGGTATTTTGAAAGTTTCAAATGGACTCGGTGACCGTCCTTAATACTTTATAATCGTGATGTGACGGCCTTTGTTTAGAACTTTTGCACTCCCCGCCCGACATTACTGCTTTTATGTCCCGTAATACCCGATCGGTTTGGGTGATCGATCTTCAATATGATGAATATGGCGAACCATTCTTGAAGACAACACGGTAGCTGTAAAGAAGGAATTGGGCGTGTGATTTCTATATGGTGTTTACGATTCAAGTGTGTAAATTCTTTTTACTGGAATTCACAGTTTGTAAAAGTGTAATGTCTACATGTTATCTAGGCGAACGCACACCCTACTAACAAATCACGTGGCTCTTTTGATGTTTGACAGTCGAGGGTCAAAATTGGTCTTTAGTTTGAGGTCCGGGCCAAATTGTTCTAATTAGCTCAAAGATCGATTCTCAAGTTCAGTGTCCGAGAAATCAAAATCGCCGATACATCAACTTCCATTAAAGGGACAATAACATTCTTGCTTGCGTGACAGCTCCAGGAAATAAATACTAGCCTAGATGTTTAAGTGTCCTACTTGTTGTGTATATTATCCATTACATCCTATTTTACTTGTCCAGAAGGTTCGAAACTATTTTCAAATCCAAGTCACATTTGAAAAGGTTTACGTTAGGCTTTTCAAATCATTTTGTTGAATTTTTCCATGTTTTTGATTAGGTGTGTTAAGATGAAATTTGTATCACCAATTAATTGGAATATTGTAAAATAGTATCATTTGTTGACCAGAATAAAGATTGGGACGTATTATTCAGTAACAACAAGGGTGTTATTGGGCCTTTAAACTGTTAAACGAGTGGAAATAAATCAAACTGATCCCGCAGTGAATATTCGCTTGTCCGCTACAATCACTGATAAGCATGACATCGACAAGACTTAATGAGTTCGGCGTATTAACTTTTTTACTCCGACAAATTAAATTCTCAAACATTTTTTTGAAGTATAAGAAAAATAAATAAAAACGTTTTGAAGTATTTGTAGTTAAAAAATATTTCTTATTTAGTGTAAATGGGTATTAAAATGAGTAGAATGCATCATTTTGCCTCACTCGGCAAACCTCGGAAGATTTCGGACAATCTAAACTCGGCCGTATGATGAATTCCGCCATATTGGAACTACTTTAAAGGTCCCGGATGAAACATGGCTGCGCCCATTCCAAACACAAATTGGCGACCTATTTGGCTAGCGACCTATTCGACCGATCCAGCTGTAAGATAATGACGAAATTACACTTCTATTCTGAGCTGAAGGAATGGATAAAAAATAATATATTCTACTTTCATTTGATAGACATAACGTTGGATTTTATTGGTTGATAAATAGAGACTGTTGTCTTTACTCTAAATAGGTTTCCAACGAACAGGTTGCAGCTCGATCGGTCGAATAGGTCGCTAGCCGAATAGGTTCCCAATTTGTGTAATAGCGTCAAGTTTTCCTGTTAAAGCAAACCGGTAGCCGCATCGCAAATGTATGGGCGTAGGTACATATCACTTACTGTCATACATCCGAGACTAGATGTAGTTTACGGAATCTGTCGAGATTAGCCAAGTGCATTTTGCCTGAAGCAGTTAGGTGTTATGTAAACAATGCACGAGCCGTTGAGCCAATGACTGACGTCACGTGAAGTCAACGCACGTGTTGTGGACAGTCATCTGTGACATAGATAATTCGTAAGTAATTCTCTGTGAAACAGATTGGAAAGAAATAAGAGATCTCTGTATATATCGGTGTGCACGTAAAAGAATTCTTGACAACTGGAGTTCGAAATTCTTGACAGCTGGAGTTCGCTGCTATCCGGGCAAAATGTCCCTCATAGCACGCTGTATGAATGGATACCGGTCTTCATTAGCCTAGTTGGTTCAGAACAGTAGGACGTTAAACTCCATTTCATTTCATATCAAATAGACATATAAACAGTGAACGACTCAAGGCCACGGCGACGCCTTCTGATATGGCCTTTGTTCAGCGATAAGAGAGAGAAAAATGGGGTTTAACGTGCACTCGACACAAACTAGGTCATTTCGGGACTAATTCTTGTCACGTACAACGGAGGATTCGAAACCACGCCAGTTGACTCAATGACAGTCTTCATCGATGAGTCGTAATCAGTCCGTTAATGAGTTATACGATATGAATAAGACTATTATAACATATTATAAATTATTCCCACAGTTGATCAGATATTAATGACTTCTATACAAAACGGTAATTCTGTTATTTCCGGAACATCCTTAACGTTACGACATCTGATCCGTTTACACCGCAAGTATTGATGAGGTTGTTATATAAGTTGTACGGTTTAACACAAACATCATTATCATGTATTACATAGAACTACAGAAGAATGGTTCTCGCCTTTCCTTTCGTCGTCTTCATTAGGGAAATGAAATAAAATGGAGTTTAGCGTCCTACCGTGCTGCTCCTAAACTGGACTAATGAAGACGGGCATACGCCATGCAGTGTGCTATGAGGGAAATTTTGCCCGGGCAGCGGCGCTACGACCTACTCTTATATCGAATTCCAACTGCAAAGGAATCTTTTACGTGCACCGCACCCAGCTCCTTGTTGTCAATAATATATACAATAATGGCACAGCGGTGTTATGCTCGATTACTTTGGTGTACGATAAACCATGAAAGATTAAAGATCTGTCGACACAAACTGATTTCAATACTGGTTTAATAACATTTTTACCCTTTCGCTCATCTGGAGCAGCTCGTCAGAAATAATATATATAAATGGTAGTGACCGACCTCGTGTTCATCATTATCTAATCGTGTTGATATATCGGTTAATCGGGGATAAGCCGGTTTTTATCTCCAGGTTGTCATCTCTTTCTGGCGGGAAAAAGATGTATACACGAGTTCTAATCCTCGGGATGTCATACTGACATCGTGTAAGACTTCGTCATGGCATCAGGATACACATAATCTCTGATGATTTTCTGTGTTATAAAAGGCATCACGTGTTAAGATTGTTCTGATTAAAGAAGCAATTAGGCTATTCTGTCAAGTTCGTAAAATTATGTAATTCGCAACGGAAATGGTGAAATCATTTAAATTAGAGTTTATCTTACAATGGCATAAAGCAGTTCAGACAACATTTGTTTTAAAGTTAATATCTCATTGTATCCGTCAAACTTCATTTTTCTGCAATTTCTTAAAGATACATTAATTAAAAGCCCAATACCTCTCTTGTTGTCCTTTGGACAAGTAAAATAGGATGTAATGGATAATTTACACAACAGGTAGGACTTAAACATTTAGTACTTTGAATAAGGCTATTATTTATTTTCTGGGGGCTGCCAAGCCAGCAAGAGTGTAATTGTCCCATTAAGAGTTCAAAAAAGAGTTTGTCATTCTTGCTATAATTCAAAAATAGATGACAAAAGAAAGGAAAAAATATTAAATTTTTTATTCAAATTACTTCATTCTGAGCCATGTTTATAGTTTTAACAAGACGTGTGCTTAGTAGTAACCAGGGCACTGGTATATCCAAGACTTAACCTCGCTTTCCCATTCCTTAATTAATTTTTTTTTAAATGGCAAATATTCTAATCTAGTTAAAATCTTGAGTATCCGATGCCATTGAGAGTTTATTATTTATTTAATTATGGTTTAGATAACATTTCAGGCTTAAAGAAAGACCTACAATAGACAGATTTAGCTCTTGTGCTGTATGTTTAATTAATTGACAATAACAACACGAACACATTCCGTAATATGTAAATATAATACCCCCACTGAAACATTGCTGCGAAAAACAAAAATCCGATCAATACATCTAAGCAATTCGTGTTTTCCATCAGAAAACAAAAGAAAATATTTAAAAAAAATGAAAAATCAATATGAAGAAGAAAGGGCTTTATAAATGATAAAAGTTGTACGAGTTCAATAGTAATTAACAAGCAATTGAAAAACAATGGAGCAATCTTTCTATACAATCATAATGTTATAAAGATTTCAAGATCTTATCTAGAAAACAATGTCAGGATTTCTCACATCGATTCATGGTACATAACAATGTCATTTTCTCAATCTTTCTTTATCTACCCATTAAATTCATTTCAGTGTACTTTTAATTAATGAGGATAGAGAAAGACACGAACGTCCACTAGGCTCAAACTAGGTCATTTCGGGACTAACATATAGTTAAATTTCATTTCAATAATTTGCTTGTGCAGCCTACTTGGAATAAATAATATGTGACAGAGATCAAGAGACAGATATAGGGTTTAATATCCACTTGACACAAACTAAGACTTTCCAGGAATAATCCCATAATTCACTGAGCACAAATTAGTTCATTTTGGGACTAACATATAGTCAAATTTAATTTCAATAATTTGCTTATTAGGTCATAAAATTTGTTATATATCCATTAAATCCACTGCAGTGTACTTCTTTAAATTAATGAGAGCGATAGACAAATATTGTAACATTGTAAATGAGCCCTTGCTTGTAAATAGACACATATTCAAATGTGCACAACACCTAAATACAAACAAAATTCCAAAATTGTTCCGTTTTATAAAACGAAAGTCGATGACATAACAAAAATAAAAATAATGGGATACCATTTTATTAAAAAAAATATACTTTCCTCGTCTTAAGATTCAATAAGTAACAATGGGCCATTAATTTAATTAATTTGGAGATTAGTTTTTGCTCATTGTTCAAATATCGTGCAATACTCCATAATTATCTGTTTGAATTATTTTTTGTAATGAATCTCAACTCCGACATTCAACCACGTATATGTTTATTTTTCCACTGGTTTTTTTCTGATAGAAGGTGCTATATGTTAAATGCTAATCGCTACAAAAATTATTCCCTAGCGTTTCAATAATTGAAGAAAACTCAATCACGACTGGCGCTTAGAACCATTATATAACATATTTGGACATATTGAATAATATCCATTATTCGGAAACCCAAATATTTGTTGTGACTCTCACTCTCTTCCTCTCTTCCTCTCTCTCTCTAACTCTCTCTCCCATTTACCCTTGGTTGTCGCGAGTGCATAGTTTATAAAATAGCGCGATGGTGACTTTACTCAGAACAATCCTAACATGTGCTCTCTCTCTCTCTCTCTCTCTTTCTCTCTCTCTCTCTCTCTCTCTCTCTCTCTGTGGCGCCTTGTATTCATTGTGGTGGAGGGGAGGGGGTGGTGTGGATGGCCGAATGGTTAGCGTGCGCGCGCTATCATACGGCTTGTCATTGCGTCAACTGGTGTGGTTTCAAATCCGTTCGTGGCAAGGAGCAGGGTCGCCTGTCCAACCTCGTGGGTTTCCTCCGGATATTCTGGTTTCCTCCCACTGCTAAAGACCCCTACGCACAAGCGAATTATTGAAATAAAATTAAACCATATGTTAGTCCCGAAATGACCTAGTTTTTATCGAGTGGACTTTAAACCCAATTTCTCTCTCTCTTTCTTTCTCTCTCTCTCCTTCTCCCCCTCTCTCTGTTATATATGATTATTGATATTAATATGACCATCTGTTCTTGTGGTAGGTGTGTAGTATATAATATATCTACAACCCACAATCTATTTATAAATACCTCGTATAACTAAAACATATAAAATAATAAAAATATCAATATTTTCGTATTGATCTTTCGCCTAATACATCGTTTATTGTCCGTGATACTCTCTTTGGCGAAACATGTATTCTCAATGACATGGACAAGCATACCCTGCACAATACCCTGCAACAGATTTACCCTCTTCAGGTAGTGTGTTTAAACACTGAGGTAGATATATACCTAAAATAGTAAGTGCAGGAGGACCGCACTACACGCAAAACAGAAAAAAATATACAAGATAAAACTTCAGACGAGACAGAAAATAGACATTGCAAAAAATAAACAAATATCAAATCAAGTGAATGACAGAAGACGTCGAAGAAAAGCTGACCGATAAAATGCCCTCCAAAACACGTCGTCTGACCATCTTCATTAGCACGTTGTGGTTAACGCATGCGCGTTGCATCATAAGGTCTATCCTTGAGTTAAATGACAATGGTTTGATTCCTTACTTGTGTGTCACAAGCATTTGGGCTGTCTGTCCAACCTCGTGGGTTTACTCCGGATCGTCCGGTTTCCTCACACTGCTAAAGACCCCTAGGCGCAAACAAATTAAAGAAATAAAATTGTACCATTCGTTAGTCTCGAAATTACCTAGTTCGTGTCGAGTGGACGTTAAACCCCATTTTCTACTCGCCCCCCCCCCCTTTTAATTTCAGATTTAGCGATTTTATGTGGCTGGAAACCAGACGACCTAATCTCATTTACTGCTAGAATGAACAAACTTATGCACGAATGCTGTAATAATTCCTTTGATCTTTCCGCTTCATTTCCCTTCCTAACCAGGAATATTGGAAGCAGCTCTTTTACAAACAATCAAAACTAATTCATTCCATCTCAATATTATAACTTATTAATACCAATATTTGTTCATTAATTTAAATAAAAGCGGTTTAACGCACTACTTTTCAGAACCGATTGTTCGAATGATGACGGGGATGAAATGAGGTTTAACGTCCTACTGTTGTGTTTCGACTAGGCTAATGAAGACGGATATACGCCATACAATGTATAATGAGGGTAAGTTTGCCCGGGCACAAGCATTATGGCTTACTCTTATTATCGAATTCCAAATGCCAAGCGATATTTTACGTGCACGCCATTGTATACACAGGTCCCCGGTTTTCCGTCCCATCCGAATGACTAGACAGCTGTCCTTGTCACGCCCTCCCTTTCCAGACAGCAATCGTTACACGTGAAATGAAATGAAATGTAGTTTAAAGGCCCCCGCACACGAGCGCATTTTGCGTACGCATTTAGCGCCGCGCTAAATCCGTACGCATTTGGCGCAGAAATACGGCGCCCGCACACGAGCCGAAAACGACGCTGCGCGAAAGCTACTGCGGCAAGTGTGTCGTTCACGTATCCACCACTCATCCGAAAATGGCAGCCGTGAGTGAATCGTCGTCGTCGTCATCGTCATCGGAAGATGAAGAAACAGCCCTTGCAGTGTTACTTCTGCCATAAATCGACGACTTTATCCTCTAAAATTGGGTCACTGACGAACTCACTGGGTGCCGCCATTTTGCAGTAGTGATGACGCATGCGCATTGACGACGAATGAAATGCAAATAGCGCTGAGTTGCCCGCACACGAGAGCGCAGTTGGCGCTGCGTCAAAAAATATCAAACTAGACAGCTATTTGGCGAACTTCAAAATGCGCTCAAAAATACCCCCGCACACGAGCCGAAAATGACGCTGCGCCATTTGCGTACGCAGTTTTCGGCTCGTGTGCGGGGGCCTTAACGTCCTACTGTTCAGCTCCTAACTGGGCAAATGAAGACAGGTGTACGCCATACAAAGTGCTATGCCGGAACTTTGCCCGCGCCATTGAACCAATGATTGACGCCGTGTGATGTGATGTAACGTGTTGAAGACAGTCATCTTTTACAGAGATTTTAAAAGACTTTCGTAATTCTCTGCGAAACAGCTTGTCGACCTCCAGGCAAGCGAGCCCGCGTCTTACCCATTTAACCACCGTAATCCCCTCGTTACACCTGTCTGCATTCACCCAGTCACTGTAGAAACGCAAGACGATAAACTCAGTTCATTGAAATCAATAATATTATCACCATTTAATAAAACATATTGATATTTTGTGCTTCAGCAGTAATTCGTACGAAACTATCGCTCCAATAACTAAATGATAACTAGCTGTATTTTCTGTACTATGTTCGTGGGTGGTAGGTCTCATAGTTCAGAATGGATATAATTACTGCTAACACGCTGTGGGTTTACGTTGATGTTTTACTGCTTTACAACATAAACAGCAATAAACTATAGAACATACCTATGAAAGAACAATTACACATTTATTGTGCAATACCCAGAATTACATACTTACTGAAAATTGTGTTTTCTGTGTATTGCTCTTTCAAGTTAGTAAATGCCTCTAAAAGAATAAATTTAATTGGCCTGTCCAGCATCGTGGGTTTTCTGCTACAGATATGTGAACAGTGGGCAAATATATCTTTGTTGCATATTCTGTATATATACTGAGCGCCATAGAAAACGCATCACCCCTCTGACTTTGTGCCGTTGATTACAGATTAAACATCCATAAGTGTACAAATGTGTTGTTATTGATATGTTCCCATTTGAATATTGTTCACAATAAGAAGCAAATAAATAAGATATGTTCATAGGATCCTTTTGTTATACGAAAAACTAAGTGATGTGTTTTCTATGGCGCTCAGTATATTTGCCCACTATTCACATATTGGTATTATTTGCTTGACAAAGACGAAACGTCGCTTAGTATCAAACTCAGTAATTGTGTATCCATAAAATTGTATCTTGTGTTAATATACAGTTTATAAGGCATTTAGTGATAGGACTAACATTGAAGAAACACAAACACAACTTTATGGATAACAATCACCAGCAAATTAAATAGTGCAACCTTTAAACAAGTGTCCCCTTGTCGTTATCAAGCACAGGGTAAACGATAAGATGATACATTATTAAATTTGCTAGTGATTGTTACCCATAAAGTTGTGTCTGTGTTTTTTCAATAGTATACAGTTTGTTTGATAAATTACTTATTGTCGAGTTCACGACTGGGTAAATATACTTCTACTTAAGATTGGTCCACCTATTTACCACCTAATACGTCATGAATACATGATAATATACACCCTGTCAATATCAAGTCCAAGCGATCCTCATTTGTTATTGACATGTTAATAAATTATCATGAATAAAAGGGGTGTGTACCATTCCGTACAAAAATAACTGTTTCGAGCCCCCGGTTGTACATGACAAGGAGTAATTGTTATTCCATAAAAGTGTGTTTTTTTAAAGGAGTAGGGTCGTCTGTCCAACCTCGTGGGTTTTCCCCGGGTACTTCGGTTTCCTCCCACTGCTAAGGACCCCTACGCCCAAGCGAATTATTGAAATATATTTAAACCATATGTTAGTTCCAAAATGACATGGTTTGTGTCGAGTGACGTTAAACCCCATTTCTCCCTCTCTCTCCCTCCCTCCCCTCCCTCTCTCTCTCGCTCTCTCTCTCCCTATCTCTCTCACAAACACAAACATAAGTTTCTACTTCGAGAATAGATCTGTCCTGAATGACCTCCACATCTCAAAATTATTGTTTTGTTTTGTTTTTACTCTGTTTGACATCTGTCATGAACACAAGGACTAAATATACTTTTTCAATTTTATCAAATGGAAGCAGATTAAATACTTAACAGAGAGAGAAATGGAGTTTAACGTCCACTCGACACAAACTAGGCCATTTCGGGACTAAAAATACTTAACAAAATTCTCAAAGTATACTTAATTTTTTTGACTCAAATCGTCAATTTAGGACTTAAAATGTCGCTCAATTAGCTAAGAGTCTGTTCTCAAGTAGATCTAACTGCAGACGACAGACTACGTTTAGTATGGAATAAAAGGGGCGTGTATCATTCCGCACAGATAACTTTCTACTTCGAGTATATATCTCTATCCTGAATGGCCGCCATAATCAAAAGTTATTATACCATTTTGTAATGCGGTTATACCCCATTTCACATTATGTCTTACACACCAAAACTTAATAAAGCTTTTCTATATTATTAACTGAGAGCCGCATTATAACCCGGGAGCCCAGTGAGATTTAATCAAAATATTGAGTCCAAAAGGTTTGAGGTTTGCAACACATATTTGACCCCTAGATCATTATGGAAAGGCAAGTCTTAAGTTTTGTAACCTGTGCGTTTACCTGGGAGCGCTCCCCTTAACCCCCTTAAATTTAATGGGAGTTAAAATTAAATGTCCATCGACAATTTTCTTGCAAGGATTTCATACTTAGCGCTTTGAAACAGGGTGCATGACTTAAGACCATAAAATGTTGTGCTAATGCTACTTAAGAGCTTAATTAATTAGCATTAATTAGTGGCTGTAATTAAAATTTAGAGTCCATGACTGAAACAAAGCCTAAAAGCTAGCTAACCAAGCCATGAAACCAAAAATATCACTTAAGAGCGACAAAAGTTGAACAAACCTTGCTTAAGACTGGCTCAAAGGTGACAAAGGTCAAAGGTCACTAATTAGTGACTGTAATTAAAATTTAGAGTCCATAACTGAAACAAAGCCTAAAATCTGGCTTACCAAGCCAGTAACCCAAAATTATAACTTAAGAGCGACAAAAGTTGAACAAACCTTGCTTAAGACTGATTCAAAGGTGACAAAGGTCAAAGGTCAATTTTTGGGTCTCGTAACAGGGTTTGGGTTGATTTGATTAAATTGTCTTGTCCAAGATTATTTTTGTTTGGAAAACATTTCTATGAGTTTCACTGCACCAAATTCATGACTTAAGAGCATAAAATGTTGTACTAATGTTACTTAAGAGCTAATTAATTAACACTAATTTGTGACTGTAATTAAAATTTAGAGTCCATAACTGAAACAAAGTGTAAAAGCTAGCTTACCAAGCCAGGAAACCCAAAATATAACTTAAGAGCGACAAAAGTTGAACAAACCTTACTTAAGACTGCTTTAACGGGGGCAGATCCAGAGGTGGGGGGGGGTCCAAACCCCACCCTGCTCAGCTACATAAAACAAAATGAATACCTTGCATCAATGAAATTAAATCACAGTAAGATCCTATTATTACAAAAATGTTTTCTCTCCTTAAAAAGCGCAATTTGTATGTATGCCTATGTAATTTAGAGACGATGACTGACATATTTCCTTAACAGGAACCTATTAAACCCCCTCCTGCAAAAATTCCTGGATCCGCCCTTGTTGAAAGGTGACAAAGGTCATATTTTGGGCCACATTATGACCAATCAAACATTCAAATCGCTTGCTTATCTTTGCTTGCCTAAAGAGACAACGAAAAACTATGCGACGAATCATTCCTTATAGGAAATGAATGGAATTATTGAACTGGATAACTATCTGGTTTTGAAAAATGCAGACAATTCGATAATAAAGATATATATTTATATGATTCAAAACATTTATGTGTTCTCATTAACATCGATATTTACCTTGGTGAAAAAAGGGTTGATATCCGAAAGTTATTTTCAGTATAATGCTATCAAGAGTGGCTTATACTGTTTACTTACAAGATGTTACTGCTAGATAAGATGTTCATTGCACCAGAACATCCATTCAGGAGACATGTATACATTACATATTTAGACATACAATAAAGCTGTCTATGTCATTAATTAGTCCATCTATATATTCTACCGATGCTACTTCTTTTTCTATATGCAAAGTGGATGTTTTTAATATGTTAATTATAATTCCAAATTTATATCAGTTTTACAAATAATATATAATATATATAAACTAAAAAAATTAATAAAATTGAGGTAGATATTTCATTCGACTCTCAGTTTGTCTATGTAATAGAATTATATAATATACATTTTTACAGCCTCAACAATTCCTTTTCGATGCAAAATAATATTTGTATTTCATATATCCAAGTCAGATTTTTTTGCTAAAAATTGTACCAATATCTTTTTTATAGATTGCTTTTTATAAGGAACCATTTTTTGAAAATGTTATGCCTAAAATTTTAATAGCAACGTTGTTATTATTGAGTCACAGTTGAGCAGTGCCAGATCTAAGGGGGGCAAAGTGGGACAATTGTCTCGGGCCGCCCACATTTACGGGCCCCCACAATTCTATGTCATACTAATATTTTATCCCGGACTGAGCCAACCAGTTCCTGGGCTGAATGGGCGAGGATTGGGGCCCTTGGCAGTAAGGGATATTAGGGGGCCTGGGACTGGCGGAAACCCTACAGGCACTCAAGGGGGCGGAGTACATTCTAGTATGATCCGCGGTTAGTACGAACAATTTGAACAAACAACAATTGGGCCCCGCACAATTGGTTTGTCCCGGGCCCCCACAAGGTTAATCCGGCACTGCAGTTGAAGAAGGATTCGATAAGACAACAGAACATGGGTACATGATCTTTAAGAGGTATTAACAATCGGAAAAAAACATGTACATAACACAGTTTTTTTTTATGTGGGAAACAATCACTGGGTTTATCCGAAAAACCCATCGTTTCAAAAATATACACTTTGCATAAATAAATTGATGTAGCATTGGTGGAATACACATATTGACTTTTGTAATTAATCACATAGACAGCTCTGAACTACTTTTGATAACTTTAAATTGTTCTGGGCCGGCCGCAATGAAATCGCCCAAAACAGCATTACATTCAGAACTCCGTGCCATATTTCACAGTAAATCTAATTTACAATTGGAAATATTTAGGAACGATAAACCATGTAGAAGAATGAAAATTGATAAAACGAGACTAACAGCTAACAAAAGTACCGTATATCTGTATGAATGTATTCCTGGTGTGTACATATGTTTTCTATACTACATGTATTATTTGTAGTATACAACTATGTCTAAATATGCATGTATTCATGGTGTCCCAAATGAACGGTTTGATGCAATTAACATCTTATCTAGTACAATATCTTGTAAGTAAACCGTAAGTAAGTCTTGATAGCATTACACTGCAAATAAATTTCGGATTTCAACTCCTTTTTTCACCAAGGTCGCATTAGTCTTAACTCAGAATAATTTTCGACCGATTTTGGAAGACATTCCCGTAAATATCTATGTCAAGGAGAACACATAAATGTTTTGAATCATACATTATTATATCTTCATATGGACTAATTTATTATCTAATTGTCTGCATTCCAGAGAGTCATCCAGTTTTATACTTTCATTTTCAATATTTAGAATAATTGGAAAAACTTAACAGTTTTTTTCTTTTCATTTCCTATAAGGAATGATTCATCGCAAGGTTTTTCGTCGTCTCTTCAAGCCAAGCAGAGATAAGCAATTTGAATGGTTGATTGGTCATAGTGTGAAACAAAATATGACCCTCGTCACCAGTTTGTCACCTTTGAACCAGTCTTAAGCCAAGTTTGTTCCATTTTTGGCACTTTTAAGTGATATTTGTGGCTTTCTGGCCTGGTTAGCTAGTTTTTAGGCTTTGCTTCAGCTATAGACTCAATCTCCATTATGAGACCAAAAAATTGACCTTTGTCAATTTTGAAACAGTCTTAAGCAAGGTTTGTTCAACCTTTGTCGCTCTTAAGTTATATCTTTGGTTTCCTGACTCGGTAAGCTAGTTTTCAGGATTTGTTTCAGCTATAGACTCTAAATTCTAATTATGGTCACAAATTAGTGCTAATTAATTAGCTCTTAAGTAACATTAGTACAACATTTTATGCTCTTAAGTCGTGAATTTTGTGAAGTGAAACTCATAGAAATGTTTTCCAAACAAAAATAATCTTGGACAAGACAATTTAATCAAATCCACTCAAACCCTATTACGAGACCCAAAAATTGACCTTTGACCTTTATCACCTTTGAAGCATTCTTAAGCAAGGTTTGTTCAACTTTTGTCGCTCTTAAGTTATATTTTTGGTTTCCTGGCTTGGTAAGCTAGTTTTTAGGCTTTGTTTCAGTTATGGACTCTAAATTTTGATTAGTCACTAATTAGTGACCTTTGACCTTTGTCACCTTTGAACCAGTCTTAAGCAAGGTTTGTTCAACTTTTGTCGCTCTTAAGTGATATTTTTGGTTTCATATCTTGGTTAGCTAGCTTTTAGGCTTTGTTTCAATCATGGACTCTAAATTTTAATTACGGCCACTAATTAATGCTAATTAATTAAGCTCTTAAGTAGCATTAGCACAACATTTTATGATCTTAAGTCATTTATTCTGTGTTAAAGTGCTAAGTATGAAATCCTTGCAAGAAAATTGTGGATGGACATTTAATTTTAACTCCCATTAAATTTAAGGGGGTTAGGGGGAGCGCTCCCAGGTATACGCACAGGTTACAAAACTTAAGACTTGCCTTTCCATAATGATCTAGGGTTCAAATATGTGTTGCAAACCTCAAACCTTTTGGACTCAATATTTTGATTAAACCTCGCTGGGCTCCCGGACTATTAATACGTTTCAAAATTTACCAAGTAAACTAAGTGTTTTCGAGTCATTTCGCCGATTTAAGAATTAAATCTGATCTCAAGCGGAGCTTATTGCAGACAGACAGCGTTAAATTAGTAGGCCTATATATCAATAGACTAAGCTATTGTCAATTATTATTTAACATATAATAACTTTATACGTCATAAATACAAGCCGGGTATATCTGTCAATAAGGGTAATCGAGTACAACTCGTCGTGAGAGAGAGAGAGAGAGAGAGAGAGAGAGAGAGAGAGAGAGAGAGAGAGAGAGAGAGAGAGAGAGAGAGAGAGAGAGAGAGAGAGAGAGAGAAGCAGGGGCGGATCTAGGAATTTTGAAAAGGTGGGGCGCCGCAAAATGAGGGCACTTACTGCGGTTACGGGGCACGCCGCTGCGAGGGGGTCGAGGGGGGGGGGGTCCCCCAAGACAATTATCCGTCATTTCCTTGCATCTGTAGACATTCCAAGAGCTATTTGGCTGATATTTTCGTCTAAGTAAACGTTCGGAGAGGACATATTTGGGTCTAAAAAGGGGCACTTTCAGCAGTAAAAAAGGGCACTGTCGAAAATTGGGGGGGGGGGGGCCTCACGCCCCCACTGGATCCGCCTCTGGAAAGAGAGAGAGAGAGAGACTGCTGGGCACTCGGCTCACCTGTCAGGTCATTGACCAAGGTCCACACAAGAACGTGCCACACAAAATTTTGAAAATTGACAACCGCAAAACCATTTTCCAAGCATTTCAGACCAAAGCTTTCTATCTTTTCTTTCTCCTGCCCTGTGTCCTGTCCTCTCCTTCCTTCTTTCCTTTCTTTCCTCCCCCTCTCCTTTCTTTCTCTTTTCTTTTTTTCTTTTATAAAGTGGGGTTTAACAGCCACTCGATACAAACCATTTCATTTCGGGTCTAACGCACGGTTCAATTTTATTTCAATAATTCGGTAGCGCGTACGGGTTTTTAATTGAATATTCCCATTTAATCCTCTATAAGTTGTTTATTACCAGTATTCAGTGTATAATATCACGTGGGTCGTATATAGGTGTTGAGAACAATAAAACAGATTTGTCAATGTTTAGTTCTATTAAAGCATTTAATATATACAATAATATAAGTAATAAGTATATTAATGTAGGTTCGTATTATGACCCTGTCTCTATTGTTGTCTCTAATATATATATAAATAAATCTGCTTCAATGGCATTTTTAGGAACTGAACTAGAACTACACAGGTCAAAATTCTATTGAATACAATAACTGTTTATTGACTAGCGTTTTGACTCGATCATCCAGTCATTATCAAATAAACAGGGTACGAATGATTAGCATGTGCGCGTTATATCATAAGGTCCGTCATTGAGTCAAATAGCTTCGATTCCTCAGCCGTACGTGACAAGGGGTAGGGTCGCCTATCCAACCTTGAGCGTTTTCTCCGGATGCTCCGATTTCCTTCCACTGCTAAAAACCCCTACGCGCAAGTGGATTATTGAAATAAAACTGAACCGTATGTTAGTCCCGAAATGACCTAGTTTGTGTCGAGTGGACGTTAAACCCCATTTCTCTCTCTATCTCACGCTATGAGATTGATGTAGTACTCGACCTAATTTTAATGATTATGAATTATGAGACATACTTTCAAGTAAGCCGATGACAGTTCAATCTACACGTCACTTGACTTATCCGTACCAATTATCAACCTAATCAATCAAGCGTCAACCAGTTATTAAGTCCAGGAATTCACCTACACATAATCGTTAATGAACTAGCTAAAGACTTTATCAAAGGGGTGTTAAGGTAGAGAAGATAAAGAGCTGTCAGTTCTCATTATAAAAGTTAAAAAAACTTGATGAAGTAAATGAAATATGCTAAAATTTTAAGTCAAATTGACCTACTCTGAACCGAGATAATAGCGATTCAATTTTAGCCGTAGCCTAGATCATCATTACTTAAAGAGACAATAACACTCTTGCTGGCTGGGCAGGTCCAGAAAATAAATAATAGTCTTATTCTAGGTACTACTACTAGATGTTTAGTTTTCCTACCTGTTGTGTAAATTATCCATTACATCATATTTTACTTGTCCAGAGGGTTCGAAAATATTTTAAAACCCAAGTCACGTTTGAAAAGGTTTACGTTAGACTTTTCAAATCATTAAGTTGAATTTTTTCAATTTTTTAAATTAGGTGTGTTCAGATGAAATTTGTATCATCAATTAATTGGAATATTGTAAAATAATACAATTTGTTGACCAGAATAAAGATTGGGACATATTATTCAGTTACAACAAGAGTGTTATTGGGGCTTTAAGTCGCATGCCAGTCTTCAATAAGCCCAATATGAGCAGCACAGTAGGACGTTAAACCCAATTTTTATTTCATTCTGACGACTCAGAAGGTCTATGTGGTGATTTTACAGAATATACGTGTGATTATGTTACTTCTTCAAGACTATTGACATTAATAAACAGTTATTATTATTCATTCTATATAGCACTTCATTCCGTGTGAGTGTCTGTAAGGGTTTTGGTAAATCATTTCACAGTAGCTATTCCACAGTAGCTGCTCTGGCGGAGGGATCATATTCAACGTTCTACCATTACTTGGGGGAGGGAGGTTGGATCATATTTTTAAGTTATTTTTTCAAAATGTATTTTAAAAAAGTCTTAAAATAGATGGTATCTATAAACGGCCCAATGCCCTACCTTGTTCTATTAATCCTGTAATTCACTTTTGCCAGTTGCCAAAAATATCATTTTCAACTTCAAATTCAAACGTTTGAAGATCGCTATGAAAATCCTCGCCTTCAATAATTGCATGCATTGTCAGAATATTGATAATATATCAATATTCTTGATATAGCAAGTATCTTTCTGCACAAACAATACCATTAAAACGACAACAATAACAACACGCATATAATATTGATGCCCAATATTATGTATCTAAGATATAATGCACCGGTTATTCCCGAAAGGGTAATCATACACTTAAACATGGCAAAAATCCGTCACAAAATCATTGACTTTACAAATATACGATAACAATGTCTCTGGACTGTGTCTAATGCTATACCAGGTTATCATTTTCCATCAACTATACCATTCAACCAGTATATAATATTTATATGCAGGATATTTCAAGCTTATTGTATCTAACAAATAACGCATAAACACTGCTGTGGTATACTAAATGGACCCAATTGGAGACCAGCAAGTAAGTGTACAGTTATTTACTTGACATTAAACAAGATAACTGTAAACCTTTCATTCGGGCTTTTGGATGCCCCATCCGATTTTTCACAGATTTGGTAATCAAATTATCGAGCGTAAATTTAATCATAATTATTTCATATTACACATACCAACTATATAATCTATTATTAAACTACGTTTTAAAGACTAGACTGAAATAAGTCAATGGACTTTTGAACACCCCGGTTGCTTTTCAAATATTAATGGGGCCGATGGGTGAGCGCAAACACAAGCATTTTTTGATATTACACGAAGTGCACGAATGTAACGCCAGCTCGTTATGAATTTAATAACACTAATTTTATAGGGTATAAAGGTTATTAGGCCTACTTAACTGAATTCAATAAAACAATTGTATAATTTACATGAGTATGTAATGTGTGTAACATCTGTTATTGAAATTCAATGTGCAGCCATTACATTTCATGCATATAATTTCAAGCTTGCATTTATAAAATGATAACGAGTAGGGTCGCCTGTCCAACCCCGTGGGTTTGTCGTCGGACCCTCCGGTTTCCTCCCACTGATAAAGACCCCCACAGGCAAGCGAATTATTGAAATAAAATTAAACCACATGTTAGTCCCAAAATGACCTAGTTTGTGTCGAGTCGAGTAGTATTCTCCTGTGGGGTATGGTTGACCTCGTTCGTCGAATTGCTTAATTACAAATGGCACTCGGCAGCATTCATGCACGCGATTCGTGTGACAATTTTTAAACTTTCATTTAAACTTTTTCATGGTAAGATAGCAACATTAATGGTGATTTAAATTGGCCAATGAGTCGTGTTTACAATGTCGGAGGCTGTGGATGATATCCAGTTAGAGACTCAAGTCCTTTAAGTACCACGTTACAACCAAAATCGTTGATAAGTGATCTCCGATTTTCTGCTCACGACCAAATTAGTAAATTCGATTTCGTTAATAGTATCCGTTTTATACCAGGTTGATTTATTTACAAGATAAAACCGCTGTTTTCTCACTACACAGAGAGCTCGTATCAGTTTTGCCCCCCCCCCCACCGGTTTTCTTTGGTATTTTCCATCGTGGGTTATTGATAAGGAATGGAGGCCCTGTCTACGAACAGCGACGAGGCTTTTTCGGGTGGTGCAATGTACGCATTGCCGTGCATGTAAAATAATTCTGAATAGTTGGAATTCGAATTAAAAGTAGGGTGTCTAGGCATTTCCTCATGTCGACACCAGAGATGATGTAGTGTTGAGTTTTCTTCTAGCTACGAACATTTGCATTCGTCGGTATAAATGAAATTTATTAGGTATCAACCTGTTGTAGGTTATTTTCCGGCTTCAAATGCTAGTAAATAAAAAGATTTTTATTCCGATTTCTACCTGAATAGGGATTGAGGAAAATACATAGCCTATATTAAACGCCTCTCCCTGTCAGATCCATGTATTTACATTTTAGAAATAAAGATTTATCATTCATTCGGGAAAGTAATAATACTATAAAGAAGTTCATACGACACGACAGGATTAGTGTTTGAAAGAAATAAAGACCGCTGCATGATCAAATAGATACTAAGTGTTGATAAAATAAATAAAAAGGGAATATGTATACATGCACTATATTCACTATTCAATTGGCGGTTTATGCTATGTAAATACCGGTGTAACATAATACAAGTATGCTGGAATATATGTAAACATCTGTTGAATATTATTCGCTTCAATTGTATATTATAATAATAAAACATAGGCGTATATATTTCCGTATATAATATCCAAAATTATAAACAAAAACAAATACATTATAAAACTAATTATAAAACTAGAGGAGTATATATGTATACGGAATATTCAAAGTCATAAACAAACTAAATACTATAAAACCAGAGGCGAATATATGTCATTTGTGTGTACAAAATTATAATTACAAACAACTTATTTTTTATATATATAAAACCAGAGGCGTATATAACACTATACAAATTTAATGTATTTTCCTGTTCCTATTACACGTGTAAATTTGATCACGTCCCTCAGCATAAACTGATCAAAATGTCATGTGATTATATATATGTGCTATGCAAGAGCTAAATCTGCCTGAAATGTTATCTGAATTATTAATTAGGCATTAATTAACGTTTAAGTTAAACCATTAGCAACTCTTGATGCAATCGTTAGTCTACGCTATTTAGTAGATTTGAATATCTTTTTAAACCGAAGTTGATATAAAAACTAAAAAAAAACAAAGTATGAACAATCCATAATTCTAAATGTCCTAAAAAAATAATCGGTAGCGGCAAAATAGTGTAATCAGCAAAAGGTTTGTTCACCAGGTACAAAATCCATGATTAACAGGTGTCCGGTAACTAGTATACAGGATTAACAGGTGGTAACAGGCCCGATAATTAGTATGTAGATTCGCCACTACATAATCCTAACGCTTCACATTTATTTCTTATTTGTAAAATTTTATACTTGATACATTATGGGAGATCAGATAACGAGTTAGTAGTTCTCACTACAAAAGTTAAAAACTAGATATTGTAAAGGCTTTTTGCTTAAAATTTCAGTGAAATTGATCCACTATGAACTTAGAACTAAGCGAATGAAAGTTCCGCTTAGCCTCGGTCATCATTACTAAAGTCAGTAAGACAAAACAAGTAGTCTCGGTTATCCATTTACTCGGTAAATCACGAAGGAAAATATTGCAACAAATCGAACTACAATCCAACAAAAATCTCATGTGGGGCCTCGACGTAGAGACTTGATTATGGTTTGGATAAGTTAATTAATGTCTAATAGTTTTTATAACCTTTCAGGCCTAAAGAAAGACCTACAATAAGTAGATTTTGCTCTTGCAAAATGCATGTTTAACAAATGTCGTCTGTAAATAGTGATTGTTATCCATACAACTGAGTTGCCCGGGTGAGGTGATGGATCCAACTTTATCAAGAAATAACTGAATGAGGATTATCAATAACTCATTTTTAAAATTTCCCTCATTGAGACTCAGTTTGCCCTCACCGGTCACATTTGTTTTTATTATCAGATTGTGTCCGTAGATTCCGGAGAATACACGATAATAAATGGCTTTTAATTATTTAAACCAACTGCTAATGGTTACATTACGAGCATGGGATAAACGTTAAGATCAAGTCCTATGTATGGTGGCTGTTAGCGGCCATTCTACATCGTCGACTTGTCGGGTTGTGAAGGCGACAAGTCGCGGCACGACAAAGCGAAATAATTTCATTTCGTCGACTTGTCGCTTTGTCGCTTTGTCGGGTTGTGAAGGCGACAAAGCGACAAGTCGACAAAATCAACCCGACAACGCGACAAACTAACCCGACAATCGTCGCCCTCATTTTGTCGGCTTGTCGGGTCAATTTTGTCGACTTGTCGCTTTGTCGCCTTCGACTTATTCACAACCCGACAAAGCGACAAGTCGACAAGCCGCCGAAATGCAATTATTTCGCTTTGTCGACTTGTCGCTTTGTCGCCTTCACAACCCGACAAAGCGACAAAGCGACAAGTCGACGAAATGCAATTATTTCGCTTTGTCGACTTGTCGCTTTGTCGCCTCGGAAGTCAATCACTGCGCATTGGCGAGCATTCTTCGGTTAAGTATGGAAGCCCAATCTCGACGAGGCGAGGGTGCATTTATTCAGCATTTGGTTTAGTTTTGCTACACCTGACCATTACACAGATAGGATTGAAAAATTCATTTGGTTAAATTTGCATTTAACGATCCATAAAATTAGGAATCTATATTTCAGAGGAGAGTCAGTTTTATATGTTGATATGTATTTTAATGTATGCTTTCAATATATCTATCGTAATTTAGAATTCCTTCGCATCTTCACTGATTACCATCAACAGCACAGTTTACCCAAATATATAATAATAATCAATCTACTAATATCCCAACTCAAATCATATATGTTTTTCGTCGTGTTTTTCTCTTGTCAGTGGTGCAGGAAGGTGGACCTGATAAGGTCAGTTTTTTAGTCGTTCGGATGGGACGAAAACCGACGTCCCGTGTACACATTTGCGTGCACATAAAAGATCTATTGGCAGTTGAAATTCGATATTAAAGTAGGCCGTAGCGCCCTTTCCGGACAAAAATTCGCTCATAGCACACTGTATGGCATAATGCCCGTCTTCCATTAGCCCAGGTTAGGCGCAGAAGAGTAGGACGTTTAACCCTATTTCATTTCAAGTGAATATATTGTTTATGGTGAGTATCCAAGACATGCGACCCGGATCAACCAATTGACCTAAAGGTGCACGAAGGTGGACCTGTTAAGGCCAGTTTTTAGTCGTTCGGATGGGACAAAAACCGACGTACCGTGTACGCTTTGGATGATCAATATGTTGTTTTATCCGTACATGTATATGATGAACTTAAACATAGAATAAGCGATCAGTATTCACAGGAATGGAATGAAGATCGGTCGAAATATTCAAAACTAAATTATTATAACCTTTTCAACATTGCCTTATCACAAAAAGAATATTTATCAAATCATAATTACTGTGTATCTCTATCCAAATTAAGATGTGTATCACATACGATACAATTAACAGAAATGATAGAATTTGTAAATTATGCAATTTAAATAACGTTGAAGACGAATATCATTTTTTACTTTGCTGTCCATTATATAAAGATTTAAGAGAACAGCTTATTCCTTTTTATTATAGAAATCACCCTTCACTCCAAAAATTTATAGACATTATGTCTTCCACATCACCAGTTATTTTAAACTGTTTGGAAAATATATACATTTATAATTTATTAAACGTTATTCTTCCCTAGAACTTTCATTCTTTTCTAACTTATTTTGTACTATTTGTATCATTAACACCTTTACATATTTACAAATTTATTCATTGTATTTGCTATAAGTAACTTTCAGCAATAAAGAATTACTTACTTACTTAATATACTATTTCGTTAATTACAAACTATATTGTTTTTATTAAAACTTATATACTTTTAATAAACAAACACAAACATTTTGGGGACAGACCACGTTTATTTAAACTATGACTTAGTTTATCAACCAAAGTACTTTTCTGCATCAATGAAGACAGGCATATGTTATGCCGTGTAGGCCTATTACGGGGTAAATTCTGTCAAGACAGCGGCGATACGGCCGGGGTACTTTTTTCTGCCAACATATTATTTTAAACTATTTTTCGACACCAATGCAGTGTGCTATTAAGGAAAGTTTGCCCAGACAGCAACTCCACGGCTTACGCTTATTTGAAAAAATTCCAACGGACAAAGGTTCCATTACCTGCACGTCACCGTACATTAGACATATAATAATAATAATTTATTTACTATATTTGCCTATAGTACAATCACATATATTTGATAATGATACAATATAAATACAATCATAAAGTCTTGGCCTTTGACTAGTTCATATACAATATAATAATCAAGAAAATATAATAGTGTACAATTATATCACTGTTTTCCATAACTGTCAATATACCATTTAATAAAACATTTTAAATATATAATATAACTAGAAATAAAAAGAACAATTTGATACGAAAGTATATTACACAATCAGATATATTTTAATATTTAAGTATTTCGTTTCTGATTTCCATTCCCTTTGAAATGTAGATAGACAAATTTCGAATAAGAACCGGATCGTTTGAAGTAAATAAAGATATACGATTACATTCATTTGGGGAAGCAATTAGCCATCGAGGTAAAAAATTATTTCTTATATCATTTAAAATTGGACATTTTAACATAAAGTGAATCTCATCACCGATTTCATTTAAATTACATATTTTACAAACACGGTTTTCCCTTATTGGGGAAGCCATGCTTGACGCAGACCTTCTGGTTAGTGAGCCAGTCATACAGTTACCGTCAAGGAGATTTGAAATTGGAATGTGGCCAAGAAAAAGCTTTAGAGTATTCTGTAAAGAAAACTTGCCTATAAACATCCTAAGAAGAAAGGATTTAAATTTTAAATATTTTTTAATGTAGCAAAGCTAGCAAATTCTATTCTAAATTACGATAGTTATATTGAAAGCATACATTAAAATACATATCAACATATAAAACTGACTCTCCTCTGAAATATAGATTCCTAATTTTATGGGTCGTTAAATGCAAATTTAACCAAATGAATTTTTCAATCCTATCTGTGTAATGGTCAGGTGTAGCAAAACTAAACCAAATGCTGAATAAATGCACCCTCGCCTCGTCGAGATTGGGCTTCCATACTTAACCGAAGAATGCTCGCCAATGCGCAGTGATTGACTACCGAGGCGACAAAGCGACAAGTCGACAAAGCGAAATAATTGCATTTCGTCGACTTGTCGCTTTGTCGCTTTGTCGGGTTGTGAAGGCGACAAAGCGACAAGGCGACAAAGCGAAATAATTGCATTTCGTCGCTTTGTCGACTTGTCGCTTTGTCGGGTTGTGAATAAGTCGAAGGCGACAAAGCGACAAGTCGACAAAATTGACCCGACAAGTCGACAAAATGAGGGCGACGATTGTCGGGTTAGTTTGTCGCGTTGTCGGGTTGATTTTGTCGACTTGTCGCTTTGTCGCCTTCACAACCCGACAAAGCGACAAAGCGACAAAGCGACAAGTCGACGAAATGCAATTATTTCGCTTTGTCGTGCCGCGACTTGTCGCCTTCACAACCCGACAAGTCGACGATGTAGAATGGCCGCTAACAGCCACCATACCTATGTACACATCATTAACATGCCCAACAACGTTATTATCACATTGACATTTAAAAACTCCCGGACTTGATGGCCTCTCAATAGAATTTATGTTAGCTTTGGCTTTTAATATGTTTTATTATTTATCAAGTCACAAGTCAGCGTAGCGTTATTTATGTACATGTAGTGATTATTATCTTTTGATTAATACACTGTTACTACATACGATGTTCGTCAAACAGGGGATATAAAAAATAACCCAGTTTGATTGTGGTTAATTAACACAACACGCAACCAAATTAAAGGGAAATGAAATGAAATGGGTATAAAGTCCTACTTTCCTGCATTGACTGACGTATGGAATAAATGAAATGAAAAGAAAGGGAGTTTAGCGTCCTACTGGCCTGCTCCGTACTGGGTTAATTCTCTATATACTAGTCTGCTATGAGGGAATTTTGCCCGGACAGCGGCACTACTGCCCACTCTTAAGTATGTTTATTTGTACGCTTAATAATTAATTCCACCAACCTTAGAAAAGAAGATGGCGCGTCCAATATCCCAAATGGAAACTGTACAAATGAAATGAAACGGCGCTTAACGTCCGCTGACTGGGCTAATGAAGGCGGTTCCGTGGTTAAAGGGGCTTTATGTTAAATGAAGGTGAACGTCTCGTCAATTCTATACTCCGGTCATTGCTATCCTTTAGCTTCATATGGTCACATGTTCAATGCAAAAACAGGGAACGGGGGTACTGTATCCGAAACACTAGGCAATACATTACATCTCGGGAATAAGTCACATACAGGATAAGAACAACCTGTCTGTAGTGGTTTATTTCTTTTTCTATTGCCAAGTGTACAAAGCTTTAAAGTATGTGTGGGGGGGGGGCAACGTTTTGTTTGAATAATAATACATATCGATTCGATCACGTGTTATTGTTTTAGGGTCGCGGATCATAAGGAGAAGGATTTTGAATCCCAACTTCAATGTTGTGAAAGTTTAAAGTTGAATCTCTAACGTAGTTCTTGGCTTCGCTACCGGTGTTGGCAGCGAAAGGTCCTTAGTGTGGCACAGGACGTAGGGTCTGGCAAGGAGTAATATTATAATTCGAAATACAGTTGTTTTGAATGCAGCTATGACAGGAGTGGTGCCAGACAGGGTAAGCTTACTCTTCCGGACACATGTTACCGCTGTTTGTCGTGTATTTTGTACACGGTGAACAGTCCATTTGCCGATTACACTTTTTTGCCTCGACCGTTTTTTCATGACTTCGAATTTTGTCTAATGGTTTGGATTGTTCTTTCTTGGTTTAATCTTAGTTATTGTAACATGGTTGTTAGGGCAAACATTCCTTCATAGCACACTGCATGCAGTATATGTATCTTCAACACTCTTTTTATTTCAATTCATTTTATTTTAAATAGCTTGATCGAAAGTTTATGCCGAACACATTAAACTTTTAATCGTTACCGGGAAACAGTGCGACTTTTAACCTGCTTGATCTGGGAGTGTAGCTGATATACTAATCAAATTTTCATTCATTTAATATCATTTCAACTTTTCTCTGCCGGTTGGTTATGTTTTTTCAGTAATAAACCTTGCAGTCTGTGTCATGTTTTGATAGCTATCCGTATTAATACGTTGATGATCATGTAGATTACACTATCTCTAAAGGTTATCGTCAGATATCATCTCGAATAAAATGGAATACATAAATACAAATTATATGAAATGGTGTTTTAGCGTTTTATTTTTACTGCACTAACTGGGATAATGAACACAATGGCTGCTAACCTTGAGTTCCGTCTTCGCGGGGAAGGGGGAGGGGGTGGATGGCCGAATTGTTAGGACGTGTGGGCTGTCACTGAGTCAACTAGCGTAATTTCGATTCCCCTATACGTGTCAAGGAGTAGGGTCGCCTGTCCAACCCCGTAGGTTTTCCCCTGGACCTCGTGTTTAATTCCCACTACTAAAGACCCCACCCTACGCGCAAGCGAATTATTGAACCATGTGTTAGTCCCAAAATTACCTAGTTTGTGTCGAGTAGACGTTGAACCCCGCCCGTCTTCGCATTCTGCATTGACTGCAAAAGTTCATCTAGATTTTTTTTCCGGTGTGGTGCCTCCTTGTGAGTGGTGCACAACCCACTTCCGTAAGGTGCCCCACAGATTAACAGCAGCAGGAATATATTGATTAACATCGATTGGTTATAAACAAACATCGTCGACACTAATCCGTACACAATAATACAGCGATACTAGATTAATTCATCAATAACAATTGTTCGACATGAGTTGTAATTGTGATTCAGATTGTCCAGTCAGTGAGTAACGGTCAGTAGTGGTCAATCACACCTCTACAGCTATCAGATCGAAGTGTATTACCGCCAAGGTCGGATATAGACCGTAAATGTACCGTTATCGATAAAATCGAATAACAGTAACAGCTGAAGTATTTCATCATAAATATTGAATATACCAAAGACGGTTTAGAATGTACCTGCGCCAGTGTTTGTAGATCATATTCTGTAGGGGTGGATCCAGCTCTTGGTATGCGTTTGTGTGTGGGGTGGGAGGGGGGTCGCCTTCCTCTGCTATTGACTCAAAACCCGAGGAACCGTGTACACAATGGCTTGCACGTATAAGATCCCTGGGTATTTGGAATTCGATTGAAGTGTAGGTCATGGTGCCGCTGCCCGGGCAAAATTTCCATGGAGTATTGCCGTTTTCATTGCCCGAGTTGGAGCAGTATAGTAGAACGTTACACCCCATAACTATAATGGTTTAAAAATCGCTTCTATGCGTTTTTCGACAAAGTATTGACAACGGTATAAAAAAACCTACCTACTGTACAATTCAGGGGCCTATTTCACGAAATTTTAACTAAGATAAGATCCCAATTTTAGTAATTTGATTGGATAATATTAGATTGATTTTAGTGCTTAGCCAATCAAAATTGAAGTATCTACTAAAATTGGATTTTATCTTAAGTTAAAATTTCGTGAAACAGGGCCCAGACCAGCGTGGACCCAGATCATTGTAACGACACATTGATTGCGCTGCACAGTAAAATATTTTCATTGTCGCTACGCACCCAACAAACGTATCTGATAACATTGAAAAATAACAAGCAGAATTGAGTTTGGATCGTCTATACTGGCCATGTCGATATCAGGGGCTAATTATTGCACCCGTATTCAAATGCAAAGTTCTCAGTTCTGGTATTGTTACCTCTTCGTTATAAGAATGTTGACAAGCCATCTATGATCAAGTGGTGATCGTTTTTACAACGTGTTATTGCTGTTTCACCAATACAGTAGGGAGGGCATATTATATCCATGAGAGAGAGAGGGGGGGGGAGAGAGAGGGGGGAGAGAGAGGGGGGGGGGGTAACATCTACAAACTAGGTCGATTTTATTTCAATAATTCGCTTGTAGACCCGACGAAGTTGACACGACACGAAGTTGACATTTCACGTATGTCAAATTGTAATGATACCTATTATGCAGTGAAAATATGCCTCCCAACGATAAATAATCGTGTGATCTGTTTGTACAAAAACTGGTTAATATGATTACTGTGGTTAATAAAATGGATATTGAATGCAATGGATTCCTAACTCAAGTTAAGATGAAACATATGTTGTTATTAGATCAATAATTTACATAGAAAAACATGCTCCACTTACATATCGCATGTTCTAATACTCATTCCTTACTTACTGATGATAAATTCAAAAATCTTAACTATTACCGTGTACATAGAAGATATTCTAGTATTCACACGTTACTGATAAATTAAAAAATCGTAACAACTATTAGCGTGTACATGGAACATTTTAGTATTCAGAGCCGTATGTAGGATATTAAACGTGGGGGTGCAGCAGAGTGGTTGGGCGCCAATATAAATACTTAAAGGGCAACTACCACCTAATGGTTTGGCAAATACCACGTTCTGGTAAACTATCAACTATCACCATTTTTTGGTTAACCCTTAAAGGACAAGCATCACCTACATATAATACGTTCTTGTAAACCATTAACTATGCACTACACTAGTACCTTTATGCCATATTTTAGTAAATTCTTAAAGGGCAACCACCATCTACATATACCATACACGTCTTAAAGGGGAACTGTCACCTACATATAAATCGTTCTTGTAAAACCATCAACTAATACCACCTTTACTCCATGTTTTAGTAAACTCTTAAAGCGAGAATTTCATATTTTCTTAGAAAGTCAAAACTTAATTATTCCTTTGTCTTTTGCTCAATAGGTTGTCAACTCACTATTTTATGATCATAGGCATTATTTCCCACTCTTATAAATCATTAACACTGGAAATGATAACACAATTACCACCTTGTTTTTCTATTCCCCTGTGCAATAATTATCTTCAAACGTTTGAATTTGAAGTTGAAAATGACATTTTTGTCAATTTCTCAACTGGCAATAGTGAATTATAGGATTAATAGGATTATTCTTTAACAAGGTAGGACTGTTTATAGATACAATCTATTTTGAGGCTTTATTTTAATACATTTTAAAAATATTACTTAAAAATATGAAATTACCGCTTTAAAGGGCAATTACAATCTACATCTACTAACTACCATAACATTAAATATACCATATTGTCGTAAACTATCAACCATAATGTTACATATACCGTGTTCTTGTAAACTTCAAAGGATCTTTCACGTGCACGTCAACAATTTTAAGTTACCCCTTGAACCGCTGACAAGGGGGAACCACGCCGGAAAATCCTGATAAACCTTGTCGGGCAAAGCAGGGATTGTACATGGAACTTCGAGCCAGCGTTTTACTCACTGAACCACCGTGGATCATTGTCAAGCTATAGATGACACGTATCGCCCGCCCGCTATATCGACATTAGCCAGTATTGTATAAACGACCATCTAAGTTCTTATAAAATCGAAACACGTTCATCACATCCGGGTGTGATGTAAGATATGTTTATAAAATAAAAGCTAAAGATAACATTAGTTCACTTTCTTCCCATTGTTCACACAGAGGACTACCTACTTTCATAGTAGATCTCGACACTGAATGGCCGCCATTTTAAAATATTACCATACTATTTTGTAGTTTTGTTTTTGTTCTAATCCTCTTTACATTTTCGGGGGGTCGGATGGCCGAATTGTTAGCATGTATATAGGTAGGGGATAGGATGGCTGGTCGAATCGTTAGTACGTGCGCACTGTATCAATAAGGTCTTTCATTGGGTCTACTGCCCTGGTTTCGATTCTCCGGTTGTACACAACAAGGAGTTCGGTCGCCTGTCCAACCTCGTGACTTACATCTAAACGCGTTAGCGAATTACTGAAATATAACTGAGCCATATGTTTAGTCCCGTAATGACCTAGTTTGTGTCGAGTGGACGTTTAAATCCATTCCCTCTCTCTCTTTTGATATTTTCCATACATACAAAGACTAAATAAACACTTTCGATTTTATTAAATGGAAGCAGAATAAAAACTTCTCAAAATTCTCCAAGTTTTAAAATGTCGATTAATTAGCTTCGAGTCTGTTCTGAAGCGGAGGTAATAGGGTAAGTTTCGTATGGTGTCTTCCATGTACGTCTATTTGTTTGTTATCTTTTCACACTGACTGTTTTATTTTATACAAAGCCATGTGTAACGTTAATAAGTATTGTACAGGGTGATTGTAGTGAATTTGTTTAACCTGCTGTGCAAATTAATGCACGGAGAGTGATCTTGGTGCATTTGTGAGCTTGCCGTGCAATTTAAAGATAAGACCTTCCGGTTTTCTAAAAACAAAACCAAAAAAAATCTTTCTTTTTGTAAATAATTGAATAAATATAGCGCAGCTGGTATGTCCATCTGGTATCTGAAAAAGAATAGGGTCGTCTGTCTAACTTCGTGCGTTTTCGCCCGGTCTGCTGTCTCTCTCTCTCTCTCTCTCTCTCTCTCTCTCTCTCTCTCTCTCTCTCTCTCTCTCTCTCTCTCTCTCTCTCTCTCTCTCTTAATGAATAGAAATTATGAATTAAACACATTCTATCCTGTCGCACCCATTAAAGTTAATTATTTCAATCACATTTCATATTGTTTTTCGATATGTGCAAAAAAAAAAAACAAAACCTGAAAAACTCCGTAATGAAATTATAATCTTGTTTGTATTAGATTGAATTTTGTTTAGTTTAGCAAAAGGTAAACATTTCGAGCGAGTTAACATCTATTTTATAAACTTCGCGACACGTGCATAGCAGGTATTCTACTAGTTAATTCATACCCTTCGAAGCAGTGGCATGGAGAGGAGTGGCATGGAAAGGAGTGGCATGGAAAGGAGTGGCATGGAGAGGTCGTTGAGATGGTTGGGGGACGGGTGGGGGGTCCACTTTAGGGTGTCTTCAATCAAAGAGTGAATAAGAATCAAAAGTAAAATTGTTTTTTTTTAAATTTGAAATTACTGCCTGCTCTTAACTTTCCTGTACTGTGAACCACGATGGCTCAATGAGTAGGACGTTGGCTAGTGATCCTCAATGTCATGCGTTCAATCCCTGCGCTTGCCGAGAAAGTTCATCAGGATTCCTTGGCGTGGTTCCTCCTTGTCAGTGGTGTAAGCAAGGGTCAACGCATTGTGTTCGGATGATACGGAAAACAGGAGTCTTGCGCACGTAAAAGATCCCTTGACAGTTTGAATTCGAAACAAGCGTAAGCCATAGCGCAACTGTCCGGGCAATGCATGGCGTATGCCCGTTTTCATTATCCCAGTAGGAGCAGAGCAGTAGGACGTTAAACCCCATTTCATTTGTTTTCCTGTACAGGCTTAATATGAAGACAAAGTTTATTTCATGGTGTCTTACTTTCTCGAATTTTAAGTACTAAGCCCTAGTACTAGGTATACGACTAATAAGTTGGCTTCGGGGAATTCGATATAAGAGTAGGCCGTAGCGCCGCTTCCCGGGCAAAATTTCCCACATAGCACACTGTATGGCGTATGCCCGTCTTACATCAGCCCAGGTTAGGTGCAGAAGAGTAGGGCGTTAAACCCCATTTCTTTTCACCTAGGCACGCTACTGCTAAGTTATTAAACATTTAAAAACTCAATTAAGTAAGTTTTAAATACTTACCTTATAATGTGTGTTTACTCCTAATCCTTATACTTCACAAAACATTTATAAATAAACTTTACTCGCGTTAAATCCCTTTAACCACTGACTGTGGTGGTTGGTAAAGCCTTTTAAATTATATTACATGAAGCAATCACAAAAATGTATAAGATCTTGTAATTAATGAACTTTTCATAAACACGGCACTTAAATCGCTTGAAGCGGAACAAAGCAGTCAAAATATTTTAATGTCGCAAATTATTTCCATAATAACGCTGATAAAACATTGAATAGACCATAACATTATCCATGGATATAGAACACATTATTACGTCGAAACAGGTGCGCGTGTGTAGGTATGTAAAACGTATGTATATATATATAATAGCCTCTTGGTAGAGTCAAGCTTGAAGCAATAACATGGGCTATGTAACGTACTACTACAGCCCCATACTAGAGACTACATACAACGTTTTACTATATAACTCCGAATCACTCGGCCACTTTTATTGGAGCTTCGAAAAATCAATAGAATGATCTCGCTTACTCGTAGACGTCATACTCTCGTCTGCTCACAATACGGACTATTAAATATACCGTTAACCACATATTTGAAGCCAGCAACTCTAGGCTATTATCAAATATCCCTTTCTTTCTGTTTCTAAGGCGCATCTCACAGCAAGATCTGTTTCTGTATTTGTCCTCTGATTTTTATTCAATAAAACAGATATGGTCGTCCCTGACACGTGAAATATTATAAGAAAACTTGATTGGGGTGAATAACGTCATACTACGTGCGTAAAGAAATAAGTTAGGATTGTAAATTCGAATCAAATGAATATCTACTAAATGAAATTAACGATCGTATTTGTCAATCTTCCGATGTTTGCTTTTAACTGTGGGAATTAATCTCCAAACAAATCTCAATATAAAGCAGAAAGATAAACTATTACTTTAATATGGCCTAGTTATCCCATGCCCTGCCCATTAAGAATAAACAATATAAACCACCGACGTCATCGACTTTAAAGGAGCTAAACTTATTTTTATTTTCCATAAAATTCCAACCTAAAAGCACGAATTACAATTCAATATTGGTCCATTCCAATCAATATAGGACCCTAATCTCCGAGACTTATTGATTATTTCGCGTAATTCATCAAACATAATTGATTCGAAATTACAATGAAAATTTAAATAAAAGAATATAAATCACTTTATAGGCCTATATAATCATATTACTGTAAAATGTTCTTTTAGACCCATTTTCATCTACATTAAGGCCCTAAAAGGATAGAGCAATACCCCATTTAAAAGCAGTCTTCCAGACGAAAGAGCAAATATGTACCTAATTCATACAAATTAAATGAAATGAAAGGGGTTTGAAATAGCTGTTGCCTAATCCCTATTCAGAATATATTCAGATGCAATCTTAACAAAATAGTTTTTAAAAATTGAATTTGGGTTTAATGTTCTACTTTTCTGCGTCGACTAAGACGATGAATAGGGGCATACAAGCCGCGCATGCAGTGCGCTACAAGGGGGGATTTTGTCCGGACAGAGACGCAGTGGCTTATTCAAATTATTTTACGAAGAGGGGGGTTGGGATGGCCTAGTGGTCTAGAGTGTCGCGCTTCGACCTCTAGCTGACCGGTCACCTCTGGCTTGCGACTGTGGTTTCGAGCCCTGGTGTGAGCGCATGTGGCATGGAGATAGGGGCGCCTTCTCAACCTCGTGGGTTTCCTCCGGGCACTCCGGTTTCCTTCCACTGCTAAAGACCCCTACGCGCAAGCGAATTATTGAAATAAAGTGAAACCATGTGTTAGTCCCAAAATGACATAGTTTGTGTCGAGTGGACGTTAAACCCCATTTCTCTCTCTCTCTCTCTCTCTCTCTCTCTCTCTCTCTCTCTATTTTACGAAGAAGCCAAATTGTATACGCATGACCTTGGTTTTTCGTTCCATCCAAAGGACTAGACGCCCTTCCTTGGCATTCCTCCACTCTGTACCACTGAAAAGTTGAATCAACGCCGAACTGTCTCACTCGCGGTTCCCCTTTGTCAGTGGTACAGGGTGGAGGGCCTGATAAGGGACAACGTATACTCGTTGGGGTGGGACACAAAACCGAGGTCCCATGTACACATCGACGTGCACGTAGTGTCATTGCCCGGGCGCATTGTTCCTTACAGCACACATGGCGCATGCCTGTCTTCATTAGCCCATTCGGTGCACGAAAATCTGGACTAAAACTGCATTTAATTTACTTTGTCTTTTTTTTCTATTGTGTTTTTCTAGATACTGTCTAAATAACAAATCCCCCTGCACGTGACTGATGTGGTTTCAATTCCTCGTTTGTACGTGACAAGGAATGGGGTCACCTGTCCAACATCGTGGGGTTCCCTGGTTTCCCCAGACTGCTAAAGACCCCTGTGCGCAAGCTTATTATTGAAATAAAATTGAACCATGTGTTAGTCCCGAAATTACCTAGTTTAAGTTATTACTCTCGATCTCCTTGTAACAAATCTGTTTCGGACATGGCCCGTGACTAATTTGAACGATTTCACGTGAGAAAAAAAGGATGGGCTCTTTTCAGTATCGATCAAATTCCAAATGATTTTTCTCTTTATAAAGGCCAATGTTTTGTTATTCAATGTGTTTTTTGTCGAGGATATGTATTATGATCATCAGGGGCGTAGCCGTGAAATATATATTGGGGGGGTCCGCAACGGGGTGGGGGGTACCCCCATAAATTTTGTTTAAAGTCTCAGTCTTCTGTTAACATCACACCAACAGGGGCGAAGCCGTGAAATATATATTGGGGGGGGGGGGTCCGCAACGGGGTGGGGGGTACCCCCATAAATTTTGTTTAAAGTATCAGTCTTCTGTTAACATCACACCAATAGGCCTACAATGTTTATCATGTTTACAGACATTAGCACCGGTCTTCCCCGAGAGGCGAAGAAGCGTGGCTTACTTACCCCCACCTAAGAAAATTTTGGAATATTTGACGGCTGCAAACACTTTTTCCTGCTATTTCAGTCCATGAACAAAGCAATTTCAAAGTGGCCTGATATAGCCTAATTAAGGTGGCTTGCTGACTCGAATTCCAATCACTCGTTTACACCCACGAAGACGGGACCCTTGGGAGAAAATTTTGAAAATTGACCTGCCGCATACACGTTTTCCTGCTATTCCAGCCTGTAGTCTGTGAATACAACAACTTCAATTTGTTCCAATATAGCCTACCTGGCTTCCCAGAACCAATCAATCGTCGCGGGCTATGGGAGACTCACCGTCTCGGAGAAAATTTTGAAAATTTAACCACCGCAAATGCGTTTTCTGCTATTCTAGCCCGTGTGAGCAAGTGCAAAAGTATCCAATGGTTCTGTAACCGAAATCCCACTCTGAATTTCAACCATCCGATCACACTGTTGCAGTTGCATTCACAAAGTAGAGTGGCCCCAGACAAAATGTTTTAATCAATAGTCAACGCAGTACAAATTCGTGGTATTCAATTAAAAGAAAAGTGAAATAGGTGTTTTATTAGGACTCGATGACAGTTAGGGAAGAAAAACTAGAAATGCCCGAAGCAGGTTTACGGGCTGCGGCCAGTTTTCTTCGACCCCTCAAGAAAATTTTGGAATATTTGATGGCCACAAACGCGTTTTACTGCTATTCCAGTCCTAAAATTAGTGTTTTATTAGATTTCGGGCACTTTACTTTGCCAAATTTTGGGGGGTCCAAGTATATTCAGACCCCCCCAGGAAAACAATTGGGGGGGTCCGACCCCCCCGGACCCCCCCATGTGTGACGCCCATGATGATCATAAATAACGTCCATTGAAGCGTGTAAGTATTATGATACTACCAAGCGCGAGCTAGTTTAGATTTATATCAATGATTGGACCATTAAAGATCGGGAGCCGGGGTTTGTGAGAGAGGGAGAGCGAGAGAGAGAGAGAGAGGGAGAGAGAGAGAGAGGGGGGTGAATTAACGTCCACTCGACACAAACTATTTATTTCGGGTCTAACACATGGTTCAGTATATTTTCAATAATTCGATTGCGCGTAAGGGTGTTTAGACCGAGGGACTCGGAGAAAACCCACGTGGTTGGGCGGGCGACCCTACTGCTTATCAAGTACAACAGGGGAATCGAAACCACACCAGTTGACCCAATGACGGACCTTATGATACAGCGCGCACACGTTGACCATTCCATCATCCAACCCTCACAGAATCGGTGTTCTTAGTTAATAAGGCAATGACTCGTTTCGTGAGTTCGCTCCTTTGCCTTTCCCTGGTTTCCTTTCACATTACTGCTGGACAAAAGACATAGCAAAGAACAATTCCCAGTCCTTCGAATGTTACCAGAAACCAAGGAACAGTGTACACATTGGTGTGTACGTAAAAAAAATCCCTTGCCAGCAGATATTCAATGACGATTTGGCAGATGCAGAACGGAGGGCCTGACAAGTGATAGTTAGTACGGTTAACTACAGTAAGTTTAATTCAGGTTTATTGTGCAGTCCACTGTGTAATCAACTAGCTCATATATCGAATTTATGATGAATTTGCATAATCTGGTGTATTTTATTCGTATCAAAATATCGCCCCTTAAAGATGCACTCTCTAGTTTTAACCTACAGAATTCTAGAAGAAATGAAATGAGATGTTGTTTAACGTCCTACTGTTCTGCTCCGAACTGGGCTGATGAAAACCGGTGAAATTTCAAGAGATATAGAAATAAAATGAAATGAAATGAGGTTTAATGTCCTACTCTTCTGCTCCGACTGGGATAATAAAGAGAGAGAGAGAGAGAGAGAGAGAGAGAGAGAGAGAGAGAGAGAGAGAGAGAGAGAGAGAGAGAGCGAGAGAGAGAGCGAGAGAGAGAGAGAGAGAGAGAGAGAGAGAGAGAGAGATGGGATTTAACGTCCACTCGACACAAACCAGGTCATTTTGGGACTAACATATGGTTTCAATTTTATTTCAATAATTCGCTCGCGCGTAGGGGTCTTTAGCAGTGGGAGGAAACCGGAGTCCCCGGAAGAAACCCACGAGGTTGAGAGGGCGCCCTATCTCCATGCCACATACGCTCACACCAGGGATCGAAACCACAGCCGCACTCTAGACTACTAGGCCATCCCAACCCCCCGGCTAATAAAGTGGGGCATATGTCATATGAGGGAAATTTCGCGCGAGACAGCCTACTAAGGCCTACTCTTATATCGAATTCCAACCGATCTTTTACGTGCACGCCAATATGTACAGGGGACCTCGTTTTTTCGTCCCATCCAAACTACTAGACAGTAGTCCGTGTCAGACTATCCGTCATGCACCACTGACAGTGGGAAACCAATTCTGAAAACCCGGCAAAAACTGAAAGCGAACCCCCGACCACTAGGCTAGCGAACCGGCGTCTTACCCACTCAGCCAGAATTCTAGAAGAATATGTTTAAATTTATTCGTGTAAATGTAAAAGAATTTCAGCTCCAGATAATTAAATGCACAATCCAATGGAATAAACTATTTTTGTTCGCTGTCGTCTCAAATTATGCCAACCTTCATATTACACATTTGAACGAAAATCCCCGTAGGAATCTTTAGCAGTGGGGGGAAACTGGAGAAAACCCCCGAGGTTGGACAGGCGACCATACTCCTTATCACGTACAGCCGGACAGACCTTCAGTCTATTTAAAATACATATCTATATTTCGTTTCGTTTTTTATACTTTCGATGGCCCAGTAAAGGGAGAACGCTAGATCGGAGACGGTCCTACGCATTTTATGACGTCATATGTGTATTGTGGGTTAGGGTAAGGGTTAGGGTTATGGCTAGCCCTGTTTATATCTCGAGACTATGACGAAATATACAGGTCCTAGCCCTAACCCTAACCCTAACCCACAATGTATATATGACGTCATATGTGCTCAAATGCGTAGGACCGTCTTCGATCTAGCGTTCTCCCCAGTAAAGACAAGTAAAACGAAATTTTGAACTGTAAAATCGAAAAACAAAATAGGATCTTTGTTTTAATCAGTTTGACAGACCCAGGCGCGGATCCTGGGGGGGGGGGGGCGTTCCCCAACCCCGTCAGCCCCAGTGACATAGTTGATTTTCATTTCCGTTTGCTTTGTTACTGTTGTAGTTCACATATCTGCTCTTTAATAGATGATATAAACATGATTTTCGCATTATTCTCCGCCCAAGCAATCCAAGGTTGCAACGTATTACCCTGTGCTCCAATGTGTGCCCCCATCCCCCCAACCCCCCGACAAAATCCTGGATCCGGGCCTGGGACCTTATGATGCATGGCGCAGACACTAACCATTCGGCCATCCAACCCCACAAGTAATCCAGCTTTAACTCTGTCGCTAATGACCAAGAGAATAATAGATTGTTGTGGCTGAGACAATCCTTTAAATAATAATTAAATTGTCACGTTATTGGACCATAGTTCTGTCTGTATATCGTTACCTTTATCTGCAGCGTTAATTAAAACCAGACTTTGTGTTGTCTGTACAAAGGAATGATAATAATGTGGACATGGGTTTAAAGTGTCTTTGGCCATGTTTAGACTAATGGGGACTTATAATTCTTCAATAATGATATTCTTTAATAAAATAGTCGATTTCTTTCTATAAAATGTCGGTCAACTAACTTATTGTTTGTTCTTTTGGATGTCTCACTTTCATCTGTAACGTTGATAACCCCCACTTTAAAACTTTACATTTATTTCTTTTTTTGAATTCTAACTCGTCTGGGTGTCTCATTTTAAGCTGTGACGAGTAACTTGCATGGTAACCCTAACTTTAAACTGTAACGTGTAACTCGCGTGGTAGCTCCCCCCTCCACTTTAAACAGAACGTGTAACTCGCGTGGTAACCCCCAAATGGAAACTATGCATCTATTTCTCTTTGAAATCACATATGGCTGTCCCACTTTAAAGCAATAATTTCATATTTTCAAAGAAAGTCAAAACATAATTATTTCTATGTCTTTTGCGCAATAGGTTGTCAACTCACTATTATACGATCATAGGCATTATTCCCCACACTTAAAAATCATTGACACAGGAAATAATGACACAATTACCTCCCTTGTTTTCCACCCCCCCCCCCATGGTATAGCTGTCTTCAAACGTTTGAATTTCTCAACTGGCAATAGTGAATTATTGGATTAATAGTATTTTCTTTGACAAGGTAGGACTGTTTATAGATACCATCTATTTTAATACATTTTAAAAAATATAACTTAAAAATATGAAATTGCAACTTTAAACTATAAAAATGTAATTCACTTAACGTAATAAGAGTCATATCCGAATTACTTGGGATTTTTTTTAACAATCGGATATTAGGCAATTTTTTATTAGAAGCTTAATTTTGAGATGGCATCATTTTACTCCAGGAAGGAAGTTTCTACGTCTGGTCACGTAGAAGACATTATCTAGAAAAGGGCTTTGGATGAGAAAAACGCAGAGTGAATTCTAAATCAAATTAAAACTTGCAATTTGAGGAAATTGACATTAAAGTCGGTCTAAGCGTTAAACATAGCTATAAGGCTAGTTGTCCTTATTAATTCGATTTTAGTTTGTTGTATGATTTTAAAAAAACTATATTTATAAACAATAAAAACATACTTGCCGTGATTCTGGGGAAGCTGAGGATAGGAGCGCGAGGGCAATGTTTGGAATTCTTCAAGCGAGGGAGGTGCCTGCGACGCTAGCATGGAAAAGCCGAAAACGTGTCTAATCGCTCGGTTGACATGAAAAACCGAGGTCCACCCGCTTGCATTTAGTGACCTTTCTCTCTAATTGGTCATCATTGTGTAAGATTTAGATAAATAATTGGCGGTTCTCGCTATAATAGTTAAAAACTAGATAATGAGAGAGAGAGAGAGAGAGAGAGAGAGAGAGAGAGAGAGAGAGAGAGAGAGAGAGAGAGAGAGAGAGAGAGAGAGAGAGAGAGAGAGAGATGGGGGGAGGGGCAGTTTAACGTCCACTCGACACAAACTATGTCATTTCGGGACTAACATATGGTTTTTAATTTTATTTCAATAATTCGCTTGCGCGTAGGGTTCTTTAGCTGTGGGGGTAAACCGGGGGACCCGAAGAAAAACCACGAGGCTGGACAGGCCAATTAAATTTAAACTTTTAGAGAGACAGAGAGAGTTTAACGTCCACTCGAATCAAACTAGGTCATTTCGGGACTAACATGGTTTTTAATTTTATTTCAATAATTCGCTTGCGCGTAGGGTTCTTTAGCTGTGGGATGAAACCGGAGGACCGGAAGAAAACCCACGAGGCTGGACATGCCAACTAAATTTAAACTTTTAGAGAGAGAGAGAGTTTAACGTCCACTCGACTCAAACTAGGTAATTTCGGGACTAACATGGTTTTTAATTTTATTTCAATAATCCGCTTGCGCGTAGGGTTCTTTAGCAGTGGGAGGAAACCGGAGGACCCGTTTGTAATTAGTAACATGTCTCTGTAATTGTTCATCATTAACGGGATACTATGTAAGATTAGATAAATAGCTGACAGTTCTCGCTATAATAGCTAAAAACTAGATAATTAGATAATGAAAAGGGAATACGTTGAAAATTTCAGTCAAAGTACTTAAAGGACAATATTGGTGTCAGGAATTAACACAAATGTGATTGAACAGGTTTAACAGATTACAAATATAATTCTATTGTGGTGACACAATAGGGATGGGACCAAATGTACTTTTCTACCTTCAAGTAAAATATAAGACCCGCAGATTTAGCTCCTTCATAAAGAGGCAGACCACCAATAAATTTCACCATCTCCCCTCAGTCTCTTTTCTCCCCTTTTGCATGCCCATTTTTGTTGATTTTTTGGTTTAAAATGGACGAAGAGGGTTTGAATAAGCATTTTATACCAGGTGCTTTATAAATAGTCATGATTTTGAGACGGAAGGATAACGAGATTTTCAGGTTGGCTACGGTGATGTGTTCGGCCACATTGATCCGCAGTGAATATTCGCTTGGCCGCTACAATCACTGATGTGGATGACATCGACGCGGCTTAAAGGACAATATTGGTGCCAGTCATTATCACATATGTGATAGAACTGATTAAACACTTTCCAAATATAATATTAACACAGAGATCATCGCTACCATAGAGGAGTAATAAAGGATTCATAAATCGGAAGTGACGAACGCCAAAGGAAAACACGAGTTATTCCTCTATATAACTAACTGAAGTGACTAGTGATAACAGATACATGGGCGAATATCTGCTCACTAATAATTCCCTCGAAGACCTAAAGTTGCTGTGTGACACTGTGAGAGAATATCTTACAATTCATAAAAAGAATTGACTGCCACTACATAAGAGAACACGAAAGAAAAACAGATTAAAAGTCCGTGCATTACCATGTTTTTATAAGGTAGAGGAGACCGGGGCACATTGAACCACCATGGATATATCCTTTATAAATAATACTATACAATCCAACACTATACGGTGTTCAATGTGCCCCGGTCTCCCCTATGGAATGAATAAAAACAACGGGCTGTACGGAGTATTTCTATTTTTCCCGTGTTCTCTTATCTAATGACACTTAATTACTTTATTGAATCGTCAGGTATCCTCTTGCGGTCCCATATAACAGCTTTTTGTCTTCGAGGGAATTATTAGTGAGCAGAAATTCGGCCGTTTATCTGTCATCACTCGTCACTTCAGTCATTCACATAGAGAGATTACTCGTATTTTCCTTTGGCGTTCGTCACTTCCGATTTATGAATCCTTTATTACTCCTCTATGGTAGCGATGATCTCTGTGTTAATATTATATTTGGAAAGTGTTTAATCAGTTCTATCACATATGTGATAATGACTGGCACCAATATTGTCCTTTAATGAGTCAGGCATATTAACTTTTTACTTCCGACAAATTCAATTCTAAAACATTTTTGTTGTATGTATTAGAAAAATAAGTTAAGACGTTTGAAGTATATGTAGTTAAAAATTATTTCCTTTTTAGTGTAAATTGGTATTAAAATGAGTAAAAGGCATCATTTTGCCCGATGTAGTTATGTCTTATGTAAACAATTCACTGACTATTGAGCTAATGATTGACACCGCTGGATGTTATTACACGCGTTGAAAACAGTCATCTGTGACAGAGATAATTCTCAATTATTCTCTGTGAAACAGATTGATGTACGGCAACTAGTTACATGTTTTTAGTATGCTTCTTCAAGTTTGTGAATCTCAAAAAGATTTTTTTGTTCAACCTCATACAAATTTTAGTGCCGAGTTTCATGCTGACATTACATAATTATTTCTTTGGGTCGTATTCCCAATTGTTTTCAAATTTGAGTGAAGTCTGTGCCACCACAGGCCGGGGACCTGTACAGCGCAGTGGACGCTTACGGCTAGCCCCCGGATCCATTCACGCTTTTTGAATTGTTTTGTTTATGTTCTCTGAGTGCGATGTCTTGTCCACGTATTTGTGTTTTTGTGAGTTGTTTTCACGTGACAATGAAGTGAAATGATTGGGTTAAGGAAGACGGCATGTGTCAAGGATAATATTGCTTGCGTAACATCGTGGGTTTTCTCCGGGTCCGCCAGTTTCCTACCACTGCTAAAACCTCCTACGCTCAAGCGAATAATTGAACTGGTTTCCTCCCACTGATAAAAACAATATAAGTTAATCCCGAAATGACGTATTTTGTGTAGAGTGGGCGTTAACCCCCCACTCTCTCTCTCTCTCCCCCTCTCTCCCCCTCTCTCATTAAGTCTATCACTGAATCAACTGGCACGGTTTTGATTTTCCCGGTTGTACATGACAAGGACGCCTCTCTAACATCGTTGGTTTTGTCAGAGCCCTCCGGTTTCTTCCCTATGGGCAAGTGAATATTGAAATAAAATTAAAACCATGTGTTAGTCCCGAAATGACCTAGTTTGTGCTGAATGGACGTTAACCTCTCTCTCTCTCTCTCTCTCTCTCTCTCTCTCTCTCTCTCTCTCTCTCTCTCTCTCTTATTTCACATCCCTTAAGACCATTCATTTATTACATCGACCACGACTATATTATTATGTGAAATAGAAACTAGAAACCAATTACTAGCTTTCCCATTGGAGACCTAGAAGAGTAAGTGTGATCGTTTTTTAACGACATGCCCATGTTGTTTAGTTTCACATTCCAGATTAAAGTCATATTTCATCCTTACCTAGTGCGGGCAAGTCGAGCAGTTTTAATCAGATATGACTTACTTTCATTATTATCTCAAGTTACTAATCAAACAAGCAATCTCATAAAAATACAGATCTATGTTTCGTTTCGTTTTTTATACTATCAATGGCCTACACTACATGAAGATCTGACAAGTTATACTGGAAGGTCGTGCCAGGTGTTGTACGAGCGGCTTTAGACACCATGACGCCAGACGTTGATCACTCAACCAGCGTTAACGTTTCTTGTGGTTTACTCATAGTTCCGTGCATCAAAAGACCAAGAACTCGCCGTGAAAGACCGTTTCATTGGCTAATCCTTCATATCATCCAGAACACACCAATGATAGCGACTCTTCCTGATTTTAGTGCAGTAAAGACAAGTAAAACGAAATTTTGAACTATAAAAAACGAAACGAAATAGGACCTGTGTTTTAATGAGACCGCAAAACAAATGAAATACAGACGCGTGTACGTGATGCAGTGTGCTATGAGTGAACAATTGCCCGAATAGTTGCGCTATGACCCCTAACGCGACCTCCCAGTACAACTGATCAGATCTGTATGTAGTGTAGGTCATCAAAAGTAAAAAGAAATCAGATTGATTGAAGCTAGGTTCCCAGTTTCCACTGTCGTGCGATGAGTTACGATAGGATTGACCCTATTGAGTCAACAGACTGGTAGGTGCAGAAATTTGTTATACGTTTGGATACAATTAGCATCTCAAGTTATGGTAAGAGCTGATAGGATCGTTGCGATTACGACACGTTCAAAACCACGATTTCAATTGTCTACGATATCACCCTAGGTGGAAGTGGACGTTAAACTCCAGTAAAGAACGAACGAACCATTCAATTGTAGCGAGAATTGTGATAGTGGGAACCTTGCATTAGAATACTTAAACTTAAAGATAGCACATTTCGGTCGCCCGTCATTTCGGACTCAGTATGACAACGGTTCAGATTTACTTGACGACTTTTCGGAATCAGTCTAGCGATATATAGTAACAGCTGTTTTTTTTAAAATATTTTTTAACTTCAAATACTTCAAACGTCTTTATTTATTTTTCTTTTACCTCAAAAAAATGTTTTGAGAATTTAATTTGTCAGAGTAAAAAAGTTAATATGCCGTACTTATTAAGCCCCGTCGATGTCATGCTTATCAGTGATTGTAGCGGCCAAGCGAATATTCACTGCGGGATCAGTTTGAGCCCAGCTTAGGAGCAGAACAGTTGGATATTCATTTCATTTGTTTTGTTTTGTTTCATCAGCGAGTATTGAACAATTGTGAATATTGAGTGATACTTCGTTGTTGTTGCATGGGGAATAAATTACGCGTATTGATTAATAATTTGATGGAATTTAATGTTTACAGATATAAACACAAACACAATCGTTTAGACGAAAATTTTAATAAATAATTGATTGTTGGTTCGCGAGGAAAGGTATGATGTTAAAACCTGTTACACATTTCCGCATTAAGCAATGGAAGACGACGACAACTCTCGTAAAGTGTGCGTTATGTAGTCGGTGACTAGTAGTAGTAGGACATCCAAACTGGGATATTAGCTATACAAAAGGGGTTCAGGAAGACGACGATAGCTGCAAACGGGATGTTTACACCATTAAATCTGTTTATTACTACCAAGGAGCTAGCGTACTCTTTACTGGTTATAGGAGTTGCGTCTCAACATATTTCCACATTAAATGATAGGCAATATCCTGATAAATACAATTTGTCGTATGGTGTAGAAAAGTATGACAGTAGTTCCTATTTCTTTTATACTCCGGGTAGCTTTGGCTCCTTGCAAGTTATTCCGCCCTGCACCTCTGACAAACGTCTGGAAGGGTGGGGTGGGGACCACGTAACACATCCTGTTTATCTTACTAAGATCTTGTGACATATGTGATCTATCGCTGGTAATAAAAAGTAAATTGTGAAGAGCTTTTAACTAACAAATAAAAATTCCATTAAAAGGGGAGTTTTAACGCCGGTTTATTGAGATATGCAGTAAAAAGGTAATGGATCATTTCCGTCCGTGTGGTATAAAGGAAAACATCAAGTCGATTCTAGATTAAGATTTTATGCCAGTTGATATAATAACGGCTAAAATCGTAAAGTAAATGAAATGGGTTTAACGTTTTACTTTTCTGCACCAACTGAGATAATGGGGGTGGGGGTATGAAATGGGGTTTAACGTCCTATTCTACTGCACCTAACCTGGGCTAATGGAAGACGGACATACGCCATGCAGAGTGCTATGAGGGAAGTTTTGCCCGAGCAGCGGCGCTACGGCATACTCTTATATTGAATTCCAACTGCCAAGGGATCTTTTACGTACACGCCATTGTGTACACGGGACCTTGTCAGGCCCTCCCTTCTGCATCACTGACACTGGGAAACCATGCCGGAAAATCGAGATGAACTTTCTCGGCCAATGCAGGGGTCGAACACCAAACCTCCAGGCTAACAAGCCAGCGTCTTACCAACTTATAATATCTTATAAAGGTACGACTGCGCCTTACACTACAGGGATTGGGGATATGCATTACCCTTTTCACCCTCCCATTCCAGCACCCCGCATGACTTTGCCCTACATTAAGATCGGAAAGTTTCCGAGTAAGCGTTTTTCTACGCTATCACCCTTGATGGAAACTAATGTTAAGATACATTATGGTAGATTAGATAACGAGTTGGCAGATCTCACTACCATAGTTAAAAACTAGGTAATGTAAAGGCAATTTGCTGAAAATTTCAGTCAAATTGATCCACAATTAACTTAGAACTAGGCGAATGAAAGTACCGCTTAGCCTCGGTCATCATTACTAAATTCGGTAAGACAAAACCAGCAGTCTCGGTTATCCATTTTTATTGGTAAATCACGAAAGAAAATATTTCAGCGAATCGAACTACAATCCAACAAAAATCTCATGCTAGCCTCGACATAAAGAGTTTATTATGGTCTGAATAAGTTAATTAATGTCTAATTAGTAGTTTTTATAACATTTCAGGCCTAAAGAAAGACCTACAATGGTCAGATTTTGCTCTTGCATAATGCATGTTTAAATGAAATAAACTGAAATGAAATGGGGTTCAACATCTGAGTTTTCTGCCCTTTCTGTGCTAATAGAGACGGACATACGTCATACAGTCAACAGCCCTTATAGAAATCACCAAAATCTTAATTTAAATAACCAAGAACGACTTATAAATCACCAAAATCTGAATTTAAATAACCAAGAACGACTCTAAATCACCAAAATTTAAATAACCCAGAACCGTTGTAAATCACTAAAACCCCGATTTCAATAGTTAAGAATTGTTTTAAATCACCAAATGCCGACTTAAATAGCCAAGAACTACTCTAAATAACCAAAAAAAAAAAAACGATTCAAATGGCCAAGAATTGCTCTAAATCACCAAAAGCTCGATTTAAACAGCCGTGGACCCTTCTTGGTCACACAGGGCTCGATTTGAACAGTCAAGAACCCTTTTAGATCACCCAGTGTTCTGCACTCGAAACAACCAAGAACTGTTCTTAATCACCAAAATAGCCAAGAACCCTTCTTGGTCACCAAGAGCTCGATTTAAACAGAACCCTCCCTGGTCACCAAGAGTTCGATTTAAATAGCTAACAACTCTTCTTGGTCACCAAGAGCTTGATTTAAACAGCTAAGGGCCATTCTTGTACACCCAGATGGAAGTGGCCAAGAACCCATCTACTATCGCCCAGATCTCAATTTAAACAATCAAGTACCGATCTGGACCACTGATATACCCAGGTCGCAAAATATTAGGTCATGACCATTAAGAACCGATACTTAATCATCAAGAACCCTTAGGCGATCGTAAAGAATTCGATTTTAATCATCAAGCACCAATACATCACCATAAAGAACATGTTTTAGATCATAAAGAATCCGTACATGATCGTAGCGAACACGTTTATAACAATAAAAGTTTGATATCCCGAGGCCATGTAGAGTCGGAATATTCTCTTTGGCATGACAGCATTTGTCACGTTGACAATGCTTAACAATATGATAATTGTCCTACTACTAGATACTCAAGTGACTCTTTCCCTTCCTCAATCATGTTTAATAATTCCAAAACCCAATACTTGAAATGAAATTAACATCCTACTCTTCTGATCCCAACTAGACAGAAATGAAATGGGGTTTAACGTCCTACTGTTCTGCTCCGAACTAGGCTAATGAAGACGGGTATACGCCATACAGTGTGCTACGAGGGAAATTTTACCAGGGCAGCGGCACTACGGCCTACTCTTATATCTAATTCCATCTGCCAAGGATGTTTTACGTACTCTCCAGTGTGTACACGAGATCTCCGTTGTTCCTCGCCAGAACATCGGCCCTGCACCAATAACGAAGGGGAACCACGTCGGAAAATCCAGATGAACTTATTCGGCCAACACGTGGCCTCCGGGTTAGCGAGGCAACGTCTTACTTCCTGATCTACCGCGGCTCCCAATACTAAACAGTGCGAGAGAAATTCGGCAAACTAGTTCGTTTCGGAACTAACACATGGTTCAATTTCATTTCAATATCCCGCTTTGCGCGTAGGGGTCTTAAACAGTAGGAGGAAACCCCATGATGTTGGATAGGCGACCCTATTCCTTGTCAAGCACGAATCGACAGCACGCTGGTTGACTCAATGACAGACGTTATGATACTGCGCGCACGTACTAACCATTCGCCCCCCCCCCCTCACTCCTCAATACTAGAAAAATCGCTAGTACGAATAGTTGATGGCAACGTGACAAATTAGTGTAGTTGAAGTTTCAGGAAAGAGAAAAAAGGTGAAAATCTGTGAGAACGCATTGGTACATGTTTTATTCCAGAAGAAATTCTATGGACGAAACGCTATAAAAAAAACCTTTTATTTAATCAGTGACGTGTCAATGAAAAGAGGGATGAATTATTTATTACGTGTTGAATCCATGACGTCATAGTTAAGGTGGTGGGTTTAAATATTAAGCCATCAGATAGGATGGTGTTTAAAGGGGAATGCCAGGTTTGTTTCGGTTGGTGAGCATTTGATGAGGGTTGGTGGACTAATGAAGACAGGCATACCCCATACAGTGTGCTATGAGGGAAATACCCCATACAGTGTGCTATGAGGGAAATTTTGCCCAAACAGCGGTGCCACGGCCTACTCGAATCTCAGCTGCCAAGGGATCTTTTACGTGTACGCCAATGTCTACACGGGTCCTTGGTTTTTCCTGCCATCTGAACGACTAGACAGCTGTCCTTGTCAGGCCCTCCATCCTACACCACTGGCAAGGGGAAATCGTGATGAACTTTCTCAGCCAATGCATGGAATGACCACGCGATCCCCAGGCTAGCAAGTCAGTGCCTTACCCACCGGATCCCTGAAGTCCTCTTACTCTACACCAACCGGGCTATTGAAGACGGGCATGAGAACTGTATTTTGAGGATAAACTTATCAAAAGATAGTGGTGATTCACTCCTTTTACTATTGACAAAGGTGGGTGGGCGGATTATTCCAGGTGGGTTTTCTCCCAATGTTCTTTCTCATTCTGCCTACCTCCAACATAGTGGCTTTTCTCTGGGTCCTTCCAATGCTAAAGACCCCTCCGCGCAAGTAAATTATCGAAATAAAATTGAACCATATGTTATTCCCATATGTTTGTGTCGAGTGGGCATAACAGCTCATTTCTCAGTCTCTTTATGTCTCTTTATGTCTATCCTTCACCAAGTTACTACAGCGCGAATAAAATTTAATAAAGGAAATGCTTTAATTAATTTTTATTTCATGAAGAAGAGGAATATAAAACACAACACAATCATATCAAACAGAATACTAATACTGACACAATTTATATCAATTAACAATATCAAACTTCTAAAACAATTAACAACATTCCCTATTTCTTAAACATACATTATGTAAGAGTCCAATCTGTCTATTGTAGGTCTTTCTAATCTCCCATAATGTATCTTTAAATATACATTATGCAAGAGTTAAATCGGAATATTGCATGCCCCGAGTTCACAAAGAATTCTTAGATTTTAGTTAAGATTTTACTCAACTTTCAACCACTGTTTATAAGTAATATCTTTGATCCATTTGATACATTACAAAGAAAATAACAGTTTTATAAAAGGCTATTTTTTAGTTAAAATAAGGCAAACAATTTTGGGTAAATTCTTAAGTTAAATCTGAGAATGCTTTGTGCACTCTGAGCCAGGTGTTTTATTAGAACTTAAATGTTATCTAAATTATAAATTTAGACATTATTTAACTTATCCAGACCATAATCAACTCTCAAGCAATGCCATCGTTTTCCTGTGATATTTACTGGATTTGAATAGCTTTTATGACGGCATTTTCCGACAACTACCTCAATCTGTTTCACAGAAAATTACTTACGAATTATCTCTGTCACAGATAATTGTCTTCAACACGTGCATTGACTTCACGCGGCGTCAGTCATTGGCTCAATGGCTCGTGCATTGTTTACATAACACGTAACTGCTTCGAGCAAAATGATGCCTTTTACTCATTTTAATATCCATTTACACTAAATAGGAAATATTTTTTAACTACAGATACTTCAAATGTCTTTATTTTTCTTGTACTTCAAAAAAATGTTTTAGATTTTATTTTGTCAGAGGAAAAAAGTTAATACCGGGGACTCATTAAGTCGCGTTGATGTCATCCTTATCAGTGATTGTAGAGGCCAAGTGAATATTCACTGCTGATCAGTGTGCTACTACCTGGTGTTTTAACATCCGCTTCCACAGAAGTGCATTTTCCGAGTCTAGGTGTCTTGATTTAACCAGAAGAGAACAAAAGTTCGATTGCGGCGTACTCCCAATGCACCCCTTTGGCGACAGCGGTGATCACCGGTGCGAGTTGGTGAACATGTTAACAAGACAAAATTCAGTTTTTTAGGAATGACATAAGACACTAATTTTAAAGAGTTAAAATTAACCAGATGTGCATGTATCCTTTATTTTTTCTCGGTATAGAACTGAACATATAATTTTCTTTATCGGGGAAACTGGCGGCGTAGTACATACTTACAAGTGCTAAAGGTCAACAACTTACTTTATGCATTGATTGACAGCTCTCTTAACATACATATAACATTCTTAATTAATGAATTATTGCATAGAAGAATGTCTTAATATTCTAACATGCTTGAATACTGGACGCATTCTTACCATATTAACAACATATTTGAGAACTTTCTTTATACAAAACAATTCTAATAGATTCAAAATTCATTAACAATTATCTGAATATCTCGATACAATTCTTAATCCATTATTACAATACTAGCAAGATTCTTAATTTGTCACAGTATTCTTAATATTGCAACAAGATTCTCAATATGGTGTAGAATTCTTAACCCCACAACAAGATTCTTAATATGGTGTAAAATTCGTAGCATCACAGCAAGATTCCTGATACGCTATACAATTCTTAACACCACAACAAGATTCTTAATATGTAGTAGAATTCTTAACATCACAACAATATTCTTAATATGCTGTAGAAGTCTCAATATTGCAACAAGATTCTTAATACGGTGTAGAATTCTTAAAACCACAACAAGATTCTTGATATGCTACACAATTTTTACAACACAACAGGATTATTAATATGTTGTAGAATTCTTAACACCACAACAAGATTCTTAATATATTGTAGAAGTCTAAAACACAACAGCAAGGTTCTTGATATGTTATAGAATTCTTAACATCACAACAAGATTCTTAACATGTTGCAGAATTCTTAACATCATAACAAGATTCTTAATATGTTGTAGAAGTCTAAACATCATAACAAGATTCTTAACATGTTGTAGAATTCTTAATATTATAACAAGACCCTTAATATTATAACAAGACTCTTACTTTCTTTCTACAAAACAATCTGAATACATTCACAATTCATTAGCATTTCAATAAAATTCTTAATTCATCATTACTATCTTATTAAAATAAGATACCTCATTTGTTATAGCATTCTTAAGATCTTAACAAGATTCTCAATTCTATAGAATTCTTAATATTTTAACAAGACTCTCAATGCTATAGAATTCTTAATATTGTAACAAGATTCTTAATGTTATAGAATTCTTATATTTTAACAAAATTGTTAAAGACATATTATGTAAAAGCTAAATCTGCCTATTGTGGGTTTGTTTCCTGGAATGTTTTATAAATTATTAATGCACGTGAAAGCATAAGGTCTGACATTGGGTCAACTGGTGTGGTTTCTACTCCCTGCTTTTACTGACAAGGAGTAGGGTTGTCGGTTCAACTACATGTGTTTTCTCCAGGTCCTCCAGTTTTCTCTTGATGCTAATTATTGAATTAAAATTGAATATCATATGTTAGTCCCGAAATGACCCAGTCTGTGTCAATTGGACATCAAACTCTAGATCGCTCTCTGTTTATTAGTACTTTGAAACAAAATGTATACCTCTTTTCCATACATTACATTGTTCCAAATTATGGTTAAAATAAATATGCATAGCAAAGATTTGTCTGTTGGCTTGGAGTTTTTTGCAGTGTTATCACATGCCAGTACAAGAAATTAATTTCCTTAAGCCAAATACCAAATTTCCTGTAATAAATGCATTTTCTCAATTCAATAAATTGACTCAATTACAAAATATAAGTTTGGAAAACAGGTTTGTGTGTGTTTGAGACAACAATACAACATAATTTTAATGGCCATGTGAACTCTTTAAATGAAAAGTCATATAAGTAAGCATACTCTGGTTTGTACACAACAACAGGCAATATATTAATTTACATATATCGTGCATAAGACTCTTGGGGAATGTTGGTTTCAATTGCACCATTTGTTAGTCACAAAATGACCTAGTTTTTGTCGAGCGGATGTTAAACCCAATTTCTCTCTCTTGGGGAATATACTATAGGTTTCTGAACCCGCTTCTTTCATGGCAAATAGAACCATTCACAAATACATCTTTACGAAATGAAATGGGGATTAACGTCCTTCTGTTCCGTTCTGACCTGGAGGTCGCGAGTTCGATCACGATGTTGGCCTAGAAAGTTCATCAGGATTTTCCGACCAGGTTTCCTTGTCAGTGGTGCAGGACAGAGGGCCTAACAAGGACAGCAGTCTAGTCATTTGGAGGGGACGTAAAAACCGAGGTCCTATGTACACATTGGTGTGTACATAAAAGATCCCATGGCAATTGGACTTGGATATTAAAATAGGCCGTAGCGCCGCTGTCTGGTCAAAACGTCCCTCATAGCACACTGTATGACATATGCCCGTCATCCATTAGCCCAGGTTAGGTGCAGAAGAGTAGGACATTAAAGTCCATTTCATTTCATTTCATTTAAAATATACCATAGAAATAGGACTCGTCCTTTATGTATTGACTTTCAGTAGAACTTGTATAAATATCGACTGATAGTAATTTCACTGAATGATTTGTTTTGTCTATGTTTTGTTATGCAGTTCTGTATGAATGAAATGAAATGGACTTTAATGTCCTTCTTGGCTAATGAAGACGGGCATACATATGCCATACAATGTGCTAGGAGGAAAATTTTGCCCAATCAGCGGCACTACAGCCTGCTCTTATATTGAATTCCAACTGTCAGGGGATATTTTATGTGTGCGCCAATATGTACACGAGACCTCAGTTTTTCGTCCCATCCGAACGATTAGACAGCTGTCCTTGTCAGGCCTCCGTCTATGAATTAAACATTATTCAACATGTGCTAACACAACAATCAGTCACTAAAAATGTCCCGTTACGACTTCCATTTCATTAAAAGATGTTTTAATAACTTGAAATTTCACTATACTGTTTGTTTCGCTTATGTATTTTAATGCAGTTATCCTACATTCGTTTTTTGGTTCTTTCTTGCAAGTATTAACATGCTGTTACCATGTCACATCAGTTATTTTGTTGAACGGATCAAGAGGATTGGGTTTCTGATGATTTCATTTCCTCCTCACCAGAGGGATTTAACTTCCCACTGTTATCGTTCTGTGTCCTGTTTTTATCTTGTATTGTTTTATCGGAGTCTTGTTTAACGACCTCATCACTCAACTTAACACCATTTTCACTGCAATTCTCTCCTGAAATATAAATACAAATTTTTTAACGTCATCAGCTTAAGTATCAGATTTAGAATAGAGAGTTGGATTAATATGTCAAATACTCTTTTTATTCCGATTAAGTAGGGGTGTGTGTACAAAAAAAGTTTAAATTTAACCAGCGGCTGCCAGGCAGGATATGCCCACATTTTGCAAGAGATGGATAGAGAACAAGCAAAAAACAAAAATGTTTTTTTTTGTATAAGCAGGAGCCATAATCCAGACAGTTATGGTCTGAAATGCGCAAATATCAAAAGGGACTGAGATTTTTGGAATATAAAGATATGTTTTAAGTTTCATCAATATTAGATAAAAACTGTGAATCTAGAGGGTCCATAACCTTTGAATTACAAATTTGCACTCAAAGAGCAGCCATTTTGTAAGGCAGTTTCATTTCAATTTCTTGAAATTCCAATTCAACCAAAACAGTTTTTAAAATTGGAAAAAGAATTTGTGACTTCTACAGATTCCAAAAGCTAACAATGCGATTTTTCAACCAATCAGGGGCCATAATTCAGGGAGCTACGATCCAATATGCAAGAATATCAAAAGGAACCAAGATCTTTGGGTTGTAAACATGCATTTTAAGTTTCAGCAAAATCGGATCGAAATTGTGAACTGTATAGGGTCCTCAAGCTAAAAATGCGATTTTTTGTACAATAAGGGGCCATAATCCATGAAATTATGATCCACAACTTGCCAATATTGACAGCCACCGAGATCTGATGGAGATAAACCTATATTTCAAGTTTTGTTAAAATCGGATAAAAATTGTGACCTGTAGAGTGTCCATAAACAAATTATGGACGGACGGACAGGGGCGACGACAATATATGTCCACATGAAAATGTGGGCGTATAAAAACTCTCTGATTGGATATCCTTCTCCACCTCACCCCCATGTTCTTGATAATTAGCCAATTGAAGACCTATAACACAAGGCGCAAGCGTTAACCATTCCGCCAAAGGTTTTTCTTGTTTACTCCTTGATTGGATGTCCCCCTGAAATGCATGTCCAGAGCCTTCACCACCTCTAACCCTCATAATCACCCATCCACCATCTTCTCTCTGCACGTCATTGGGTTTAAATCAAGCCAGGAGCCTTCACCACCTCTGCCCCACCCCACCCCCGTCATTCTCTCTCTGCATGTCACTGGAGCTTTCACCACCTATCCTATGAACCCCCATTACAACCATCTCTAGGTTTAAATCCTGCAAGGGACCTTCACCACCTCTGGAGCCTTCATTATCACTGACCATCCCAACTCCCCATCCATCACAAACCCTCATCTCTCTGCATGTCACTAGCCATCATTTTGTACCTTCTATTTTTCATATTCATTTTATTTTCTTGCCTGTACCCTAGCATTTTTTTTCCTATACATTTTAGCCATTTTCTATAATTACCTATTTTTGCATCTTGCACTTTCTTACACACTTCTTCTTCAGTTTTTCTAATTTCTTCTTCGATTTTCAATTTTTCTCCTTCTGCTTTCTGTTTCTCCTCTTGCAATTTTTTACGCATTTCTTCTTCAGTTTTCTTAATTTGTTCTTCAATTTTCTTTTTTTCTTCCTCTGCTTTCTCTTTCTCCTCCATCTTTATTCTCAGTTTTTCGTTCTTTTCATAAAGTTCTGTAAGAAAAAACATTTAAGGGAACATAAGTGGTACTTGAAATCTAGACAAATATATTACACACCACACAGTCATTTAGTCTTGTGTATCCAGCACTAATTCACATTCATTTAAACATACATTATGCAAGAGCAAAATTAGCCTATAGTAGGTCTTTCTTTAGGCCTGAAATGTTACAAAAATCTACTACATGTAATTAGACATTAATTAAATTATTCAGACCATAATCAACTCTCGATGTCGAGGCTAGCATAGATTTTTGTTCGATTGTGGTTTGATTTGCTACAATATTGTCTTATGTGATTTACCGATTAAATGAATAACCAAGACTGCAAGTTTTGTCTTACCGACTTTAGTTCAAAAGTTCATAGTGGATCAATTTGACTGAAATTTTCAGCATATTGCCTTTACATTATGTAGTTTTTCACTATTGTAGTGCAAACTTGTTATCTAATCTCCCATAATGTATCTTTAATGTCAAATCTTTGTTTCAAAATTTGCAAAAATCATTTAAAATCACCCCAATTCATCTATTTTGTAAAATCATCCACTTTAAAGCTGACTGATTAATTTTAATAATAACTGTTCAATTTAAAAATAATTAATTTCCTGACCACTGTTCAAAAATTAATCATTATACATCAATAATCTATTCGGTTATTTATTTTTTACAGTGATCTAGAAATAAAACGTTTGTAATTGGATACTTATTATCAAAACAGGCGCGGATCCAGGATTTTTTGCAGGGGGGGGGGGTCTAGGTTTGATAATTGCGGTGGGGGGTTTTGGGGGCCCTCCCCCAGAAAAATTTGGTAAATTAGATTCAATTTGGTGCATTCTGACGTATTTCCGGAAGGTAAATTCCAAAATTACAGGTCTAAAAATCGCCAATAAAATCGCATTAAAAATTTTCAAGCCTGAGCAGGGGGGGGGGGGTCCGGACCCCCTGGACCCCCCCTCTGGATCCGCGCCTGCAAAATTGAATGGTCAGCTTTAAACTTTACAACGGCCTGAAAGTGCAGTTCACAAGATATCATAATTACAAGAAGCAGAATGGTAAACCCCATTTTATTTCATTTATGAATGAAAATGGTGGAGAGAGAGAGAGAGAGAGAAATGGGATTTAACGTCCACTCGACACAAACTAGGTCATTTTGGGACTAACACATGGTTTCAATTTTATTTCAATAATTCACATGCGCGTAGGGGTCTTTAGCAGTGGCGGGAAACCGGAGTGCCCGGAGGAAACCCACAAGGTTGAGAAGGCGCCCCTATCTCCATGCCACATACGCTCATACCAGGGATCGAAACCACAGCCCCAAGCCAGAGGTGACCGGCCAGCCAGAGGTCGAAGAGCGGCACTCTAGACCAATAGGCCATCCCAACCCCCCCAAAAATGGTGGAATCAATTTTAATTTCAATAGGTTTTACCTTACAATCAATGAAGCATCTCTCAAAACATTCATTTAAAGCTCATATTTTAGAGCATTAAAACTTTTTTTGTTTTATCAAGTAAAACTCAATATTATTTAAAATTTATTAATTCATTTACAAACAACACGCACGCATTCCTAAATCTGTAAATGTATCCGTATTGAACATTTGCTGCCAAAAACCAAAATCCGATCAATACATCTAAGCAGTTCATGTTTTCCATCACAAAACAAAAGAAAATATTTTTAAAAAAATGAAAAATCAATATGGTGAAGAAAAGGCTTTATAAATGATAAAAGTTGTACGAATTCAATAGTAACTAACAAGCAGTTGAAAAACAATGGAGCAATCTTTCTATACAATCATAATGTTATAAAGATTTCAAGATCTTATCTAGAAAAAAATGTCAGGATTTCTCACATCGATTCATGGTACATAACAATGTCATTTTCTCAATTTTTCTTTATCTACCCATTAAATTCATTTCGGTGTACTTTTAATTAATGAGGAGAGAGAAAGACATTAACATCCACTGGGCACAAACTAGGTCATTCTGGGACTCACATATAGTTAAATTTCATTTCAATAATTTGTTTGTGCAGTCTATTTTTAATCAATGTGAGAGAGAGCGTTTAACATCCACATGACAAAAACTAGGTCATTTCGGGAGAAAGAGATCCAATCTAATTAAAATTCAGATCAATATTTCGTTTCGGTTTTTATAATTTCGATGGCCTACACTACATGTAGATCTAACAAGTTATAGCGGGAGGTCACGTTCAGCCAGTTCAGATGTCAAGCACGCGACATTTGACCCTATAACCTCAGTCATTCGATTAACCAATCAGAATCGTTGTTGCTCTGCTTTGATTTCTATCGCTGATAATGCCTACCCACAATTCTGCGCAAAAAAGGTCAAACCCTCGATTCGACAGACAATGTGATTGGCTGACCCCTCGTTTCAAGCAGAACACAAGTTAAATAACAAATCTTTCAGATCCTACTGTTGTGGAGACAAGTAAAACGAAATTTTGAACTTTAACAACGAAACGAAATAGGATCTGTGTTTTAATCAGATTGAAAGAGATCATGAGGGGTATGTGTATAATGGCGTTATATTACGCCTGGTCGAGGAAATCTTTACCTGAACATGCAACAGAACATGTATAGGAACAATAACAAAAGTGCTATCCAATCACAAATAAAAAGGTCCAAAAATAATGTTTTTCGTCAAATTAATTACACAATAGGAGGTAGTTAACGTTTTAAAAACGGCACACTGAATGGGTTAAACATACCTGCTAATTTTTTACAGAATTTTTTATGTGTTGACCAGTGTAATTTCTGACAGTGCTGACTACAATATTGTGCCTGAAAATATAAGTAACATGGTCATGAATATATAATCAAACAGACAGAGACTCATTCAACACAAAACTAGATCGATTTGGGTTAAGAGAGACAAAGAGAGTGGTTTAACATCCACTTGACACAAACTAGGTCATTTCGGGACTAACATTTGGTTCAATTTTATTTCAATAATACGCTTGTGCGAAGGGGTCTATAGCCGTGGAAGGAAACTGCAGGACCCAGAGAAAACCCACGAGGTTCGACAGGCAACACTACTCCTTGTCACATACAACCAGGGAATCGAAAACATGCCAGCTGACTCAATCACAGGTCATCCACCCTCGCTGGGGTTTAACGTCCACAACAGTTATGCAAATATCCGAGCTTTCCGAATTGACGGAATTGCAATCATGTAACACAGAATTCAGTCTTGTCACAGTTCTGTCAGTCTCAACAACTAAGGGGGTCACAGGGGAAGTAAGTAGAATCTTGACGTAAATAAACACAACGAATATGTTTCAACTGCCATGGTTGATTGAAATATTTCTTATTCAAACGGCACATGCATTACAATCTCAATCGTCCCATCTATTTTTATTGAGTGAAGTCAATTCTGGAACGATCAATAGAGTATCCCCAAATTTTGTAACGAAGGGGAATAACTCTGGACGTTCCTATTTAAAAAATATGACAGCAATATACCATCCTAGCAAAATGTCAACAAATAAAATTGTTTGAAATCAACAACTCATTGGGGATGCTCGATTCACAGTCCAGGGTGTCCTGAATCGACAGAATTACAATCGAGAGGCGCGGAATTCAGTCCTGTCACAGTTCTGTCAGTCCCGACAGCTGAGGTGGAGTGAGTAGAATCGTGACGTATTCCTAGGTAAAATATATGTTTCAGTTGTCATGATTGGCTGAGATATTATTTATACAGTCGACGCATGCGTTGTACTCCGAAATTCTCCTTTTCACTAAATTGACACCAGTTTTGGAATTTAATTCCGGAACTGTGAATCAAGCATCCCCCTAGGGCCAATTCGATTATGCAGTCCGGACTCTCCACGTTCTCCAATCCGGATTGTCCGCGTTTACGGTGTAATCGAGTACAGGTGGAGAACCAAATTGGCGACTGTAACTCTAGTTTTGATTCTAGAGAATCTCCTGGATCCATCAAATTGCCAGCGAGAGCACGTCAAAAGAAGACGACATATTGCTTTATTGTCAACATTGTAAGTCGGTTAAATTAATCATTTGGGGGTATAATAAATATCTGGATCTCCGGTTGAAGATAGGTAAAAAAATAAATTCAAAATCAAATTTAGTTTATGCCTGATTTTGAGACAAACAACTGTTTTTAGAAAACTAGGTTCTATCCCTCGATCCGCCATTTTGTTACGTCACTCTCCGTAATCGCACCGGTCGAAAAATTGGAGAGGTTGGACGATCCGAACTCTCCAAAACTGGTCACGTGACCAATAAACGAATGGAAATGGAGAGTCCGGACTGTCCGGACTGCATAATCGAATTGACCCATACAGTATCAACAAGAACTTGGAACAAAGGGGAACAACTCTGGGCATTATTAAAATTGAAATATAATAAACTTACATATTTACAAACGGAACATTTTTTAATGGCATCCTTTTCACTACAAGTATTACAAATATCATCATCCATAGCAAATTGTTGACCATTAACCCCTTGTATTAATGTCTGCAATGCTGACGGTTGATCTCCCTGAAAAACAAACACACTTTACGTACTTCTTTCTTGTAAATCATTGATGTTTTTCATTTTGAATGAAGTCTACATCGTTACAGGCCCGGGGCTCTACAGCGCAGTAGACATTGACGGTTGGCCCACGTATTCCCATTTAATCAATTTGAAATTTGTTTGTTTAATTCTTGTAGTGTTTCACACTGATCAGCAGTGAATATTCGCTAGGCCACTACAGTCACTGATAAGGATGACATCGACGCGACTTAATGAGTCCCCAATATTAACTTTTTTCCTCCGACAAATTAACTTCTAATTATTCCTTTCAAGGCATTTATCAAAATTAGTGAGACCACATCCGGTGTAATAAATTAAATATAATCCTTGAGTGACATTTAGCGATTGAGCATATTAAAAAAAAAAACACAACACAATTCATATGGAAAACAATCATTGATTTATACACATATAGCATGACATTTCAACACGTTCGTACATGATAACGATAAGAGAATACTTGACGAAAACATGTCATATGTGTATATACCAGTGATTGTTTTCCACATAAATTGTGTTGTATATTTTAAATCAAATATCTTACTATTTTCACCGAGGAAATAAATCAAATATACTTACTATTTTCACCGAAGAAAGAGAGAGAGAAATGGGGTTTAACATCCACTCGACACAAACTAGGTCATTTTGGGACAAACATATGATTTCAATTTTATTTCAATAATTCGCTTCTGCATAGGGGTCTTTAGCAGTGGGAGGAAACCCACGAGGCTGAGAAGGCGCACTTATCTCCATGCCACATACGCTCACACCAAGGATCGAAAACACAGCTGCAAGCCAGAGGTGACCGGCCAGCTAGAGGTCGAAGCACGGCACTTTAGACCACTAGGCCATCTCAACCCCCCTTTCACCGAAGAAATAAATCCAATATACTTACTATTTTCACTGAGGAAATCTGTCTGACTAGTGTTTGTAATAACTGAGATTCTACATAGGGAAATTCTTTTAAAGCTTGGCGTATCAATCTCTCCATTTTCTCTGGGAAACCATCTCCATCTCTTCCTCTCACTAAACTACAAATAAATTGAAGACATTGATAAACGTGGTTCATTGATCATGGATCATACAGTCGATTATAAGTAAATTGCCCGGGCAGCGGTGCTATGGCCTACTCTTATATCGAATTCCATCTGCCAAATGGATCTTTTACGTGCACGCTAATGTGTACACAGGACCTCGTTTTTTTGTCCCATCCGAATGACTAGACAGCTGTCCTTGTTATAAAGCGAGGAAGCAGATCAATAGCCCTTAAAAAGGTTTGAAAACTCTATTTACAATCAAAATATTTTAAATTTTAATCCTATACTCAACTTGATAAATCTGGCCCTGAGTTCACAAAGAATTCTTAGACTTAAATTAAGAATTTACTCAACTTTCTATCACTGTTTATGAGAAATATCTTTGATCCAGAAACACAAAACATTGCATATAGATTTTTATTCATGTATTTCTCTGTCTCTCTTTTAAAACAACCAAAATTTTATAAAGGGTTTTATATCAGTTGAAATAAGGTGAACAGATTTGAGTAGTCTTGACTGAAGTCTGAGAATGCTTTGAGAACTCGAGGCCTGACCCTGACCATTGGGAAATTAGTCCTGTTTCAAGTTCTAAAAGAGAAACAGAGAAATAGGGTTTAACGTCCACTCGACACAAACTAGGTAATTTTAAGACTAACACATGGTTCAATTTTATTTCAATATTTTAAAACAAACAGAGAAATGGGGTTTAACGTCCACTCAACACAAATAAGGTAATTTCGAGACTAACACATGGTTCAATTTTATTTCAATGTTCAACTTGCGCGTAGGGAAGAAACTGGACGGGCTCTGACAAAACCAACGATGTTAGAGAGGTGTCCTTGTCAAGTACAACCAGGGAAATCAAAACCGTGCCAGTTGACTCAATGACAGACTTTATGACAAAGCGTGCCCATGCTAACCATTCGTCCATCCAACCCACCTCGTGTTTTAAAAGTCTGAATTTAAAATTTGAAATCAAAAATTTTAAATTCTATTGCCCCCCCAATAAACAATGACCCTTGGTTTTAGAACTATTATCAAGAACTTTTTCTTGAATAAAGAGAGATAACCAAAATAATTTTTCATTAAACAAGAGCTAAATCTGTTTATTGCAGGTATTTCTTTAGGCCTGAAATGTTATCTAAATTATTAATTAAACTTTATCATATCCAGACCATAATAAACTCTCAATGCCATCTTATGTGTAACGATTTTCACTGGATTTGAATCCGATCTGCTGTTTCAACACAAAATTGGATATCGAGATTTTTTTAATTACTGTTACAGTGGTAACACAATGACAATCGCTGCTACAGTGATTTTAAAATAGTTTTCTCGGCTTAGAATGAAGCAATTTGACTGAAATTTTCAGCATATTCCCTTAACATCGTGTAGTTTTTAACTATTATAAGTAGAACGGCCAATTATTTTTTTATCTAATCTCCCATGATGTATCTTTAAGTATGCACACCATCAACATTTTCAATTTTTTACCTCAGTGGGTTTTTTTATTGGCCATAAAAGTGAACAAATACATCAGATAATAATTGTGACCCTCTTTAGGGAATGCAAGCTAAAAACAGGATTTTTCATAAATCAGGGGCCATAATCCATAAAGTTATGGTGCGATACATGCCAATATCGAAAAGAAGGAAGATCTTTGGGAGATATTATCTATACATCAATTTTCGAAAAAATCTGAAAAAAATTGTGACATGTAGAGTGTCCACAAACAAATTGTGGACGGACGGACGTCCAGACGGACAGGGGCTACGGCATAATACATCCACATGAAAACCAACATACCTTTTGATCCAAAATTCTAAATTGTCGTTTTTATCATCATGTGAAGTTCTGGCCAGTCGAATTAAGGTGGCGAAGTAATGCAACTTGACAGCCATTACATCATTTGTATCTCGTGATTTCATATACTTCTCTACCAAAACATTGAGAACTTTCCCTACTTTGTACGATTCATGAACTAATTCCAAATGGTCTCGTAAATACATCGATAACTGTAAAATTCATGAAAAAATATTAAACATACACTATGCAAGAGCTCAATATACCCATTGCAGGTCTTTCACTAAGCCTGAATTGTTAACTAAATTATTAATTAGACATTAATTAACTTATCCAGACCATAATCAACTCTCGATGTCATCGCTAGCCTGTGTTATGTACTGGAATGGAATCTGATTTCCTGCTCAACGCTCATTGATGATTTAAACCAAAAATGGATAATAAAGACCATGTTTTTTATCGTACCGACTTTAGTGAAGATCGAGGCTAGACCTAAAATTCCAAAGCTAAACTCTCGATTCAGAGTGGATCAATTTGACAGAAATTTTCAGCAAATTCTCTTTACATTTTCTATTTTTTAACTATTATAGTGAGAACTGCCAGCTGTTTATCTAATCCCCCTTTTAAGGTCAGAATCAGTGAAGTTCCTCTACCTTAATATATGCCGAATCTAAGTTACTGTTTGCACGGCATTAAGTAATTGAACATATTAAAATAAACACAACAGTTCTTTGTATAAAAATCCCAGGTTGTATGTGGCAACGAATAGAGTCGTCTGTCCAACCTCGTGGGTTTTCTCCTGGTACTCCAGTTTCCCCCCATTGCTAAATACCTCTTCGTGCAAGCAAATTATTGAAATAAAATTAAACCATATGTTAGTTCCGAAATGACCTATTTTGTGTCGTGTAGATATTAAACCCCATCTCTCTCTCTCTCCCAAACACAACAGTTGTATGGATAACAATTACTGTATTTCTATTAAAGCTACGTTTCAACAATGATTCTCTTGTCGTTATCAAGGACAATCGTTAATGTTGTGTTTATTTAAAACAAAAATATCTTCAGTGAAGCTTACCTTGACTGGATTAAGATTAACAGAGTTGACTAATCCAAGTAAAGAAGGCACCAACTGGGCAGGTAATTTACCCTCTTTCTCTAAACCTGTAAATAAGAACCAACATATTGCTTAAAAAACAGGAAAAATTCTTGGATAAAACCAAAAGCTATCAAGTTATTAGGGTTGAAAGAAGTTTTAATTATTTCTAAAAATTAATCTTCATTCATGAAAGTACATTGATCATGAATTAGCTCAACTATCTCATTTCCTTAATTTTCAATGTCTGAATTCTGTCTGGTTATCAATGTCCGAATGCTGTCTGGCTAACAATGTCTGAATACTGTCTGGTTAACAATGTCTGAATGCTGTCTGGCTAACAATGTCTGAATACTGTCTGGTTAATAATGTCTGAATACTGTCTGGTTAACAATGTCTGAATACTGTCTGGTTATCAATGTCTGAATGCTGCCTGGCTAACAATGCCTGAATACTGTCTGGCTAACAATGTCTGAACACTGTCTGGTTAACAATGTCTGAATACTGTCTGATTATCAATGTCTGAATGCTGTCTGGCTGTCAATGTCTAAATACTGTCTGGCTGTCAATGTCTAAATACTGTCTGGCTGTCAATGTCTAAATACTGTCTGGCTGTCAATGCCTGAATACTGTGTGGCTGTCAATGCCTGAATACTGTGTGGCTGTCAATTTCTGAATACTGTCTGGCTATCAAATTATTACTGTGTGGCTGTCAATGTCTGAATACTGTGTGGCTGTCAATGTCTGAATACTGTCTGGCTGTCAATGTCTGAATACTGTCTGGTTAACAATGTCTGAATATGTCTGAATACTGTCTGGCTACCAATATGGTAGACAAAGTCGAAATACTGTCTGGCTATCTGAATACTGTCTTCACAGACATTACCTGGCAATGTTCTTGTAAATGTATCTATAATTATATAATGGCAGAGACACATTGATGTTGACCTGAAACAAGAATAATTTATTATAATGGGCTGATCAATTTGGATAAGAAATAAAATGAAATGGGCTATTGAAGATGGGCATACACCATAAAGTATGGCCTGAGTATTTTTGCCAGGACAGCAGGATTATGGCCAACTCTTATTTCAATTCCAATGCCAATGTTTACAGGACCTTGATTTTTTGTCATATCCAAAAGACTACATGTATCCGTTTTATCGTGGCATACCCTCCTTTATCCTGCGGAAAATTACGATTCATATCCCATCCTCCAGTTTAGGAAGCCAATGTCTTTCTAACTATTGAAAGGAAATGGAATGAGGATAAATAAATTGCACCAACACATCCACTTTAGTGTATTTCTCCCTGGACAGATGCATTTCTGGCTATTTTTCGTCAAATTCCTACTGCTAAGGGCTCTTTTGCCTCCACATCAGCATTTACGGTGCATTTTGTTCTCTTTTATTTCAACCTCTACTTACCTACAAAAGCTGCCATCTGTGAGGCTGTTCTATTGACCGAGTTGACATGGTGTGTATTTGCTCCTGCCTGTAACATCAATCTCGTCACTTCAACATTACCTAAAATAGAAATTCACCAATTTTAGATTAGGGATGACAAATAAATGTGGAATGATAATGAGAGAAAGAGAGTTGAACGTCAATGTGATACAAATTAGGTCATTTTGGGACTAACACATGGTTCAATTTGAGCAGTGTGAGGAAACTGGAGGACCAAGAGAAAACCCACGAGGTTGAGCAGGCAACTTTACCCCTTGTCACGTACAACCAGGGAATCGAAACCACGCCAGTCAACTCAATGACAGACTTTATGATACACCGGGCATGTGTTAAGCATTCTGCCATCCAAACCCCAGTAATCCAGAAGTAAAACAAAGATCTTCGATTATGAATGACAAATTCATGTTCATTGATAATTTAACAAAGCTGCCCTAGTTTTCGTGGTTTTAGGTAGGACTGGCAATCAATAGCATCGATAATCATTGACCATCCGATGATCAATAATCAATAATATAGCCAAATCATCTTTACCTTTCCTAATGCCCCCGTCAGACCAAGATTGCATCCTTACTGCGCTGCTGTGGCCGCGTGGCAAACATGGACACAACGTGAGAAAATGTCTAAAAAAATTACAGACTTGAAAAAGGTTGAGTTCTCACAGCTTTCCAGGTATGATCGCAGAATCTTGGCATTTGTTTTGAACATGTTCAAAACAAACACGGCAATCATTGGCGACCATGGACATCACAGCAGGATATCTAGCATTTCCACCACGCTTTTAGCCATCTTGACTAGCTCTGAGATCATTTTCCATTATCGTAGCAGTGCAGTAAGGACGCCACCCCGGTCTGACAGGGTTTTTATTGACAGGTGTCAATGTTACAAGTTATTTATAGACAGACTTACCTGAGAGTGTAGCAAACATGAGAGCTGTATAGCTGTTATCATGATAATTACTATTAACATCAGCACCATGTGCTAAAAACAATTCACACAGTTCCTTTTTACCTCGAAATGCTGCATGTTGTAATGGTGTCATGCCAGTCTGTAAAAATAAACATTCTTAACATCAAAATTTACAGAATAAAAAAAGGAGAGAAATTCTAGTTTGTGAAAAAAAGGTGCATTATGTAAGATTCAGTCCTTCGCGTTTATAAAATTGTGTGGAAGCCATAAAAAGCTCCTGATACCTCGAATGTATGCGGTTTAAAAGTAAACAAAAACTGAAAGTAGTTTATTAATCTCAATATGTAGGAGAGCGATTTAGCATATTTGCAGTCTTTAATGACTCCCGCAAAAAAAAGACGACGTGCATCGAGAGAAGCAGGAGCGAAAGCTTACCTTAAACGTGAAGGACTAAAGATTTAAATGTAAAGCTGGCCATTCTTTATATATGATAATGCAAAATGAATACATTGAAAATTTCAAATTACTTTATTCTGAACGAAGTTATCAATGTTTGTACATCATGTGCTATGTAGTTTCAACAAGATGTCTGGTAAATAGCTGTCTTTGTCAGACCCTCTGTCCTGCACCACTTGATGCTGACAATCGATCTTGTTTCAAGTATCGATTATCGCCGACCATCCGCCGATCAATTATCGATAATATCGGCAAATTATTTTGACTTACAATTGGTTTGAAAGTAATCATATTTTGCACACGAAGAACGAATTGTATGCGAGTTTATGTTGTGACATCATTCTGTATACTGTACATGTAGAATTTTTTTCATTTATTTGACACTAAAATAATAGCATTCCATAGCAAAACGAGGTATAGAAAGAAACTCGATCAACTTCGTTGGGAAAACAGAACCACCATCGCTCGCTATGTTTTTGTCGCTTATGACCTGAATAATAATGAGTAAAATGTATTTATTTCCCTTTGAAAAAACATCAAACGAATTCTTCATCCATCCAGTTCGCCGTAACAGTTTATTTCTTGCAGTGATTTCTCATGCCCATAGAACACTCCTGGTCACTGCGTGATCTAATAATTGCAATAGTCCAGAAAAATTGAGAAATAAAATATGGAGCACAACTGAATGTTACGTGAAACCATTAGCTCTCATCATTACATAAGCGACCAACATTTCTCACCGGTGGCGTCACGCGTGGCATGATAAAACAAAACGTATGTGTTTTATTATGACTATACTGTTTATTTACAGTTCTAGGCCCAAGCACACGTTGCTAAAAATACCGTGATAAGGATCATTTTTATGGACTTCTTCTTACAAGTGAAATTGCGCGATAACCGATATTTTAAAACTGTATTGATAATCGATTTTCAAAACGCTTACCGACGATTATCGGCAATATCGATATTTTCCGCCAGCCCTAGCACCACAGACATGGAGCAACCACACCAGACTGAATTTTGTGCCTGACAAATGTATCCGTGACAAGTGCCTTATTTACAGGCTTGTATTCTGGTGTTATTTTTAAAAACAATTCTCACCGAATCGAGACAATCCACCCTCACATCTTTCTCTTTCAACAGATTTTGAATTTCTTCAAATAAACCTGAAACAAAATCAAGTTAATGAACATTATTTGAGAGTAGTCAGTTTATTGCATAAAAAGATCCACAGGGAGCAGCATATTATTACTACAAATTGAAATAAAAATTACATTGGAACAATTATAGTTCCTTCAGCCTTCAGGAACTGTCTTTGAGCGGACAATGTCCACTGACAGTTCCTATCCGGCCTTATATAGCTGCAGTACGAAAATACCATTCTTTCCCATCTCTGTTCGCAGGCTATTTTGGAATCCTTACCTAATTTTTTCATCCTAATTCTACTTAATTTATTCGACAAAGACTCATTTCTTACCACAGGTGACACACATTTTTAAAGATTCAACACTATTTTCAAGTAGAATTATGTGATTAAAAACATACACCAAATACGTTTAAACTGAAGAGCCATTACAAGATCCGGACATGCGCAAACCGCATGTTTATTTCATCGCTAAATTCTACTTGAAAATTTAGTTGAATTATTATAAATTTGTGTCAAATATAGTGAGAAATGATTCCTTTTGTTGGAAAATAAAGAATTGTGGTGAAAAATAGACGGTAGGGGTTCTAAAACAGCCTGAGAACATAGGTGGGGAATAGCGGTATTTTACCGTATTTTCATATTGCAGCTATAAGGCCGGATAGGAACTGTCAGCGAATATCGTTCGCTCCACAGACGGTTCCAAAAGAAACTACCTTGTACACTACTGATTCAAGGATGATACGTAGAGAGGCCTACATCGGACTTTCTTTCACCATAACACATCATTGTATTTGATTTTATTTTCTTTCGGTAGCACATAAATGTGTCAATTTCCGTACCGTACCCTCGAGAGTCCCCCTTAAATGTAGTTATCTCCCTTTAACAACGTATTCACGTCCGTCAGATGAATCCAGTAAATTCTTCAGTTAATTGCAACAATCTTGTTCACTAAATTCAATGAATAGACACCATTTTTTGTCACAAAATACAAAAATAAAACGATAATAAATAAGAAAAGGTTTTAGTAAGAATACCATCGTTTTCGTTGATTTTCTGCACGAGTTTCTCTTCATTTTCCGATAATTCGGGAAAATGCTAAATCTTATAAAGCGAGTAAGATATAGAGCGAGGAACATGTCAGTCAATTTGATTGACAGTTCGATGTACGGCCTTGACATTATGTATAGTAGAAGCTAAAATCAGATGTTGGATCTACGGTCTTGTAAATATTTGTTCGGCCTCGCTGTAATTGGCTCTGTTTAGATTAAAAGATTTTGGAATATTTTTTCAAGTAATTTCCATAAATAAAATCACGAAATTTGAGTGATTTTTTTTAAATTAAGAATATTATCGTATATGTCCTAGAAATAGAGAAAATCATCGCATTATATTTATACGACACATATAATTAGAACCCATCGGTTTCGCTTTATATATTGAGTCTTTTTCTTATATTTGAAAGAAATTTGGAGTATTTCTTTCTATTAATTTCCATAAAATAAAGATATTAGAGTGATTTTATTATATAGTCATAGATTAAGAATATTATCCTGTATAGGCTATCCTATGACCATATAATAATACAACCAAAACGGTCTCTCTTTATAGTGAGGCTTTTTCTTATGTTTAAAAGATTTTGTTATGTCTTTCAATTAATCTCCATAAAATAATTATATTAGAGTAATTCTTTTTAACATATATTAATAATATTATCCTAGAAATAGAGGGAGCGAGAGAGGAAGAGAGAGAGAGAGAGAGAGAGAGAGAGAGAGAGAGAGAGAGAGAGAGAGAGAGAGAGAGAGAGAGAAAAATGGGGTTTAACGTCCACTCAACACAAACTAGATCATTTCGGGACTACCACATGGTTCAATTTTATTTCAATAATTCGCTTGCTCGTAGTGTCCGGAGGAAACCCACGAGGTTGAGAAGGCGCCCCTATCTCCATGCCACATACGCTCACACCTGGGCTCGAAACCACAGCCGCAAGCCAGAGGTAACCGGCCAGCTAGAGGTCGAAGCGCGGCACTTTAGACCACTAGGCACCCCCCCCCCCTTAGAAATAGAGAAAATCACCACACTATTACATCGGATCCAATCTTACTGATATTTGAAAGATTTGGGGGTATTTATTTTTCAATTAACTTCCATAAAATAATGGCATTAGCGTGATTTTATTATATAAATTAAGAATATTATCCTGCATATATCTCAGAAACAGAGAAAATCATTGATTAACAGTTCATTAGAGGCTAAATCAGATATTGCATCTTCCTGTAAATTTCTTCGGCCCCGCTGTATAGTGTGTCTGTTTAAAGGATTTTGGAGTAATTTCCATAAAAAAAACGATGTTACTCTGATTTGATTTTATATAAATTAAGAATATCATCCTCTATATCGTAGATATAGGGAAAATCGTTGCCTTATACCACACATTGAACCCAATCGTGCTCGCTTTATAGTGAGTCTTTTTCTGGTGTTTAAAAGATGTTGCAGCATTTTTTTTTTTCGATTAATTTTCATAAAAATGATATTAGGGTGACTTTATTATATAAATTAGGAATATTATCCCATATATCCTAGATAAAGTGGAAATCGTTGCCTTATATGACACATTGAACCCAATCGTCCTCGCTTTATAGTGAGTCTTTTTCTTATGTTTAAAAGATGTTGGAGTATTTTTTTCAATTAATATCCACTCAAAAAACGATATTAGGGTGATTTTATTATATAAATGAGGAATATTACCCTATAAATCCTCGAAATAGAGAAAATCGTTGCCTTATACCATACATTGAACCCAATCGTCCTCGCTTTATAGCGAATTTTATCTTATGTATAAAGGATCGTGGAGTATTTTTTCAATTAATTTCCCCCACAAAAAAAAACGATATTAGGGCGATATGAGTATATAAATTAAGAATATTATCCTATGTATCCTAGATATAGAGAAAATGGTTGCCATTTACCACATAATATAGAACCCAATCGGCCTCGCTTTATAGTGAGTCTTTTTCTAATGTTTTTCAATTAATTTCCTTTGGAAATAACGATATTACGGTGGTTTTATAACATAAATTAAGAATACCATCCTATATATCCCAGATGTTGGAGTATTTTTTTCAATTAATATCCATTCAAAAAACGATACTAGGGTGATTTTATTATATAAATGAGGAATATTACCCTAAAAATCCTTGAAATAGAGAAAATCGTTGCCTTATACCATACATTGAACCCAATCGTCCTCGCTTTATAGCGAGTTTTTATCTTATGTATAAAGGATCGTTGAGTATTTTTTCAATTAATTTCCATAAAAAAAACCCCGATATTAGGGCGATATGAGTATATAAATTAAGAATATTATCCTATGTATCCTAGACATAGAGAAAATGGTTGCCATTTACCACATAATATAAAACCCAATCGGCCTCGCTTTATAGTGAGTCTTTTTCTAATGTTTTTCAATTAATTTCCTTTGGAAATAACGATATTACGGTGGTTTTATAACATAAATTAAGAATACCATCCTATATATCCCAGATGTTGGAGTATTTTTTTCAATTAATATCCATTTAAAAAACGATACTAGGGTGATTTTATTATATAAATGAGGAATATTACCCTAAAAATCCTCGAAATAGAGAAATCGTTGCCTTATACCATACATTGAACCCAATCGTCCTCGCTTTATAGCGAGTTTTTATCTTATGTATAAAGGATCGTTGAGTATTTTTTCAATTAATTTCCATAAAAAAAACCCCGATATTAGGGCGATATGAGTATATAAATTAAGAATATTATCCTATGTATCCTAGATATAGAGAAAATGGTTGCCTTTTACCACATAATATAGAACCCAATCGGCCTCGCTTTATAGTGAGTCTTTTTCTAATGTTTTTCAATTAATTTCCATTAAAAAAAAAACGATATTACGATGGTCTTATAACATAAATTAAGAATATCATCCTATATATCCCAGATATAAAGAAAATTGTTGCCTTATACCTTACATTGAACCCAGTCTGCCTCGCCCTTATAGTGAGGTTTTTTTTATGTTTAAAGGATCGTGAAGTATTTTTTTTCAATTAATTTTCATAAAAAAAACCCTGATATTAGGGCGATTTTATTATATGAATTAAGGATATCATCCTATATATCCTAGATATAGAGAAGATGATTGCCTTATACCACATATTACCGTGATGTTTATGAATTAAGAGTATTATCCTATACATCCTAGAGAAAGTCGTTGCCTTATATCACACATTGAACCCGATCATCCTCACTTTATAGTGAGTGTTTTTCTTATATTTAAAAGATGTTGCAGTATTTTTTTCAATTAATTTCCAGTCAAAAAACAAAAACGATATTAAGGTGATTTGAATACATAAATTAACAATATTATCCTATATATCCTAAATATAGAGAAAATCGTTGCCTTATATCACCCATTGAACCCAATCGTCCTCGCTTTATAGTGGGTCTTTTTTCTTATGTTTAAAAGACGTTGCAGTATTTTTGTCAATTAATTTCCATTAAAAAAGTGATATTACGATGATTTTATAACATAAATTAAGAATATCAACCTATATATTCTAGATATAGAGAAAATCGTTGCCTTATACCACACATTGAACCCAATCGTTCAATTAATTTCCATTTTAAAACGATATTATGGTGATTTGATTATATAAATTAAGAATATATTATCCTATATATCCTAGATATAGACAAAATGGTTGCCTTTTACCATATATAGAACCCAATCGTCCTCGCTTTATAGTGAGTCTTTTCTTGATGTTTAAAAGATGTTGGAGCATTTTTTTTCAATTAATTTCCATTCAAAAAACGATATTACGGTGATTTGAATATATAAATTAAGAATATTATCCTTTATATCCTAGATATAGAGAAAATGGTTGTCTTTTACCACATATAGAACCCAATCGTCCTCGCTTTATAGTGAGTCTTTTTCTGATGTTCAAAAGATGTTGGAGTATTTTTTTCAATTAATTTCCATGAAAAAAACCCCGATATTACGGTGATGTTATAACATATATTAAGAATATCTTAATATATATCCTAGATATAGAGAAAATCGTTGCCTTATACCACTCATTGATCACAATCGTCCTAGCTTTATAGTGAGTCCTTCTCTGATGTTTAAATAATGTTGGAGCATTTGTTTTCAATTAATTTCAATTAACCCAATCGTCCTCGCTTTATAGTGAGTCTTTTTCTTATGTTTAAAAGATGTTGGAGTATTTTTTTCAATTAATATCCACTCAAAAAACGATATTAGGGTGATTTTATAATATAAATGAGGAATATTACCCTATAAATCCTCGATATAGAGCAAATGGTTGCCTTTTACCACATACAGAACCCAATCGTCCTCGCTTTATAGTGAGGCCTTTTCTGATGTTTAAAAGATGTTGGAGCATAGATTTTTTCAATTAACTTCCATCAAAAAACAACACAAACGATATTATTGTGATATTATTATATAAATCAAGAATATTATCCTATATATCCTAGATATAGAGAAAAAAGGGTTGCCTTTTACCACATAGAACCCAACCGGTCTGACTTTATAGTGAGTCTTTTTCTTATGGTTTTTTTTTTGGACCTAATTTCCATAAAAAATATATTTGAATGATTTCATTATATAAACTAAGAATATTATGCTAGAAATATGGGAATTATCATCCTATACCACATATCTAACCGGGGTTGTATGGAATGTTGCTAGTCTGTTTAAAAGAGACACATTTTTATTATAAATTTTAATTGTATATAATGTAACTTGTATTTTTCATTTTAACTATTTATATACATAGAGGGGTTATTTATGTGATTTTTGTTTTCATTTATGTATGTTAAATGTAGTAGTAGTATTGTGATTATATTAAGTTTGCCGTCACCATATGTTGACGACATCATATGTTTTGCGCAATATATCCCGGTTGGTGCTGACGTGCCATTAAACACCACGTCATTTCATTTATACCACATTATTAGGTTAAATGCTCGTTTCCAATTTAATAAAAAAATTCTCATAATAAAATTCTTAAGTCAATCTGTTTTAAACGAAAGAGGGGGTACAAAAGGGTACCAAAGTACAAAAATAGAAGAATGCCAACAGTGAAATTTTAACTTAAGCTTGACAATTTAGATTTAAATATTCTACGTGAGTACCGGAACGGGGTTGATTCTTTAATTGAAACTGACAAGAACGTAACTGACAACATTCCGTTAAACCATTGGCGTGTTCATTTTTCTAAAATGATTGACCAACAGTTTAAAAAAAACTTTTTAATTTGATTCTCGAATCTGCATTTATTCCAGAGTCTTTGTCACAGTCTTTCCTTGTCGAAATTCACGATAAAAGCTGAAATCAAGATCCAAATAACTACAGGGGTATTGTTCTGGCCAACTGTTTGTCCAAATTAATGCTTTTTGTCCATTCTTAATAAGAGAAGTTAAACTTATTTAGAAGTCAGTGGCATTATTGATCATGCCTAATGTGCAGGCGCGGATCCAGATGGGGGGGGGGGGGGTCCAGGGGGTCCGCCCCCACCCCCCCCCTGCTCAGACTTGAAAATTTTTTATGCGATTTTATTGGCGACTTTTAGACCTGTAATTTTGGAATTTACCTTTCGGAAATACGTCAGAATGCACCAAATTGAATCTAATGTATCAAATTTTCATGGGGGAGGGCCCCCCACCCCCCCTTAATTGGTTCAGTGCCTTTTATCAAACCTAGCCCCCCTCCCCCCCCCCCTGCAAAAAATCCTGGATCCGCGCCTGATGTGGATATAGATCAAAGCATAGAACCACGGATAACATTTTTATTTTAAAAACAATCATTAAGGAATATTAAATATAAAAAAAACAGCCTTTGTACATTTTTTTCATAGATTTTACCAAACCATTTGATACTCTCTGGAGAAGGGGGGTGATTTTCAAACTACTAAAACATAATTTTAATGGAATTATTCTTAATTTAAATTTTATATAAGACAGCAACCTATAAATTTAAAACAAATTCCGGCGTAAGTGATACCATAAGGTCCATGGTGATACTAGCATACAACCATCACCTTCAAAAATGTGGGAAGGGCCTAAACAACAAAAGGGGAGGGCTTAAATCATACTCGCTCTATAGAATTTAGCAAAATCGGCCCGGCTCTATACTATTTAGCACTTACCGATAATTCGCCTTTCTTGTACGCAGCCATGTTTGATGCATGCAAACTCTCGATTGCTCAAGTCTCAAGTGTAACTGAACAATATCGCTAGCAAATACAGCCTGGATAACTTTAATTCAGTGAACGGTAAATTTATAACCTCTGGCCTTCATCATTACTGAAATAAATGGATTTTGTAAAATCTAATTATGTTCCTAGGCAACAATATACTAGTAAAATAAAACGTCGTGCTATGATGTAACGAAAATTGGGATAATATGTAGGTTATGTGTTGTAAACCGTATTTTTGATACCTTTAGTATTCATTTAGAGATTATTTGGGCGGGGCCAATTTACAGTTATCCTCGAGCACCTGTCAGTCAGGAAACTGGAGACTTCTGATGTTGATAAACTGTCTGCACTTCAACATTGTATTGTTAGATGTTACATTTTTTATTACCCTATTAGACTACTCCAATTAAAAGGGGACGAAAAACTTTAAAAAGGTGTGGTCTCGCTATGAAATAATGATATTAGAAACGGGCTACTTTTACTTTAAAAAGACCTACTTTTATTTAATTTATTTTTTTAATTTGCCCATATATATATATTTGTTAGATTTTTATATATATAGTTCCAAACTAAGTAGAATTTATCCATACTAGCAATAAAATAAATATAATTTTACTACAAACCATAACTTGAAATAACAAATAAAATAGGTAATGAAAAAAAAATGTTTTAATTTAAATTTAGTTTAGTAGTTTAGGGTGAAAATGAAAGTTTCCTTTTATTTCATTAAATTTTTTATTTGTATATTCAAGGCCAAGCTGATTTTTTTTACAAGTAGGCCTATCATCAATGACAATATTGTGGAGTTTATTTTCAGGTCAGGCAGCCTATAAAATGGAAGATTTCAAGGCAATTGAAGAAGTTTTACAAGAAGACATGGATGATCCCAGTTTACAATTTGAGAAGTTAGTTCAAGGTGGAATTGTTAATAAAGCTGCCCTGTTTTCATCCGATAAAAATGAAGATAAATATTTCATAAAATTAAACAAACATTCAGTTGTAAGTACCAGTAACTATTCACAACAACTTAATTGTAGTTGTACAGGAGTTTCTGTATTTAATCTTTACCATTGGAAATGAAATGAAATGAAATGGGGTTTAACGTCCCACTCTTTTGTACCTAACCTGGGCTAATGGAAGACGGGCATAAGCCATACAGTGTGCTATGAGGGAAATTTTGCCCGGGCAGCGGCGCTACACCCTAATCTTATATCGAATTCCAACTGCCAAGGGATCTTTTACGTGCACTCCAATGTGTACACGGGACCTTGGTTTTTCATCCCATCCGAATGACTAGGCAGCTGTCCTTGTCGGGCCCTCCTTCTGCATCACTGACAAGGGGAAATCACGCTGGAAATGCAGGAATTGAACACCGGACCTCCAGGCTAGAGAACCAGCGCCTTATCCACTTAGCCACCGAGATACCTTTACCATTGGAAAACTGTCAATTGGATTAAAATACAGATCTATGTTTTGTTTTGTTTTTTTTATACTTTCGATGGCTTCCACTACGTTAAGATGTGACAAGCTATATAGTGTAAGTTCATTTCAGGGTCAAACCAGAAAACGTCAATGATAAAAACCCTTCCAGATCCTAGTGTAGTAAAGACAAGTAAAACGAAATTTTAAACTATAAAAACGAAACAAAACAGGATCTGTATTTTAATCAGATTGCGACAATTGTTTAAATTCGTTGACAATCATAGAAAACTGTTTGGTCTCTACTGTCATATAGTTAAAAATGGTCTATCTAGATTAGATAATAGGTGTTGAGTTTATAACAGTTTAGTTTCTCAAAACCTGTTGTGTAATTAACACACCTTTTGAGAAACTAAGCCGTTATAAACTCAACAGGTGTTCAGTTTGATGACATCATAGATACAGGTAAATACTAAGATTTTCTACTACTACTACCTGGTGCTTTAATGTCTGCTTCCACAGAAGTGATATCGCAGACAAGATATAGGAGTACCAAAGCTTCTTCCTGTTTTTAGAATTTGCGGCCCAGTTAATTAGTTGGGTTTATAAATGTTTAGTTTCTCAAAAAGTGTTGAGTAATTAACCCACGAATTCATTACTCAACATACTTGTGAAACTAAACATTTATAAACCTAACACCTATTATCTAATGTAGACAGACCTATTTAAACTACATAACAGTAGAGACCCAACAGTTTTCTATGATTTTCGATGAATTTGAATTACAAGATATATGAGTTGTAGTGTAAATATAGAATGGAGAGAGAGGGAGAAATTGGTTTTAATGTCCATTTGACCAGGTCTAACATATGGTTAAATTTTTTTCAATAATTTGCTTGCGCGTAGGGGTCTATAATTAGCAGTTGGAGAGAACGTAGGACCCAGAGAAAACCCTTACATGGTTAGACAAACTACCTTACTCCTTGTCACGTACAACTGAGGAATCTAAACCATGACAGTTGTCTCAATGACAGACCTTATGATATGGCATGCACATGCAGGGGTGGATTACCCTATAGGCAGTGTAGGCAGCTGCCTAGGGCCCAAGAATAAATAGAGCCCATAAATGATTTGACAACCTTGTTATATTTTATGAAAATGAAGGTGAGTATGGGCATATACCTAGTGACGAAGAAAGGGTAGGCGTTAGAAATGCCTTTCCTGTTGATAAGGGTCTATGGCCATCACATGTAAGTGATGAAATAATGGAGTACTTTACTACAAGTGACAAAAACTACAGGTTGGCAGAATATAACAAGTGCCCTAACCACTTCTAAGAAGATAGGAAAAGAAAAGTATAGACGCACATCCTCGGAAATTTCGTTTCTCTTACAGCGGTCTTAGTTTTACTCCTTCAAACTATTCCAGCAAAGGGCCCAGCTGGTCGAGCTGTCTAGGGCCCATCAGAGCCTTGATTCGCCTCTGTGCACGTGCTAACCATTCAGGGGGTTTGGATGGGCGAATGGTTAGTACGTGTGCACTGTATCATACAGTCTATCATTAAGTCAACTGACACTAAGAAGTAGCTATAGTGTTTTTTGTACGTATAGAGCATATAAATCTATCAACTTGGTTTAATTTTGACGAAACTCGGTAAAATTCTAATTATGGCAATATATCTAATAGAAAGAGGTTAAATTCTGTAGATACGGTGTGTTAATTAACAGGGGTGAGAAATTGACTAAGGGTGATTTAATTATCGCTAGGAGTGAAAATCTGTGCGACAGTGTGTTTTCTGTACTGGGTGTGTTAATTAACGGACGGGTTAAAAACAACTGACACGGTGTGTATTCTACGTTTGGTGAGTTTTCTCGAAAGCGTGTTATAACTGCAGCAAAGTGTCTTATCAAGGACTAGCAGGCTAAATCTGACGCGTAGGTGTCAAATCTAATTTACCGTGCGATTTCTTAATCGACCGTGTGTTTTACGCAGATCGGTCTTTGTTAAGGGTAGGTCTTTATACATGGATTTATACGTGCTGTAAAATTACATGTCTGCCGTCTTTAGTCTATACGTATTTCATTTATTGATGAATACTACGTTTCTTATACTGCATACCATTGTCTTGCAACAGTTATTTATATTTCTTGTCTTTTTGTATGTTTCATTTGTTAGCATTACCGTACGTGGTACTATTGAACTATAAATGCATGTGTCTTAAAATCGGTTGCATGCAATATCGTTATTTACCGATATCCGGTCCAACCTCATTTTGATTATCCGACGTATTTTAATCTCTATTGATATCAGATGCTCTAATCTATTTCGAAAACACAATTATAAACAAACAATCTCGCAACTAATGATAACCTGTAAGTTTCGTCGCTGTTTTTAATCTCTATTGATATCAGATGCTCTAATCTATTTCGAAAACACAATTATAAACAAACAATCTCGCAACTAATGATAACCTGTAAGTTTTGTCGCTGTTATATTTTATAAGATTATTTCTTACCTCGGTCGTAAATAGGGCTTTTTAGGAAACAGAATTGCATCACTAATAGATAAATCATATACCTTTAAACATAATAATACGATGATAAAGTCGTCCACAAAGCTTGAGCGGCCCGTTCGTGAATAAATAAAGTAATCATGCAGACATATATTACGAAACCGCTCCCAAACGACCCAGTCATTATTTTACAATTCATACTGTCAATTCATGCACGCTTTTCACACGGAATTGTTCTTTGATGTTGAGAGATGAAACACGGTGAGTTCAGCTCTCTGATGTTGACAGACGAGGCCAGTTAATTAGCTCGTGCACTAATGGATTCGCTGATATAGTTGGTTGAAATTTGGCAATTGTTACAATTTATCCCAATAAGTCAGGGGTTGAAATGTTTGTAAAATTTTAGAAATATTTTTTATTTGTCAAGTTGTCAACATGGATTTTTATTTTTAATTAAAACGATTTTGTGTTGCAACGCCTCTTGTCGGGGACGCACTTCCTTGGAGCAAACCACACATAAACTAGCCATAATAAATTATTAGATTTCAATTTATGATATATTTTTTATCAGCAAAAACTAATGAAGGTAATGAATGTTACATTTTACGGTAATATATACCGTTTTGTAATTAATATCACAGTGAGTTACATTTAGCGTATTGTGGCTAAAATCATAACGCCAAATAACAATCAAGACTTTATCACAAAAACATCGTTCATACTAATTAAAAATCAAAACTGCTAAAATCATAACGCCATGCAATTAACAAACAGTACAAGATCCTTCATTAACAAAATCATGGGTGATTCGATCTGAAATCAAATAACAAAATAGTCAACGAGTACTAGCTATTTCTTATAATACTCCAACAACAACTATAATACGCCACAGCACTGATACTCCACGGCTTCAGTCTCATCCTTATTGTATAATTTATTCTATCTAGAGAGCACGCTTTTCACACGAAATTATTCTTTCAAGTCCGACCTATTTATTTGCTCTTTGATCTCAGACGGAGAGGCGACACTGTTCTAATGGATTAGAGACCATGATTGGTCGGAGTGTGATTTTTTTTTACCTGTAACATTTTATTCACTGGATGACAAAGTACCACAAAAAGAACAATTATATCATGTGTGTGCATACTGTGGTCTATTCAGCGTTGGTCTTATTGTAATGACATAAATGTATGTTTCCCTTTTCTATCATCTCATTTAAATAAAGCTTGATATTTTAATTACTTATTAACTAAGTTATTTTTCTACAGTATATTTCAAAACAAAAAGAATTGTTGTATCGGAAATATGCGAAAATTTTCATGCCATTGGTTGTTCTTCTTCTTGAATTTTTTAAATTATTAAACGTATTTTCAAGTCACAAACTGCCATCAGAGCAGGAATTACGCTTCACTGAACACCATTTGGATCAACGTTGACCTAGATGTTATATAACAACTGTTAATTGCCAGACTTGATTAGGGTAATAAAATTGATCACCGCAGCTCAACAATTTTAGCGAATGTGTATTATAAACCTGGGACCTGTTTCACGATTTTATCTTAATCAGAAGACAACAATAATTTTCTTGAATTAACATGGTTTATTAAAATTCAAAATATGACCCTGTAAGTTAATATATTTGTGTTGTGTATCCTATTTCAAAACCTTAATTTGTCAAACGAACAAACACCACCTCTAGAGATATTTTAATTACACCAAAGGTGTATTAGAAATTATCGTTGTTCTGAAATAGTTTTCTTTTATTAAATTTATTAGTAAGCTGTTACCGTCAAATTCTGGACGTAATGTGTTCTATGCACGGTTCTAAATATCGCAAATGAAGCTATATAAGTTTAAAACTATGACTTTAAGATACACGTATAGTGAAAAAGTTGCAATTGATCACTACAGCATTAAGTCAACTGATACAGGGTTTCGATTCCCTGGTCGTACGTGACAAAAAGAAGTTTGCCTGTCCAATCTTGTGGGTTTTCTCCAGGTCAGACTGCTAAAGACCCCTAAAATTGAATCATGTGTTAGTCCCAAAATGACCTAGTTTGTGTTGAGTGGACGTTAAACCCCATTTCTCTCTCCCTCTCTCTCTATCGCTAACCATTCAGACATCCATCACCCCCACCCCGACAAAATCAAGAAATATTGATGTAATTACGGTAGCATGCTGAGTGTCCAATGGATGGGATGAGAGAGAGAGAAATGGGGTTTAACGTCCACTCGACACAACTAGGTCATTTCGGGACTAACATATGATTTTTAATTTTATTTCAATAATTCGCTTGCGCGTAGGGGTCTTTAGCAGTGGGAGGAAACCGGAGTGCCCGGAAGAAACCCACGAGGTTGAGAAGACGCCCCTATCTCCATGCCACATACGCTCACACCAGGGCTCGAAACCACAGCCGCAAGCCAGAGGTGACCGGCCAGCTAGAGGTCGAAGCGCGGCACTCTAGACCACTAGGCCATCCTAACCCCCCAGGATGGGATGAAAATCAAGATCCTATATATAAAATTGGGAGCACGTTAAAGACCCTCTGACAGTTGAAAATCGAAACCAGTCAAGAACGTAGTACTGCTGTCAGGGCAAAATTTACCTCAGAGCATATTGCATTATCAGGTCAGTTCTGAAAAGTAAGAGCTTAAACCCCATTTCATTTTATTAGTATTAAAGCGGGAATTTCATATTTTCTAAGAAAGTCAAAACATAATTATTACTATGTCTTTTGCTCAAAAGGTTGTCAACTCACTATTATACGATCATGGGCATTATTTCCCAGGCATTAAAATCAGTGACACAGGAAATAATAATACAATTACCTCTCTTGTCTTTCCATTCACCCCCATGGTATGGCTATCTTCAATCGTTTGAATTTGAAGTTGAAAATGATATTTTTGTCAATTTCTCAAATGGCAATTATAGGATTAATAGGATTATTCTTTAACAAGGTAGGACTCTTTATAGATACAATCTATTTTAGGGCTTTATTTTAATACCTTTTAAAATATATAACTTAAAAATATGAAATTGCAACTTTAAACTTTTGATATTATAATCTTTAATTTCAGGCAAAAGAAATGTTTGAAGCTGAGAAAAGTAGTTTAGATTTTCTTAACCAGATAGAAATAATTGATGCACCTAAATCATACAAGGTAATTTACCACTGTATTAGTAAAGGGAGAGAGCGAAATTTGGTTTAAGGTTCATCTGTCAAAAACTTCGTCTTTAGCAGTGGGAGGAAATCGGAGGACCCAGAGAAAACCCATGAGGTTGGACAGGCGATGTTACTCCTTGTCATGTTCGTGTGGGAATCAATACCACGACACTTGACTTAATGACTGACCTTGTGATTTCATGTGCACGCATTAAACCACTAGACAATTCCCCTGCCTCTACCCCCCTCCCCCAAGCACATAAAACAAAAGACGTCTAGACAAAACTCCAGAAAAGACCCTCAAACGACACAGACCTAGCAGTAAAGGTCTATTGTGTATAAAGATCTATTGTGTGTAAAGGTCTATTGCGTGTGTAGAAATACTGCAGGCACAAAGTTAACACCATTTTGTGGACCAAGAGAGAGAGGGAGACAAACTAGGTCATTTTGGGACTAACATATGGTTTAAATTTTATTTCAATAATTCGCTTGCGCATAGAGGTCTTTAGCAGTTGGAGGCAACCAGAGGACCCGGAGAAAACCCACGTACAACCCGGGATTCAAAACCACGCCAGTTGACTCAATGACAGGCTCTATGATACAGCATGCACATGCTAACCACTTGGCCATCCACCAAGAACTGGTTCCCAAGTACCACTCATCTTGGGGGCGATGTTCTTGGACATAGTCTAAGGCTCTGTCAATCCAAGTACAATCAACGTGAAACTTGGAATGCATGTTCCTCTGACAATTGTGCATCTATTGACGGCCATGTTTTTGTTTATTAAAGGTGATTGATATTCGAGATTGTGAGAATGGTTCGGCTGTACATGTTTTACAATATATACCAGATCTTCAACCAATGGCTGATTACTGGGCAGACTTCGGGGAGAAAATGGCCAGGTAAAGAACCAGTCTTCTTTCATAGAGAGAGAGAGAAAAATGGGGTTTAATGTCCACTTGACACAAACTAAGTCATTTTGGGACTAACATATGGTTTAAATTTTATTTCAATAATTTGCTTGTGCGTAGGGGTCTTTAGCTGTGGGAGGAAAACAGAGTTATTTCTAATTTAAGGCCTGGTTTCTTATTACAAATTTATTAGATCCTGAAAGTTAATTTTTAGCATTTCAAACATTTTGAATTCAAGTCAAATTAGAAATCATCATATTTATAATATTATGCCCTAAGAAAAATAAATATAATTAAAGATTGTTACAAATTTTATTTTAGATTAGCTTAATACGTGGCTTCCCCCGGGGGTACATATTTTTTAAGACTTGCTCGAGGGGAGGGCCAAGAGCTTGATACCTGGCTTCACCTGAAGCCCAAGATCTGCTTACTCGCCTACTTTCTTTCTTGCACGCTTTCCCGCTAGCTTACATCACCCTTTGCTATTATTAAACGTAATGACCATAATAAACAGAGTTACTTACTGCGAAGCGTTTATTGAAGTAAAACAGTCCAACATTGCTTTTTGGCTTGAACTCAAAAGGATCTTGACCATCATAAATTATGTGTACATGGGACCTCGTTTTTCATCCCATCCAAGCAACTATACATTGTCCCTTCCCCTGGCCCTCCGTTGTACAACACTGACAAAGCTGAACCACCTAACATGTTCTAATAGAAAATCTAGCTCTTGACCAATAAAAAAGCTGACTTTACTTCTAGTTTTAGTGAATAAGGAATGAACTAATAAAGCCCATGGTTTAATTAGGGTGAAATTGGATTCTTGGAGACTGTTTAATGTCATTATATATTATCTCATTATCATGATTTTGTTTCAGAATTCACAGTTTTAATTCCACTCTTAAAGATGATGCAAAAAGAAAAGAAAGTTTTGTTCATTCCAGTCCCCAGCAATTTAATTATGTAGATAAATTTGGATCTACGTTTCCCAGATATTTTGGTGAATTTAGAGTCGCACCAGTTCAAACAGATACATGGGAGGTAACATCCATGAGCTAAGAATGTCTAATTTAACATAAAAATAAAATAATTGTCTTGATAGGCAGGGCATGGTGAGAGAGAGAGAAATAGGGTTTAACGTCCACTCGACACAAACTAGATCATTTTGGGACTAACATATGGTTTCAAATCTATTTCAATAATTCGCTTGCGCGTAGGGGTCTTTAGCAGTGGGAGGAAACCTGAGTGCCCGGAGGAAACCCAAGAGGTTGAGAAGGCGCCCCTATCTCCATGCCACATACGCTCACACCAGGGATCGAAACCAAAGCCGCAGGGAATTGTATACAGAATATTATGGCAGTTTTAATTTAATATTACAAGCTATCTATACTAATATTTGTACTCTCTGTCTGTTCAGGGTTGTTGGCTAAACTGGGGTTGTCCTGGGGCTGAAATTCGGTGTATAGGGGTTGCTTGGAGCCGATGGGGGTGAGATGGGTAACATAGGCATTGTGCCACTGGCCTTCCGCTTCAGGTTTCAGAGTTATAGGCACAACCCGTGCAGCACCGGGTCTTCCGCTAATGAACGAATAAAATGGTATTAAGCAGGGTTTTTTTTTATGCCTGCTCCAATTATTCTTATGAATACCATGGAGTAGCTTTAAGTGAAATTTTGTCCAGCAAGGTGTACACATTTCCTCTGGGTTTTTTTGGTCCATCCTAATGACCAGGCCCAGTTACTTTTCAAGCCATCCATCCTCCACCATGGACAAGTGAAAAACATTCCAGAAAGTTGTGAGGAACGGTCAAGGATTTTTTTGCGTGCACACGAAGGTGTACACAAGCCCTCTGTTTTTTTTTTGTGCCATCCGAATCACTTGACCCTGTCTGTTAAGGCTTCTTTTTCATGCACACAAAAGTGCACACAAGTGCTTAGATTTTTTCTACCATCCGAATGGGATGTTGACTGCTAGGTTCTATTCCTTTCCAAGCCATCTGTGGACATGGAGAAACTACTCCAGAAAATCACAAGGATCTGTCAAGGCCAACTGCAGGATTGAAACCCCGGGAACCCTGGCCTCTTCATTGATATAGTAAAGTCCTTGTATATTATTCATTTTGTCTTTCAGGAATATTTCATAAGAGAAATTATGGATCCATTAATGAGAGGAATAGAAAAAAAGGTACTTATAGACCTGGTTTTAAAAATGGTCTGCTCATAACCGAGGTATGAAGGCGGACATACGCCATACAGTGAGCTATGAGGGAAATTAGTTAAACACTGCATACCCATCCAGCCAGTTGCCACATACCAGCCCAGCCAGAGAACCACATACCTACCCAGTCATATACCACATATCAGCCCAGCGAGAGACCACATAATCGAGACTACTAGTTTTGTCTTTCTGATGATCCAGGCTAAGTTCTAAGTTCATAGTGGATCAATTTGACTGAAATTTTCAGCAAATTGCCTTTACATTAGCTAGTTCATAACTATTATAGTGAGAACTGCCAACTTGTTATTGTATTGTATCTTTAAGAGTCCAAAATATAGAGCTATATACCCTTTAAGCACGAACAAAAAGTCTGTTAAAATGATGTTTTTTCTATTATTTCAGTATGGAGATAGAGATTTTATAACAGAATGGTCCTGGTTACAATTAAATATATATAAATTATTTCAAGATGTGACAATATCACCAGAAATAATACATAGTGATCTGTGTGTCGCTAATTTTGGACAAACACAAAATGGTCCAGGTAGAAATATTCTTTTATTCTATTACTTGGGTCATGTTTCGAAGAGTTTTCTCTCATCATTTTCATGCACTTGCTTAAAATTATTGATATATATTCCCCTTAATTAATAATTATTCTTCCGTAAGTATGTGCTATATTTTATTGCTTTATTGCTCTATCCAGTTATTAAACGGCTTTAAAGAATTTATTATCCTTTTAATATTATAATAAAATAAATTATTGGAATTCATTTGATATTAAATTCATTTGATGTCTCTTGAGCTTCAAATTTAGATTTCTAATTTATTTTCTATGATTCAACATACATTATGCAAGAGCTATATCTGCCTATTGCAGTCTTTCTTTATGCCTGAAATGCTATCTAAATTATTAATTAGACATTAATTAACCTATCCAGACCATAAACAACATACATTATGCAAGAGCTAAATCTGCCTATTCTATAAGCCTAAAGAGAGAGAGAGAGAGAAATGGGGTTTAACGTCCACTCAACACAAACAAGGTCATTTTGGGACTAACATATGGTTTAATTTTATTTCAATAATTCACTTGTGCGTAGGGGTCTTTAGCAGTGGGAGGAAACCGGAGTGCCCGGAGGAAACCCACGAGGTTGAAAAGGCGCCCCTATCTCCATGCCACATACGCTCACACCAGGGCTCGAAACCACAGCCGCAAGCCAGAGGTGACCGGCCAGCTAGAGGTCGACGCGCGGCACTCTAGACCACTAGGCCATCCCAACCCCCTATAAGCCTAAAATGTTATATGAAAGATTAATATATCGGTTTAGAATGGAGCAATTTGACTGAATTTTCAGAATATTTCCTTTTCATTATCAAGTGTTTAACTATTATAGCGCAAACTGCCAGCTGTTTATCTAATTACCCATAATGTATCAATAATTAAGTGAATTCAAGCCATAATAATTTGACGTCAGTAATCAGGTTTTAATCATACAAATGGTTGACTATCAATATTGATTCATAAATTCTCCATTAGAACTCAGTTAATTAAACATACAATATGGGAGATTATATACATAGCAGGCAGTTCTCACTAAAATACTTAAAAATGAGATAATTTATAGGGAAATTGCTGAAAATTTCAGTCAAAATGAACCACTCTGAACCGAGAATTTAGCGATTGAATTTTAGGTCTGTTCTCGATCATGATTACTAAAGTCGTTACGATAAAAAAAACCCATAGTGTTGATTATCCATTACTTGATTAAATCATCAATGAGTTTTGAGCAGCAGATCGGATCCAGTAAATAACACAGTCTAGTGATGACATCAAGAGTTGATTATGGTCTGGATAAGTTGATTTTATATGTGTCAACATGATCTTTCCCCATCTTACCTCACTGATCTCATTAAAACATATCAACCAAATCGACCACTTTGCTCACAAAATAAGCCCTCATTGACTGTGCCGCAAGCTAAACTGAAATCATATGGGGATAAAGCCTTCAGTGTCTGTGGACCGCGTTTGTGGAACAACTTACCATTTTGATGTTTGACTCAGTATATTTTAGTTGTCAGGTGCGAGGCTTAACACAGTTATTATTTCAATTCTGGGATGTAGTTATTATTGTTCTGAATTCCTGGACTGGAGTTATTATAGTTTTTTTTTATCCCCGGGGTGTTATTATTGCTCTGTAATTCCAAGGTGTACTTATTATTGTTCTGTAATTCCGGGCAGTAGTTATTATTGTTCTGCAATTCCGGGCAGTAGTTATTATTGTTCTGCAATTCCGGGCAGTAGTTATTATTGTTCTGAATTCCCGGAGTGTAGTTATTATTATCAACAAGGTTTCCCAACCACCTTACCGTGTAGCCATGAACCGGAAGTAGCACAACCGGAAGTGGTAGTCCATCGCCGCCCGGCCTATGTTACTTCCCGGTTCGATCTATCTATAAAAACCACATTTCAGTCTCAGAACACCCCGTTCCACGCAACTCTTATTCACCAAAATTCAGCCTCTGGACAGCCATAATATGTGTGTGAGAGAGAAATGGAGTTTAACATCCACTCGACACAAACTCAGCCCTAGAGTAGCCACCAACAGACAAGCAAACAAGCGACAGTTACAAATATTAGCACGTACAATTTGATCCGCGTTGACTTCTCGTTCAATCCTTCCTCCATCGTAACGGAAAATAAAATTAAAGTGATTTAACATATTTACACATGTTATTTGATGAGGCATGAACTCATTGCAAATGGCAGTTACAAATGAAATAGAGCCGAACTAGTTCAATTATTAAAAGGCTTTCATATGTCGCTGAAAGGATGAATACATGCCCGAGGGAATCATTAGATATTACCGGGATTCCTCGCCTTACATATTTCCCAAGAGCTTTTCAGATCCAAACATATTTTTTTATAGGTATAAAATATCCATTTGAAATTTGTAAAATCTAAATGGGGTCAGAAAATATGTGAAACTGTCAATCGATGTAGTTCCATTGTAAAGGATGGCATATTAAAGGACAATATTGGTGCCAGTCATTATCACATATGTGATAGAACTGATTAAACACTTTCCAAATATAATATTAACACAGAGATCATCGCTACCATAGTGGAGTAATAAAAGATTCATGAATCGGAAGTGACGAACGCCAAAGGAAAACACGAGTTATCTCTCTATGTGAATGACTGAAGTGACGAGTGATGACAGATAAACGGCCGAATTTCTACTCACTAATAATTCGTTCGAAGACAAAAAGTTGTTATATGGGACCGCAAGAGGATATCTGACGATTCAATAAAGTAATTAAGTGTCATAAGATAAGAGAACACGGGAAAAATAGAAATACTCCGTACAGCCCCTTGTTTTTATTCATTCCATAGGGGAGACCGGGGCACATTGACCACTGTATAGTGTTGGGTTGTATAGTATTATTTATAAAGGATATATCCATGGTGGTTCAATGGGCCCCGGTCTCCCCTACCTTATAAAAACATGGTAATGCACGAACTTTTTTCTGTTTTTCTTTCGTGTTCTTTTATGTAGTGGCAGTCAATTCCTTTTATGAATTGTAAGATATTCTCTCACAGTGTCACACAGCAACTTTAGGTCTTCGAAGGAATTATTAGTGAGCAGATATTCGCCCATGTATCTGTTATCTCTAGTCACTTCAGTTAGTTATATAGAGGAATAACTCAGGTTTTCCTTTGGCGTTCGTCACTTCCGATTCATGAATCCTTTATTACTCCTCTATGGTAGCGATGATCTCTGTGTTAATATTATATTTGGAAAGTGTTTAATCAGTTCAATCATATATGTGATAATGACTGGCACCAATATTGTCCTTTAACAGAAATGATCTGTGCGAATAAACGAAATGAAACAGGGTTTAACATACTACTGTTTCGAGAGCGATAGGAGAACTTATACCAGGACAGCGGCGCTACGCCCCACACTACCAACTACCAAGGGACAACGTATAGCCCTTCAGATTTGACCAAAAAAGAGATCCCGTGTACACATTGGCGTGCACGTCCTACTGTTCTGCTCCGACTGGGTGTGCACGTAAAAGAATACTTGGTTGATGGAATCCAATATAAGAGTTGTCCAGAGGGTTGCAAAATATTTTAAAATGCAAATCACATTTGAAAAGGTTTACGTTAGGCTTTTCAAATCATTATTTGAATTTTTCCAATTTTTGTTAATAAGTGTGTTAAGATGAAATTTGTATCATCATTTAATTGGAATATTGTAAAATAATACAATTTGTTGACCAGAAGAAAGATTTGGACATATTATTCCGTTACAAGAAGAGTGGTATTGAGCCTTTAAGCTCCACTTTAGTTTCCAATAAAGTACCAGTCACCCTGGTAGTATAGGAAATGACAGGAAGGTATGGAAATAAATGAGTATTTAATAGATGATGGTCTGGACAGGAAATTATGACGGGTTATTATTCAATATATCGGGAGATATTCTCATGTATCGTTATAATACGTGATGATTGTTTTGTTTTTTGTTCTACCAGTTTTAATCAATCCCACCGTGATAGATGAGTCAGGATGATCTTGTACGAGAACACCTGATGCTACTATTCGTGGTACTGGTGGTCCACCTGATATCGGTCGATTAGGTCCATTGGGGTGTCCCTGTCCTCCCACTATGGTCAGTAAATTTCTATTTTTATCTGTTAGTTCATTATATTGACAGACGGGTTCCACTTTAGAAAACAAAGCACAAGAGAGAGAGAGAGAGAGAGAGGGGGATAGAGAGAGAGGGCGAGGTTAACGTCGACTAGGTCATTTCGTGACTAACGTATGATTCAATTTTATTTGGTGTATAGGTTTGTTTAGCTATGGGAGGAAACAGGAGGACCAAGAGAAAACCCACGAGGTGGGACAGGCGACTCTACTTCTTGTCGCGTACAACCTGTGAACCGAAACCACGCCTGTTGACTCAAGGAAATGCTACTTGTTACCAGTCGTTTGGGAGAGGGAGATAGAGGGGGGGGGGGTCTTTAGCAGTGGAGGAAGTCTGGGGACCCGGAGAAAACCCACGAGGTTGGACAGGCGACCCTACTTCTTGTCACGTACAGCTGGGAAATTAAAACCACGCAACTAGACTCAATGACAGACCTTATGATTTCATATAAATGGTTCCCTTTGCGTATCTCACGTCCAATTAAAATACTGTTTAATTAAACCATCCACATGTATGTTCGTGGATCATGTAACCGGTTCCCTTGATGTGTCTCTTGCCCAATTAAAATACAGTATTATTAAACCATTTATCTCTCGTCCAATTAAAAGTCAGTATTATTAAACTATATGTATGGCCGTGGTTCATTTAAATGATTCCCTTTGGGTATTTATTCAGACTGATTTAAACTTGGCGTATTGTGTTTTTGTGGTTCAGCGGACAATAAATTAAGCACACAATAATTCGTGCATGAGTTTGTAAGTCTATCCAGAGAGAATTTGCTTCTGATTAGTTTCCATTGAATCTTTTTAGCAACCTAATATCGATAACGTCCTAATTCATGTAGTATTGGAAGAAGACCGTATCGCACATCACGAAAGATAAATACGCTATTATACATTCGCACGTTTCCGTGGCCGTTTTTACAGTGGCGGGTATTGGACTCGTTAGGGTTGTGAATAAATTTTTATGGGAAAAAATTACTGCATAAAAAGGTTTAAGTCGTATAATTTGCCCGTTAGAGAAATATCCTCTTGTCCGTGGGGTGTCTTACAATGAACAATGTCTAGTGGTTCGGACGGGACGAAAATAATGAGGTCTGCGCGTTAAAGAACCCTTGGTAGTTGGAATTCGAAATACAGATATACCGTAGCCGGCTGTCCGGGTAAAATTTGCTGCATAGCAAACTGCATGGTTTATGTCCGTCCAGAAATCGAACATAAAATGTATTTATATTGAGGATCTCTTGAATAAATAGGGGCGGGGCAATATGTCCCTACAACTATCAAGAAATTTAATTCAGCAAATCGTTAAAAATGAAAATGACGCTTACAGACCAGTTGATGGAAAGAGGTCCGCGGTATTTGTCAACGCGGCTAATGTGCAGGAAATAATTCACCCAGAGCACACGGAGTGGCGTATGTCCGTCGTCCTTCAATCTCATTGAAACACACATTCTATGTCGTTTCGTTTTTTATAGTTCAATATTTCCCTTTACTTGTCTTTACTACACTAGTATCTGGAAGAGTTGTTATATATTCTGCGTTCTCGTTGAAGTGAGGAATTAGCCAATGAAACGGTCTGTGGTGGTTAGGTCTTGGCGTGCGAATGCTCGTACGACCCCTGACACAACCTTCCAGTACAACCGGTCAGATCTTCATGTAGTGTAGGTCATCGAAAGTATTTTTAAAAAAAACGAAACGGATATAGATCTGTGTTTTAATCAGATCGGTCTTTATTCGACCGGTCGGAGCAAAGAAGTAAAACGAAAGTCAGGTTTTAATTTCAATTCACGAGAAAGTAATAAGCTAGCTCAGTTTCTAATGAGCCGACAACATGCCAATAAGTTACCCCAACATGACAATTTAATTCAAATCGTTATATTGATATATAAATGCATTTGTTATAAAGCTATTTAAATTCGCGGGGGGGGGGGGGTTGGGATGGCCTAGTGGTCTAGAGTGCCGCGCTTCGACCTCTAGCTGGCCGGTCACCTCTGGCTTGCGGCTATGGGTTCGACCCCTGGTGTGGGCGTATGTGGCATGGAGATAGGGGCGCCTTCTCAACCTCATGGATTTCTTCTGGGTACTCCGGTTTCCTCCCACTGCTAAAGAACCCTACGCGCAAGCGAATTATTGAAATAAAATTGAAACCATATGTTAGTCCCAAAATGACCTAGTTTGTGTCGAGTGGACGTTAAACACCATTTCTCTCTCTCTCTCCCTCTCTCTCTAAATTCGCAATGCTCCGATAACAGTTCTTCGATGTAACACTACAGTCTGGGGATGAGCGGATGTCATAATTGGGTTCTGATTTATTGAACCGCAATACGATTTAGTGATTGAATTATAAAACGGCCTATTTATCAGTGAAATGAAATGAAATGGGGTTTAACATCCCACTGTTCTGCTTCTGACTGGGATGATAATGGAGATGGGCATACGCCATACAGTGTGCTATGACGGAAATTTTGCCCGGACACCGGCGCTACAGCCTACTCTTATTGTTACACTATAGACCCTATATATTGTAGATGTTATAAAGTTCTGTAAGGGTCTGTTTAATATATTGAAGGTATTAGCTAGTACTAGTGACAACAAGAACTAGGCTAATAAGAATATGTCTGGTGGTTAAAATCGGGCAATGACATCATATGTCTGATAATCCAAAAAAGGTAATCCCATGAGTTAAAAACGTGGTTAGTCGCTCTCCTAGGTGCCCATATAAGTACACTGTCTTGAAATCCAGGGTGGTGTCTGTGCAGCTGACCAATCCGATAAAGGAAGCACCTGGTCAATTTCCCGGGGCTCAATTCTGACTCATGCACGTAACCTCTTTATAAGAACATTCGCAGTTTAAGTTTCTTTAGATATCATTCGAGAGATTCAAGTGGAAGTTCATACCGTGAGCTGCCCTGGCTCACGGGCCAGATTCAGATATCATGATGAGGTGGTAGGAAATAGATACCATTGGGAGGTTGGGAGAACACCACAGCCTTCCCGGTTGAGAGGCGAGGAAATGCCACCTCAGAACACCAGCCAAGGATATTGAACTTATATTCAATAATATTGTAGTTACCTGTATTATGGATGTTAGATAGATATAAAAACATATATAACGTAAAAAGTGTTCCAGTGTCAGTTAATTGAAGATCGGAATAATTGATCATATTTTAAACAACGTGAAGTCCGATGAAAACCATAGAAGAAAACCCTAGACGACAGTCACAAAGAGATACGATAGTGTCACAGGTCTCTTTTTGGTCCCATGACACAGGATAGTGTTACAGGTCTCCCTTTGGAGTCCGTGACCAGGATAGTCGCGACATCACAACCTGTAGTGTCACATTATATTGAATTCCAAATGCCAAGGGATCGTTTACGTGCTTGCAAATGGGTAAGCGGGGTATCGTTTATGTCTCAGATTATTACAGAAAAAACTAATTGCGTGACAAACGAGGCTATTAACACACGGATACGGGAGAGAGAGAGAGAAATGGGGTTTAACGTCCACTCGACACAACTAGGTCATTTCGGGACTAACATATGGTTTAATTTTATTTCAATAATCCGCTTGCGCGTAGGGGTCTTTAGCAGTGGGAGGAAACCGGAGTGCCCGGAGGAAACCCACGAGGTTGAGAAGGCGCCCCTATCTCCATGCCACATACGCTCACACCAGGGCTCGAAACCACAGCCGCAAGCCAGAGGTGACCGGCCAGCTAGAGGTCGAAGCGCGGCACTCTAGACCACTAGGCCATCCCAACCCCCGCACACGGATACAATGTAAACAAAACTGTATGGAGACGAACAAACTCACCGTCTTTAATACCCGAAATCACCGTCCACAGTTTGAGGGAGGACCCCTAATTAAACGAAGGGTCATCATATTGATGTACTTGGGATAGATTTGATTGAAGAATAAACACACTCCCTCAAAAGCCCAAGTACCAGAAGACAATCCAGCAATGGACAGAGATTGATTTCTCGGGCCATTGCATCAGGAATATGGGTGTTCGTTTATCGTTATTATAACATATTTCAGATTTATCCGTTTATAAAAGTTCGACCCAACTCAATGATAAAGGTAAAAAAAAGCGCACACGTTTTTATAAATTTCATTTTTCAGAAATCAAAATTGACACATGACATGAGTTTTCCATAATAATTTCTCAACTTTGATTAATTAAAAAACAGACAAAAAAAAATGTTCAAAGGCGGTTTGTCGGTTGATTAATCGCCATAACGCTTTTCTATAATTGCTTACTGCATTTTTATTAAACAATAATAACTCGCGAAGAAATGACGTGTTTCAGTTCAACGATCTGTGTTGTTTCTGTTCAGGCCATGGAACCTGTCTTAAAGTGGTGTAATTTAAATGAAGATTAATTAGAACGTGTACAGGCATGAAATAAAATGAGGTTTAACGTCGTACTTTTCGAGGGATTGGGTGCCGGAATGGTTAATGCATACGCGCTTGATCGCAAGGTTTGCCATTGGGTCAAGTGGTGTGATTTCGAATTCTCCACTTATACGTGGTAAAGTAGGGTCGCCTGTTGTGGCGTCATTTCGAATTCTCCACTTATACGTGGTAAAGGTATAGGGTCGCCTGTTGTGGCGTCATTTCGAATTCTCCACTTACACGTGGTAAAGTAGGGTATCCTGTTGTGGCGTCATTTCGAATTCTCCACTTATACGTGGTAAAGGTATAGGGTCGCCTGTTGTGGCGTCATTTCGAATTTTCCACTTATACGTGGTAAAGGTGTAGGGTCGCCTGTTGTGGCGTCATTTCGAATTCCCCACTTATACGTGGTAAAGGTGTAGTGTCGCCTGTTGTGGCGTCATTTCGAATTCCCCACTTATACGTGGTAAAGGTATAGGGTCGCCTGTTGTGGCGTCATTTCGAATTCTCCACTTATACGTGGTAAAGGTGTAGGGTCGCCTGTTGTGGCGTCATTTCGAATTCCCCACTTATACGTGGTAAAGGTGTAGGGTCGCCTGTTGTGGCGTCATTTCGAATTCCCCACTTATACGTGGTAAAGGAGTAGGGTCGCCTGTTGTGGCGTCATTTCGAATTCCCCACTTATATGTGGTAAAGGTGTAGGGTCGCCTGTTGTGGCGTCATTTCGAATTCCCCACTTATACGTGGTAAAGGAGTAGGGTCGTCTGTTGTGGCGTGATTTCGAATTCTACACTTATACGTGGTAAAGGTGAAGGGTCGCCTGTTGTGGCGTGATTTCGAATTCCCCACTTATACGTGGAAAAGGAGTAGGGTCGCCTGTTCAACCACGTGGATTTTTACCGGCTCCTCCTGTTTCCTCCCACATCTGAAGATACCCCCTTCCTCTCTCCCTCTTTCTCTTTTACTTTTCTGCACCCTGCGTTTTCGCACTATCCAAAGGACTAGACTGACAAGGGGAGACCACGACGTGTCATCGCTAGGAATATCCTCCTTAAACACATGGACCAAACATGAGATATCCAGCTGCATTACTTAATTCACCAAGTCACCGCGCCCTTTCACGAAGAAAGAACACAGTCGTTTAATAATGGAAATCACTTGGACCGAGCTGACGCACTTCTTTTCATTATTTTATACAAATTATAGTCCAGTTAACCCATTAAGGAAAATACAATAGCTTTAAATTATACGTTCCCTGGATAGATAATGGCCAATTTTCACAGACAGGGGAATATTCCGGGGACTATAATTAATTGGTACGATTGCGCGCATTTAATGTCAAAACATCGTCCGGCTGATTGAAGGGATTGGTGTGGAATGATTTAAATCGTCAACGTGGAGTTTTATGAGATAAATTATTGTATTAAAGGACAATATTGGTGCCAGTCATTATCACATATGTGATAGAACTGATTAAACACTTTCCAAATATAATATTAACGCAGAGATCATCGCTACCATAGAGGAGTAATAACGGATTCATAAATCGGAAGTGACGAACGCCAAAGGAAAATACGAGTAATCTCTCTATGTGAATGACTGAAGTGACGAGTGATGACAGATAAACGGCCGAATTTCTGCTCACTAATAATTCCTTCGAAGACAAAAAGTTGTTATATGGGACCGCAAGAGGATACCTGACGATTCAATAAAGTAATTAAGTGTCATAAGATAAGAGAACACGGGAAAAATAGAAATACTCCGTACAGCCCCTTGTTTTTATTCATTCCACAGGGGAGACCGGGGCACATTGAGCACCGTATAGTGTTGGGCTGTATAGTATTATTTATAAAGGATATATCCATGGTGGTTCAATGTGCCCCGGTCTCCCCACCTTATAAAAACATGGTAATGCACGAACTTTTTTCTGTTTTTCTTTCGTGTTCTCTTATGTAGTGGCAGTCAATTCTTTTTATGAATTATAAGATATTCTCCCACAGTGTCACGCAGCAACTTTAGGTCTTCGAGGGAATTATTAGTGAGCAGATATTCGCCCATGTATCTGTTATCACTAGTCACTTCAGTTAGTTATATAGAGGAATAACTCGTGTTTTCCTTTGGCGTTCGTCACTTCCGATTTATGAATCCTTTATTACTCCTCTATGGTAGCGATGATCTCTGTGTTAATATTATATTTGGAAAGTGTTTAATCAGTTCTATCACATATGTGATAATGACTGGCACCAATATTGCCCTTTAATGTCCCAGCGTAGTCCGACTGAACGTTAAGCTAATGAGTTCTTAGGAATTTTCCGTCGTAGTCTCGTCGTCGTTGGTGCGGGACACATGCACTGACACGGACAGCTGTCTAGTAGTTCGGGTGGGACAAAAAAACGAGATTCTGTGTACACATTGGCGTGCGCGCAAAAGATCCCTTGGCAGTTGGAATTTGGTATAAGAGTAGCTCATCGTGCCGCTGCCCAGGCAAAATTTCCCTCATAGCATACTGTACGGCGTATCACCTTCTTTATGACCCACGTCGGCAGAGTACAGTAGGACGCTTATCCCGATTTTGCTTCTTTTAACAACAAGTATCGTACACTCGGCACTATTGAGTCATTTCGGTGCTAACAAATGGTGTCTCTTTTTTGTGCAGTGGTTGTCCGGATAAAAATCCACGGAAGTACGTAGTCGAGTTACGTATAAGCCTGGATGAACAAACATATAATATACAGCATTAGATCACTGCATGTTATCCTTATTGTGGATTGAAAATTCTTGGTCGTAAAACATGTTGTGTTATTTTACTATCAATTCGTGAAAACGAGCCTAATTGTGCTTTCATTCTTCCTCTCTCTGTAATCTGTTACCGAGCTGTCCGAATGCAAAATAAGACGGATTAAGAATAAGAAGACAAACAAGACGGCCACCAAAGCGTATTATTGTATTTACAAAGAGCGTTATTTGTTTGCATCGAGTTTCAAGGACAGTCTGGCACTGAGATACAAGAAGGTAGTCGTCGCTTAATTCTAATTAATAAATGATCTCCTACGTGTGTAGCCACAGACGCAGTTTACGTTCTGCACTGGCTACTTTGAGTCGATGAGATTAATTATACACCGAAGCCGAAAACACATCTGGTCGACTCCACAAATAGGTTTATTAGTTAATTAAAACCAATCGTTTATAATGAACTGTGGCACATGAAAGACCATATGGGTCTGTAATGGGTAGTGTGTGTGGTGGGGGATGGTTAGCGCGTGTTCGTTGTATCATAGGTGACAAGGAGTAGGATAGTAGGTGACAATGAGTAGGGCCGTCTGTCCAACCTCGTGGGTTTTCTCCGGTTTCCTCCCACGGCTAAAGACCCCTATGGAAGACCCACCTAGTATCTCAACATAAGGGTAAATGGTTACCTTGGTGCTGCGCTAAAACAAAAGTAGTCGTTTATAATGAACTGTAGTAAGACAGGGAGCCTGGCAAGAATAGCCGTCTAGTCGTTCGGATGGCACGAAAATCCGACGTACCGGGTACATATTGGCGACTTGGCGCAAACGTAAAAGATCCCTTGGCAGTTGGAATTCGATATAAGAGTATGTCGTAGCGCCGCTGTCCAGACAAAATTTCTCTTATAGCACATTGTATGGGATAGGCCCCTCTTCATTAGCCGAGCCGGTGAGGAACAGTATAAGACGCTAAACGCCATTTCATTGCCGTAATTACCCATCTAGTTAGAAAAGAACTAGATGAACTGGTTCCTATGACAATATCAGGTACAATATGGCGACTGAAACACCACCCGATGGGAATGGACTTTATCTCCAGAAATATAAGACAATAAAATGACAAGAAGTAATGTCTTGAGTCTACGTCCTTGTCAGATATAATCATAAACCGTAATGTAATTTATAAAGGAAAATATGATCACGTAGTTGATATTAGGTATCAAACAGCGTCTCCTTAGTGATATGTTGTCACGAGATAAGGCTATAAAATATTATGGTGTATCATCAGCTATCCTGATATTATATTATATATTATTTTTTTGTAATGGAGTACAAAATCGAAACTTGTCGAGAGAGAGAGAGAGAGAGAGAGAGAGAGAGAGAGAGAGAGAGAGAGATGAAATGAGATTTAACGTCCTACTTTTATGTTACGTCATGATGTGTGCTATGAGGGATATTTTTACGGACTGGCGATTTCCAACTGCCCAGGGTTCTTTTACGAGTACGTCAGTGTGTCCACGGCACCCCGCGTTTTCATACGATCCGTCCGACTGTGCTATGAGGGAAGTTTGCCCGGACAAGAATTGAATTCCAACTGCCAAGGGTTCTTTTAAATGCCGGTTAATGTATACACAGGATCTCCATTTTCTTCCCTAGACCTTCGCCACTAAGAAGGGGACACCGCATCGGAAAGTCAAAGGGCGGGCTTGCTCGGCCAAGTGAGCGAGTGTCTTGCTTACTAAACCACCGTCGAAGTACGTTTACCACAAACGATGAACGTATGAAGAAGTTTGCCTGGACAACAATTCTAACTACCAAGGATTTTTTTACGTGCACCAGACTGTCTATTGTACTTGTTTATGTAGGATTGATTTATGTTGGGAACCAGGATGTTATTATTCGACCACCATACCCCATTATTCGCCGCTAGACACCATTAGTTAAATGTCGTCGATGGTTTTTCTTTTTCACTGTAAGATAAATCTTAATTAGTAAGAGGCGCTGGCTAGCTAGCCTGGAGGTCGAGTGTTCGATCCCTGCATTGGCCGAGAAAGTTCATCTCGATTTTCCGGCGTATAGTTTCCCCTTGTCAATGATGCAGAACGGAGCGGTCTGACAAGGACAGCTGTCTAGTCGGTCGGATGGGACGAAAAACCAAGGTCCCGTGTACACATTGGCGTGCACGTAAAAGATCCCCTGGCAGTTGGAATTCGATATAAGAGTAGACCTTAGCGCCGCTAACCGGGCAAAATTTCCCTCATAGCACACTGTATGGCATATGCCCGTCTTCCATTAGCCCAGGTTAGGTGCAGAAGAGTAGGACGTTAAACCCCATTTCATTAGTCAGATTATTAGACTATCTAGGCTTTAGTTTAGTTCAACAGTAAAAATGAAATGAGGTTTAACGTCCCGCGGTCCTGGTTCGACTGGGCTAATAAAGACGAACATACGCCATAGTGGGTTATAAGCGAAATGTTGCCAGAACAGCGCGCTACGGCCTACTCCTAAATCGATTTTCAACTGCCAGGGGTTCTTTTACGTGCACGCCAATGTGTGTATGTGACCTTGGTTTTTCGTTCGATCCGAACGACAATGCATTGTTTTTTTAATCGATTAACGTTAAAACGAAAAACGTCGCCCAATAAAAGAACTGATATTCGAGATCTACATTTCGTTTCGTTTTTATGCTTTCGATGGCCTACACTACATGAATATCTGGCCAGGTCGCGTCAGGGGTTATACGAACGACTTTTGACCCTATGACGTCACACATTGATTAATTAATCATTGTTGACGTTTCTAGCGGTTCGCCCACAATTCCGTGCATGGCACACCAAGAAGTCGCCGTAACAGGCCGTTTCATTGGCTAAGCCCTCACTTCATCCAAACACCGGTAATATAACAACTCTTCCAGGTCCTTATGTAGTAAAGTCAAGTAAAACGAAATTTTGAATTATTAAAAACGAAACGAAATAGGATTTGTGATTTAATCAAATTGCGTCTTCCACGAAACTGTATGGGTTAAAAATAGGTATTTTATACCTTCCACGTTTAATTTCAAAAACGTCATTATAATGTGTTATCGTCGTGATCTAGTGTTTGTAAATTTGGAATCATAAAACCGGAAACGCAATCCTTTTGAAATACATCCCCTTAAAGACAGTTAGGTCTATTTGTTAAGCCCAACTTCAAGTTTGACCAAAGGTCGCGAGATGTAAACATGGCTTGCGCTAATCCCAAACCTAAACCTTACACCGGATCTTGCCCTAATGCTCATAACCTAACGTACAATCCCGCCAACAATCACGTGCCCTAACCTATTTTACATATCACTGCATCTCAGCGACCTTGGCGAAAACTGAAGACGACGAAGTGTGTGTGTGTGTGTGACCCCCTGCTGTTCGAGTCAAACTAGTTATTATCATCAAGTCGATAATAAACGGTGTGTTGTATTGCTGTTTGTCGTCATAATGCAATACAAGGTTACTTACTGTTAAAGGCACTCGTCGCCATTTGCAATTTTGTGGGCAATATCAAATATTTGATCCCCGCTAAATGTACTCAGATTGATTAGTTAACAATTAATTAAGAAAACAACCCCGGCCTCGGTTTAAAAGAGCCAATAACTGTCCGTCAAAAGATTTTAACGAACACTTATAGGTGGCGCCGACTTCTTGATATCGTCGGCAGAGGAGCCGAATTGATGGATGGTTAGAATTCATATTTATAAACTCAACAAAATGGAACAGAATTTGGATTGATATGTTATTTTCCCGTATATTGCGAAGAATTATAAATCCCCTCAGCGAATAGACGTATACTAATTAACACGTAGGTCAAAAATTCGATCCGGTGTTGGCGGAGAAATTGTAAATCCTTCATTTATTCTTGCTAGGAAGCCACGTCACAGCACACGTCTTCATTAGCCCAGTTGGTACCGTGGCAGAGAGAGAGAGAGAGAGAGAGAGAGAGAGAGAGAGAGAGAGGGGGGGGGGGGGTAACGTCCAAGCTACACAAACTGTCATTTCGGGACTAACACATGATTTTATTTTATTTCAATAATATGCTTCCGCGCAGGGATCTTTAGACGTGGGAGGAAACCGGAGGACCCGGAGAAAACCCAAGAGGTTGGGCAGACGGCACTACTCATTGCCACGTTCAACCGGGGGCTCGAAACCACGCCAGTTGACCCAATGACAGATCTTATGATACAAAGCGCATTGGACCGTATTTTATTTTTTTCTCGAATAACCGGTACTTTAACTACTCATCAAATCTATTTAACTCTTGTGTAGTGGTTTATATTTAGAAGTAATTTAATTAACATCACGCCATGGATGTTATAATTCTACAGTTAACCCTAATCAATAAAATCAGCCCACAATATTACTGATTAAATCACTACAGATAGAAGTTCATGTCCTCCTCATACACTCGTGTCAAACGTACTTCTGCGAAATTGGCAGTAGGTGTGAATGAATGAATAAGACGCAGACTCGCTAAGCAATAGATCTCGGGTTCCCGCCCGGTGTTGGCGGAGGAGATTCCTCGGGATTTTCAAGTGTGCTGTCCGATTGTCAGTGGCGCGGGACTGAGGGCCTGGCAAGGGAAATGACGGCAATTCAAACACAGAAGTGATATTCAAATGAAACGTCCTAGTTTGTTACACAAATCGGGTTACCCGGCTTCGTTACCCCAGTCGGTGCAGGAAAGTGGGACATTAAGCCCTATTTCATTCCATATCGGTCTAATGAAGACGAGCATGCGCCAAACAGCAAGCTACGAACGAAATGGTGACAGGGCACTGCAATCTCGATCCCACAGAAAACACTTCCCTTTGTCCATCTCTAGTAAAACTCGCCGGTCATTAATCAGCGCGAAATCAGTTGTTTAGCCCCCCACCCCAACCCCACAGTGGATCTCGATTGGCAGGATTAGTTAGAATCAAATACTGCAGATTTCAAAATGGACCTATTCGACCGATCGAGCTGCAACCTGTTCGTTGGAAACCTATTTAGAATAAAGACAACACTCGACTTAACTCATCTATTTATCAACCAATATAATCCAACGTTATGTCTATCAAATGAAAGTAGAATATATTATTTTTTTATCCATTCCTTTAGCTCAGAATAGAAGTGTAATTTCGTCATTATCTTACAGCTGGATCGGTCGAAAAGGTCTCTAAGCCAAATAGGTCGCAAACTTGTGTTCGGAATGGGCGCAGCCATGTTTCATCCGGGACCTTTAAAGTAGTTCCAATATGGCGGAATTCATCATACAGCCGAGTTTAGATTGTCCGAAATCTTCCGAGGTTTGCCGAGTGGCACGACAACGAGAACACAGGTGAACATGCGTGTTTCACTTTACACAAAAGACTAGACGCACCACTGACAAGAGGAAATCAAACTGGAAAATCCCGAAGAACACATTTCAAATTAGGTGAATGGATTCTGGGCCGAGTTGTAAGGACCCAGCCTGTAATGATACAAGTATATTCTTTGAATGGCATTTAATAATTGGAACATAATCAAAAATACACTTTTATAGAATAACAATTACTATTGTTTATTTCACTGCGACCTGCTTGATGAGATGTAGAAACAGTGACTTAATCAATAGCTTGCGATCCATTGGATAGTTCACACTGATGTTTGTATATTCATATTTTTCTCATTTGTTATTTATTTGTGAAATCTCGTTGAAACTACGCAATGAAATAAACCATAGTAATTGTTATTCCATAAAAATGTGTTTTTTGATTGTAATGATACAAGCTTTAGACAAAGGGGAAAATAATATAAAGAATGATTTAATGAAACACGAAATAAGTCAGTCAACCGATGCGCAGTTGTCCAAAGAATAGGCACGTCGAATTGGCGGAGACTTCGACCTTTCTTTAAGAGCGTTGCCACAATAACACCAAGGAGATTGTCAAGTGCATTCAATGAGTTCATGGTTCAAAACAAAAACAGAGCGACATATTGTTCTTAGGGGTGTAATAATGATATTAACAAAATACATCAAGCGATCAGTAGTCAGTGGTCTGATCCCTAATGGGTTTGATAATTATACTGTATATCTAAATACGTCAACTGACCAATAGCCTGTGGTCTGATGCCTACTTACACCATTACGATTTATGGCTTGTCATCGCCGGGGTGTCGGATCAAGAGCTTTGGCAATTTACAATTACTGGTTCAGTAGTAGCCAATTCATTATAAAACTGTTTCACATTAAACGGAAACAAATTGATATTTGAATGGCCAAGTTGATTGACCAGTATCTTTGGGGGGTTTCACAATTAATTGGTTATATTAAAAATCCAAATTATAGATGAGCAAAAGCAATAGAAAGTCAGGTCATGTCATAATGTACATAACCTATAAGAGAGAGAGAGAGAGAGAGAGAGAGGGAGAGAGAGAGAGAGAGAAATGGGGCTTAACGTCCACTCGACACAAACTAGGTCATTTCGTGACTAACATGGTTTAATTTTATTTCAATAATTCGCTTCCGCGTAGGGGTCTTTAGCAGTGGGGGGAACCAGAGGACCCGGAGAAAACCCACGAGGTTGGATAGGCGACCATACTCCTTGTCACGTGCAACCGGGGATTCGAAACCACGCCAGTTCACCCAATGACAATGACAGGCTTTACGATTCAGTGTGCACGTGCTAACCATTCGTCCATCCAACCCCCTACATAACCTATAAATGAAATGAAATGAAGTGGAGTTTAACGTCCTACTGTTCTGCTCCGAATTCGGATAATAAAGACGGGCATTCACAATGCAATGTACTATGAGGGAAATTTTGCCCGGACATTGGCACTACGGCCTACTCTTATATCGAATTCCAACTATAAAGGGATCTTTTACGTGCACGCACGTGTTTTTGGTCGACATACAAGTCACGGGCACAGATCATTATCCGACTACGGTGCGTTGATCATAGGACCGCGACCTATTTTAGGGCATTACATCCATCATATGATTACGGCCACTGACCAAACGATCTCATTACATTCGAATTACTTCGGTTGTAAACCATCAGAACAAATCATCATTATTGTTAGTGTGTAATTGCAGGAGGAAATGAAGTTGTTAGATTCCTAGACAGAGTGTTTGTTTATCTTGTGATTATTGTTTGTGGTAATGGTATAATAATCAAACGACCAGGTAATTCCGAGTGACTTACAAAATTGTTATACATGTATCTTTAATGTCATTTGCATGTTGCTATCGACGCCATGTCTCGTTGCTAGGGTCCACCGTGGCGCTGCGCGTAATAAGGAGAAGGTTTGATTCTAAAGTGGTGTGGATTACTAAATTGTTACATCTTTTTCTTCATAATTTTTATGTTGTTATGCAAGCTAGAAGAGTCGTGAAGAATCTGTTTCATCAACGATATGTCCCATGGCTAGGGAGATTCTCTCTGGTGTGACTACTATTGGTGTAACCATACGTGGAAAATGTAAATCTATGAAAATAAAATGACATAAGGGGTTAACTCGGGGGCGTAGCCACCCCATAAAATTTGGTAGGGCTACGGAATTTTTTGGAGGGGCTGAGGATGTGGTCGGCTAAGAACAATCCTCAGAAATCATTTTTGTTGGCGAAATATTTGGGGAGGGGGGGGCTTAGCACAGCCCCGCCCGTGGCTACGCGCCCGGGTTAACCACCTACAATTCTGCCCCGACTTGGCTAATGAAGACGGACATACGCCATATGGTGTACTCGTGTATCGAATTCCTATCGTCAAGGGTTCTTTAACGTCCTTGTAAAGTTGTACACGGGATATAAGGGTTGGGCCCTTTTTTCAGTTCGATTGACTGGACCATGAGTGGCATTTAGCGATTGAGCACATTAGCACACGGCACAATTCATATGGAAAACAATCACTAGTTTATACACATATGTAGCACGACGTTTCAGCAAGGGTTCTCTGTCGTTACCAAGCACAAATGAGACTTCGATTTTTCGTCCACACTAACGACTAATTCTGGGGTAGGCTAAACACAATAGGCATGTACTGACCGATTCCACAAAAAATGACGGCCATACAATACCCAAAGTGGTGGCTCGGTGCGTAAGACGTTGGTTCGCTATCCTGGAGATCCCGTGTTCGAGACCAGTGTTGACCGAGAAATTTCGTCGATGTTTGTTGTCTAAAAGTCTACCGAAATCCACCTATATATTAATAATCTGACAGGCCAATATTCCTCTTGTTTTGATGACCTTTTCACAAATCGACGGTTACTACAAGAAACCCAGAGTTTGTTGTGAGAAAGTCTGCGGAAACGGATCACGTAACAGTAACCTTTGAAAAGCTACAGAGATCTGCAAAATTAATTTGAGAGGTTAATCAGACATTTTGTTTTTTTATGGCCTTCGTGGCACTACTACCGATTTTCTTGTAGCCTAGAAAAGGTGTTGAACGTGACCTTTGGTTGAACAGACGTGAAGAAAATCTATACAAGTCGATTTAACCATCTGTTGCTATACTTATAATCCGCCAATCAGTCAATACGGGGTGCTATATACCAATATTACATGTTTACAACTTTCCCTAGGAAATACGGGGGTTGTGTTGACGAATGGTTAGCGTGCGCGCGATGTATCACACGGCCTGCCATTGAGTAAAATGGCGTGGTTTCGAATCTCCGGTTGTACGTGTCAAGGAGTTGGGTCGCCTGTCCAACCTGGTGGGTTTTCCCCGGGTACTCCGGTTTTCCCCACGGCTAAAGACCCCTACGCGCAAGCGAATAATTGAAATAAAATTAAACCATGTTAGTTCCGAAATGACCTAGTTTGTGTCGAGTGGACGTTAAACCCCATTTCTCTCTCTCTCTCTCTCTTCTCTCTCTCTCTCTCTCTCTCTCTCTCTCTCTCTCTCTCTCTCTCTCTCTCTCTCTATAGGAAATACAGTGTCAATTACTATTGACATTCTTTATGTAGGCGTTGGCATAATATCAGATGTGGACTGTTTGTGATGTGGGTGTTGGCATATCAGATGGTGGGGGGGGGGGTCTGTGATGTCGGCGTTGGCATATCAGATAGAGACTATTGGGGTTGATTTTTATTGTTTTGGGTTTTTTGAAGGGGGGGGGGGGATTACGATATATTATTCTAATCATCATATTTTGTTTAAAATGAAATGAATTGGGGTTTAACGTCCTACGGTTCTGCTCCGACTGGGCTAATGAAAAAGTGCATGCTTACGCCATACAGTGTACTGTGAGGGAAATTTTGCCCGGGCAACGCCGCTCTGATCAACTCTTACATTGGAATCCAACTGCCAGGGTATTTTTTTAAGTGCATGTCATATATATACACCGCACTTTGGTTTCCGTCCCATCCCAACGATAAGATAGCTGTCCTTGTCAGGCCTTCTGTCCGGCATAATTGAAAAGGGGGAAACCATGGTAATTCGGATGGGACGAAAAATTGAGGACCCGTGTATACATTGGCGTGCAGGTAACACGTAAGCATCCCTTGGCAGTTGAAATTCGATAGAAGAGTAGGCCATAGTCATTTGCCCTGGTCAACTTTCCTCATAGCACGCTTCTTCATAAGCCCAGTCGGAGACTACTAGGACATTAAACTACCTTTCATTTCGTATGATTTCAACCTATTTTTTTGTATCACACATTTCTTTCAGAATAACCTTTTAACGCTTTTCCTTACAATTCACACGTGAAAAGAAAACGACTGCATTGACATCCGTCGTTTGCTTCGCTATGACGAATGTTGGTCAAACACTTTTTTTTTAAAATCCTTAAAATTATAATGTAAAGTGTTGTTTAAAAAATAAAATGACGCCACGTTGAGTTACTGACGTCATATCTTGTAAAATCTGAGCCAGGTGCGTCTTTCATTGTTATGGCATGTTGGTGTCATATTTTAATTGTATCGTGTACTATAGTACATGCCTTTACCCCACATGCCTTAACAGGTGCTTCGCGTGACGCAAGTACAACTTCTATAGAGCTCACAAACATGAAAATAAAATTAAATAGGGTTTAACATCAGGAGCTTATGAAGAGGGGCATATGCCATACAGTGTGCAACAAGAGAAAATTTTGCCTGGACAGCGGCACTATATCGAATTCCAACTGCTAAGGGATCTTTTACGTGCACACAAATGTATACACGGTACCTGTTTTTCGTCCCACGTGTATGATTAGACAGCTGTCCTTGACAAGGAGAAACCACGTCGGATAATACCGAACACGCGTCCTCAAAACTAACGAGCCAGCGTCTTACCTGGTTTAATTTTATTTCAATAATTTGCTTGCGCGTAGGCGCCCCTATCGCCATGCCACATACGCTCACACCAGGGATCGATACCATAGCCGCAAACCAGAGGTGACCGGCTACTAGGCCATCCCAACCCCCACATGTGTTCAGATCACACGCATCTAAAAAATATGTGTATAACCCTAGCGTATATTTCAAGCTCCGTATTTCTAGGACACACTCTTGTGTGAATTGTGTGTTTTGTTTTTTTATGGCTTACTTCAAGTCGAAACGTAAACATCCTGCTCATTTTACTCCCGTTCATAAAATATGCACGTTCTATTCGGGGACATGTGCTTTTGTTATTGTATCCTACTTGTGTACACCCTTTCTTTTGTACATTAAGGTCAAGGACGGGCTGAAATCAATTGGTTTGGGTCAACAATTACGTATTTAGTACTTTTCTCATGTTGCTGTCAATGGCCTAGTAACAACGCAGATAGCTGGCTGGGAACCGCGGTATTATTTCGGTTTAACGTTTAATTGTTCTTCTCCAAAACTGAGCTTACTCTTATATCGAATTCCAACCGCCAATGGATTTATTACCTGCATGCCAATATGTACACAGGACCTCGGGTTTTCGTCCCACCCGATCGACTAGACAGCTATCCTTGTCAGGCCCTCCGCCGGAAAATCTAGATGAATTTTCTCAGCCAATGCAGGGATCGAACACCCGACCTCCACGCTTGCGAGCCAGCGTTACCCTCTTAGCCATCGTGATCCCCATTTCGGTTGAGAAACTGGATCCCAATATCGGCCGAAAGTAAGGTTTCCCATTGATTTTCCTTTCGGGAATTATCGATTCATTAGTGATCAGAATGCTCGTGACCACCGATTCGGGAATGTATTATGTACATCAGTTCAAAACATATCCCTTTGCATTTAGCGCCGAGAAGTATTAATAGTATCCGTCCGCTGGAGAATGGAATAACAGCAATCTGATTAAAACACAGATCCTATTTCGTTTCGTTTCTTATATATTTCGTTTTACTGGTCTTTACTACACTAGGATCTGGAAGAGTTGTTATATAATCTTCGTTCTTGTTGATGTGAAGGATTATTAGCCAATGAAACTGTCTATCGCATTGAGTTCTTGATGTGCGATGGGCGTAACTATGGGTATTTTCGTTGTGTAGCTGGAACATCATGTGGCAATCTCTTGCTCAAACGTAGGTATGACGTCAACACGGAAACCTTGAGGTATACAATATTAAACATACAAGTAGCCTCGTAACTCTCGTATCCGTCAGCCTTAAAATCAATCCTGAATATTCACGAAAACTGGGCAGAAAATGTACATTCAAGTCCTTTTCTCCGAGTCAACAAAGATCGCCCCGCAAAGTAGTGGGTGGGGCGGAGAGAGAGAGAGAGAGAGAGAGAGAGAGAGAGAGAGAGAGAGAGAGAGAGAGAGAGAGAGAAAAAAAATGGGGTTTAACGTCCACTCGACACAAACATTTCGAGACTAACATGGTTTAATTTTATTTCAATAATTGGCTTGCGCGTAGGGGTCTTTAGCAGTGGGAGGAAACCGGAGTGCCCGGAGGAAACCCACGAGGTTGAGAAGGCGCCCCTATCTCCATGCCACATACGCTCACACTAGAGATATCGAAACCACAGCCGCAAGCCGGAGGTCACCAGCCAGCTAGAGGTCGAAGCGCGGCACTCTAGACCACTAGGCCATCCCACCCCCTGGGACGGAGAGAAGAATAATAAAACTTTGTGCAGGGTGATCGACGGCGTAGGAACAATTTGTAAGCTATGTCCAAAGAAAATGAAATGAAACTGGGTTATTGTTATAAAACTATGTACAACGAGCTAATACCTATCTGCACACACCATGTTGTGTGCTGCGTCGAATTTTGGTACCATCCAAAAGACTAGACAATTGTCAGACCACACATCCGGCACTACTGACAAGGTGGAATCATGCTTGATTATCAAATGGGTCATTCTCGGCCAACGAATCTGAGACATCTAAGTCAGAGAACCAACGTCCTACTCCCCGATCCACCGTGACTCTAATGTGTGTACACCAAGTCACCCTGGTTATACGTTAATAAGCATAATGCAGCTAAATGGTTTTCAAGGCAATCTCATAAATATTAAAGGAATTAATTCTCTGAAGAATTTGAAACAAACGTACATCAAAGCCTTTATTAATAAACATAAATATTCACAATATGTGATATCCAAAAGCGTAATTATCTTAATGGAGGAATTAGGTCAAAGTGATGGGTCTCTACTGTAATGACTAGCCTACAGATCTCACAGCATGTAGATACAGGGTGTGTCACGGAATGGGATTTGTGTAAAGCGGTTTGTATATATATGATACATATAGATAAATATATTGAATAATATGGAAATATGGACTACAATGACAATAATATATCCAAACAGAGATCTTAACAAGTTAGCAATATTCAAAAGATAAAATTCCTTGGGATCGTCACAGAGAGAGAGAGAGAGAGAGAGAGAGAGAGAGAGAGAGAGGGGGGGGAGGGTAGGGTGAAATTTAGAGTTTACCTTACAACCACATAAAATCATATTTGAAGAGAGGGTGGGGTGGTAAGCGTCCACCCGACACAAACTAGGTCCTTTCGGGACCAATCTACTGTTCATTTTTATTCCATTAATTCGCTTGAGCGTAAGGGTCTTTAGCAGTGGCAGCAAGCATATCTTCGTAGCATTTGTATTCAATCAATGTTGCGGGGGTTGGTTGGCTGAATGGTTAGCACGTGCGCGCTGTATCATAAAGTCTGACATTAAGTCAACTGGCGTGTTTCAATTCCCCTGTTGTACGTGACAAGGAGTAGGGTCTCCTGTCCAACCTGGTGGGTTTTCTCCTTGTCCTCAGGTTTCTCTTCACTGTTAAAAGCCCTTACGCGCACGCGATTTATGGAAATAATATTGAACCATATGTTAGTCCCGAAATGATCTAGTTTGTGCCGAATGGACGTTAAACCCCATTTCTCACTCTCTCTCAATGAATGTTGTACTTTTAAAGAAAATCCAAGCCTGGTTGAATTAAGATTTCTGTGTCACAAACAACAAGAAGCGGTGATGAGCTGCCGGAAAGAAAGCGCGTGTGTTAGTATTAATGGATCCATACTGACAGGAGAGATATGACGGTGATATATAATAAATAGGCCAACATTAGAGACTATTAACAGATTAAGAGTACAAAAGTAAAAGATTGGTTTAAAGGTGCAGTCCCAAATTCCACAGAAGTACGTAATTAATTTAAAGCATTTCGGGCAATAGCCGACGGTGGACAGTCGAAGAGGGCAAGTGCCGACTGGACAATTGCAAACGAGGACCATTGCCGGACAACGTATTGGGTTTTTTAATGGTGAATAATCCCTAGCGTGTATGGGGAGGGGGCTACTCCTTGTGCGCATTGGGTCAGAAGATCTGGCCGGCAATTCAGCCAAGGGGTGTGGTTTTGATTCCATGGTTGCACGTGACAAAGGGGAGGGTCGCCTGTACAACATCGTGCGATTCTCCTGGTATTCCTCGGCGATAAAGACCCCTACCAGCAAGGGGAATTACTAAAAGAAAAAATTAAACCAAATGTTAGTCCCGAAATTACCTAGTTTGTGTTGTATTCATTATGATATACCTGATACACCCACTTTAACCGATCGCCTTAACAAATCGTTGAAGGACAAATAACGAAGTTTAAGCATCTGTTACATTTACAATGTTTCAATACACAAACCGGTATAATTTCAGTTTAACTTTGATTCTGTATTCCACTGATACTGCGTAATATAAAAATCAGAAAAATAAAAGGAACGAAATTGTAGCCTATTCCTTATTGTTAATGTGTGTTCCCTTCATCATTTGGTGCTCTATTTACCTCTTACAGATAAGTAGGATTACACAATTCTTGCTAGTCTCCTCTAGTCATTACCAAACAGTATTGTACAGTTCAATTACTAAATGTCTTTGTAAGATCGAATCGTAACAATTTCTGTCTAGAGATGGAGAGAATAGGCGGAACTAAATAGTAATTGATGGGTAGTATTCAGTTAGTGTTCGTTTTTAAGCAAACACGGTCATTAATTCACTTCTACCAAGTCTGTTGTGCTGCTGTTGAGCGAGCGGGGAATCTTAAATTCATAGTCTTATTTCAACAGAGGGTCCTGTTTCTCGAAATCTTAGCTACAGATAAAATCAAAATTTTTGTAGATGTGTCAATTTTGATTGGCTAAGCACTAAAATCAATCTAATACTATCCAATCAAATTACTAAAACTTGGATTTTTATCTTAGAGAAAATATCGTGAAACAGGCCCCAGATCGAATGGGGACACTTACATTTAACAACGTTCTTTGTCATATAGAATGGAGTTCCATATTTATTAAGGAACTGTTCAAGGGTTACTCGTACTTTAAAAGCCAACGTATATTTTAACATTGTTTTCATAATATGTAGATCTATGTTTTGCTGATGTCTATATTCGTGCAGTTCTATAATGTGCAATTTATCTTTATTGTTTGACCTCTGTCTAAAAGAAATAATTGTGTTATGTTTATGTTTTGTCAAGCGCCTTAGAGCAATTATTGGCTAGAATGTGTTGCGCCTTAGAGCAGTCTGTGGTTGGATTGTGTTGTGTCTTAGATCAGCCGTGTCGTTAGATTGTATTGCGCCTTAGAGCAGCCATTGGCTTATTTGTGTTGCGCCTTAGAGCAGCCATTGGCTGGATTTATTGCACCTTTGGCTGGGTTGTTTTGTTACTTAGTGCAGTCATTGCTAGAGTTTGTTGTGCCTTAGAGAAGCCATTGACTGGATTGTGTTCGGCTAGACTTTGTTGCGCTCTAGAGCCCATATTTGCTTGGTAGTGTTGTGCCTTAGAGCAGCAATTGACCAGATTATTTTGCTACAAGTGTAGTCACATTGGCTTGAGTTTATTGTGCCTTATTGGCTGGAATGTGTTGCGCCTTATAGTAACCATTTGCTGGATTGTGTTGCTACTTAGAACAGCCATCAGGCGCGGATACAGCGGGGGGCGCACCCGGCGCACGCCCCCTCTATTTTTTTGCGGTGGCGAACAATTTTTAGCTCCATATATTCTCGCAGGAAAGGAGAACAAAAACAGTTTAGGTTGGAAATCGTAATTTACAGTACTAGTATGAAATTAGTCCTTGTGGGCATTTTTGTCCACTCAAAAATCATGGGTCGGGCTTTGCACTCCCAACTTAGTGCAGCACGCCCCCCCTTTCTGAAAATCCTGGATCCGCCCCTGGCCATTGACTATATGCTGTTGCGCCTTGGGGTAATAATTACCTTAGAACATTCATTAGTGTTTAATGCTCTGTATTGATTATTACATCAAATAAAATATCAACAAATAAAAGTCATTTAAATAATGAAGGTGTCTTACCTTGCAAGCGTTTCCGTCCAGATTAACTGTTTCTCCTGTCTCTGCAACAAAACCAATAATCCCTTTGCCCCACGACATCCGTATACTACCGTCCCCGGTCAGGGAGGGTAACATATCGGAACCAGCATGAACGTCAAATATTTT
>CAVMBO010000017.1:0-18629 GCA_963678685.1 Patella ulyssiponensis | reverse complement strand
AAAAAAAAAAAAAATTGAAATTGAAACCCAGACCGGGTGAGGTTGAAGAGTAAGTAGAAGGAGAGGAATGTGATGTTTGTTGGAATGCACGAAGAAGAAGAAAAAAAACAACAAAAAAACCCCACCTCAGACTGCGGGAGGTTGAAGCGTAGAAGGAGGGGAATGTGATGTTTGTTGGAATGCACGAAGACTGCGTGAAAGCGTGAAATAGATAAGATAATAATATTATGTTTACTAGTGTGGTGGGAATGGTTTTATTTGTTTACACATGGGTTGTCGAATGCATAAAGCATGTGAGGAAAGAGGACAATATGTAAATGGAGGAATGGTCAATTTCACTCTTTTCAAATTTTTAAGAGGGGTGGGCCACGCCTGGAGATACTGCAATACCAGGGCAACCCGTGATGAGGGCGGAGCAAGCCCCGACACCTCATCTCGGTCCAAAAATCAGTTTAATATCGAAGTACCCCATTGGGGTACGTATCAGATATTAAGCTGATAAGAACAGATACTACACTTTGATCTTAGCCAAAAGGCCGAGAAGCGATAGAGAAGTAAGTGTGATTTCCGTGCTATGGTCGTGCATACCACTATCTAGATGACTGAATTGCCCGGGCAGAATTCACTGTCGGGCTAAGGTATAAATATGTACAACCTGTTTACGTGCACTCGAAGTTTAGACATTTGAAGCATAGAAGTGTCGTCCGTTTTTGATCTGCACCCATGCGCAAATGAACAATAAATAAATGATATCCTCCTCAAGCGAGTTTAACCAGGGCAGCGCAAGGGAGATTTACCAGACGTATGTATACGTATGTTGTACGTTTCGTTGAACTACCAACCCTGTCTGAAGAAGAAAAAAAAAAAAAATTGAAATTGAAACCCAGACCGGGTGAGGTTGAAGAGTAAGTAGAAGGAGAGGAATGTGATGTTTGTTGGAATGCACGAAGAAGAAGAAAAAAAACAACAAAAAAACCCCACCTCAGACTGCGGGAGGTTGAAGCGTAGAAGGAGGGGAATGTGATGTTTGTTGGAATGCACGAAGACTGCGTGAAAGCGTGAAATAGATAAGATAATAATATTATGTTTACTAGTGTGGTGGGAATGGTTTTATTTGTTTACACATGGGTTGTCGAATGCATAAAGCATGTGAGGAAAGAGGACAATATGTAAATGGAGGAATGGTCAATTTCACTCTTTTCAAATTTTTAAGAGGGGTGGGCCACGCCTGGAGATACTGCAATACCAGGGCAACCCGTGATGAGGGCGGAGCAAGCCCCGACACCTCATCTCGGTCCAAAAATCAGTTTAATATCGAAGTACCCCATTGGGGTACGTATCAGATATTAAGCTGATAAGAACAGATACTACACTTTGATCTTAGCCAAAAGGCCGAGAAGCGATAGAGAAGTAAGTGTGATTTCCGTGCTATGGTCGTGCATACCACTATCTAGATGACTGAATTGCCCGGGCAGAATTCACTGTCGGGCTAAGGTATAAATATGTACAACCTGTTTACGTGCACTCGAAGTTTAGACATTTGAAGCATAGAAGTGTCGTCCGTTTTTGATCTGCACCCATGCGCAAATGAACAATAAATAAATGATATCCTCCTCAAGCGAGTTTAACCAGGGCAGCGCAAGGGAGATTTACCAGACGTATGTATACGTATGTTGTACGTTTCGTTGAACTACCAACCCTGTCTGAAGAAGAAAAAAAAAAAAAATTGAAATTGAAACCCAGACCGGGTGAGGTTGAAGAGTAAGTAGAAGGAGAGGAATGTGATGTTTGTTGGAATGCACGAAGAAGAAGAAAAAAAACAACAAAAAAAACCCCACCTCAGACTGCGGGAGGTTGAAGCGTAGAAGGAGGGGAATGTGATGTTTGTTGGAATGCACGAAGACTGCGTGAAAGCGTGAAATAGATAAGATAATAATATTATGTTTACTAGTGTGGTGGGAATGGTTTTATTTGTTTACACATGGGTTGTCGAATGCATAAAGCATGTGAGGAAAGAGGACAATATGTAAATGGAGGAATGGTCAATTTCACTCTTTTCAAATTTTTAAGAGGGGTGGGCCACGCCTGGAGATACTGCAATACCAGGGCAACCCGTGATGAGGGCGGAGCAAGCCCCGACACCTCATCTCGGTCCAAAAATCAGTTTAATATCGAAGTACCCCATTGGGGTACGTATCAGATATTAAGCTGATAAGAACAGATACTACACTTTGATCTTAGCCAAAAGGCCGAGAAGCGATAGAGAAGTAAGTGTGATTTCCGTGCTATGGTCGTGCATACCACTATCTAGATGACTGAATTGCCCGGGCAGAATTCACTGTCGGGCTAAGGTATAAATATGTACAACCTGTTTACGTGCACTCGAAGTTTAGACATTTGAAGCATAGAAGTGTCGTCCGTTTTTGATCTGCACCCATGCGCAAATGAACAATAAATAAATGATATCCTCCTCAAGCGAGTTTAACCAGGGCAGCGCAAGGGAGATTTACCAGACGTATGTATACGTATGTTGTACGTTTCGTTGAACTACCAACCCTGTCTGAAGAAGAAAAAAAAAAAAAATTGAAATTGAAACCCAGACCGGGTGAGGTTGAAGAGTAAGTAGAAGGAGAGGAATGTGATGTTTGTTGGAATGCACGAAGAAGAAGAAAAAAAACAACAAAAAAACCCCACCTCAGACTGCGGGAGGTTGAAGCGTAGAAGGAGGGGAATGTGATGTTTGTTGGAATGCACGAAGACTGCGTGAAAGCGTGAAATAGATAAGATAATAATATTATGTTTACTAGTGTGGTGGGAATGGTTTTATTTGTTTACACATGGGTTGTCGAATGCATAAAGCATGTGAGGAAAGAGGACAATATGTAAATGGAGGAATGGTCAATTTCACTCTTTTCAAATTTTTAAGAGGGGTGGGCCACGCCTGGAGATACTGCAATACCAGGGCAACCCGTGATGAGGGCGGAGCAAGCCCCGACACCTCATCTCGGTCCAAAAATCAGTTTAATATCGAAGTACCCCATTGGGGTACGTATCAGATATTAAGCTGATAAGAACAGATACTACACTTTGATCTTAGCCAAAAGGCCGAGAAGCGATAGAGAAGTAAGTGTGATTTCCGTGCTATGGTCGTGCATACCACTATCTAGATGACTGAATTGCCCGGGCAGAATTCACTGTCGGGCTAAGGTATAAATATGTACAACCTGTTTACGTGCACTCGAAGTTTAGACATTTGAAGCATAGAAGTGTCGTCCGTTTTTGATCTGCACCCATGCGCAAATGAACAATAAATAAATGATATCCTCCTCAAGCGAGTTTAACCAGGGCAGCGCAAGGGAGATTTACCAGACGTATGTATACGTATGTTGTACGTTTCGTTGAACTACCAACCCTGTCTGAAGAAGAAAAAAAAAAAAAATTGAAATTGAAACCCAGACCGGGTGAGGTTGAAGAGTAAGTAGAAGGAGAGGAATGTGATGTTTGTTGGAATGCACGAAGAAGAAGAAAAAAAACAACAAAAAAACCCCACCTCAGACTGCGGGAGGTTGAAGCGTAGAAGGAGGGGAATGTGATGTTTGTTGGAATGCACGAAGACTGCGTGAAAGCGTGAAATAGATAAGATAATAATATTATGTTTACTAGTGTGGTGGGAATGGTTTTATTTGTTTACACATGGGTTGTCGAATGCATAAAGCATGTGAGGAAAGAGGACAATATGTAAATGGAGGAATGGTCAATTTCACTCTTTTCAAATTTTTAAGAGGGGTGGGCCACGCCTGGAGATACTGCAATACCAGGGCAACCCGTGATGAGGGCGGAGCAAGCCCCGACACCTCATCTCGGTCCAAAAATCAGTTTAATATCGAAGTACCCCATTGGGGTACGTATCAGATATTAAGCTGATAAGAACAGATACTACACTTTGATCTTAGCCAAAAGGCCGAGAAGCGATAGAGAAGTAAGTGTGATTTCCGTGCTATGGTCGTGCATACCACTATCTAGATGACTGAATTGCCCGGGCAGAATTCACTGTCGGGCTAAGGTATAAATATGTACAACCTGTTTACGTGCACTCGAAGTTTAGACATTTGAAGCATAGAAGTGTCGTCCGTTTTTGATCTGCACCCATGCGCAAATGAACAATAAATAAATGATATCCTCCTCAAGCGAGTTTAACCAGGGCAGCGCAAGGGAGATTTACCAGACGTATGTATACGTATGTTGTACGTTTCGTTGAACTACCAACCCTGTCTGAAGAAGAAAAAAAAAAAAAATTGAAATTGAAACCCAGACCGGGTGAGGTTGAAGAGTAAGTAGAAGGAGAGGAATGTGATGTTTGTTGGAATGCACGAAGAAGAAGAAAAAAAACAACAAAAAAACCCCACCTCAGACTGCGGGAGGTTGAAGCGTAGAAGGAGGGGAATGTGATGTTTGTTGGAATGCACGAAGACTGCGTGAAAGCGTGAAATAGATAAGATAATAATATTATGTTTACTAGTGTGGTGGGAATGGTTTTATTTGTTTACACATGGGTTGTCGAATGCATAAAGCATGTGAGGAAAGAGGACAATATGTAAATGGAGGAATGGTCAATTTCACTCTTTTCAAATTTTTAAGAGGGGTGGGCCACGCCTGGAGATACTGCAATACCAGGGCAACCCGTGATGAGGGCGGAGCAAGCCCCGACACCTCATCTCGGTCCAAAAATCAGTTTAATATCGAAGTACCCCATTGGGGTACGTATCAGATATTAAGCTGATAAGAACAGATACTACACTTTGATCTTAGCCAAAAGGCCGAGAAGCGATAGAGAAGTAAGTGTGATTTCCGTGCTATGGTCGTGCATACCACTATCTAGATGACTGAATTGCCCGGGCAGAATTCACTGTCGGGCTAAGGTATAAATATGTACAACCTGTTTACGTGCACTCGAAGTTTAGACATTTGAAGCATAGAAGTGTCGTCCGTTTTTGATCTGCACCCATGCGCAAATGAACAATAAATAAATGATATCCTCCTCAAGCGAGTTTAACCAGGGCAGCGCAAGGGAGATTTACCAGACGTATGTATACGTATGTTGTACGTTTCGTTGAACTACCAACCCTGTCTGAAGAAGAAAAAAAAAAAAAATTGAAATTGAAACCCAGACCGGGTGAGGTTGAAGAGTAAGTAGAAGGAGAGGAATGTGATGTTTGTTGGAATGCACGAAGAAGAAGAAAAAAAACAACAAAAAAACCCCACCTCAGACTGCGGGAGGTTGAAGCGTAGAAGGAGGGGAATGTGATGTTTGTTGGAATGCACGAAGACTGCGTGAAAGCGTGAAATAGATAAGATAATAATATTATGTTTACTAGTGTGGTGGGAATGGTTTTATTTGTTTACACATGGGTTGTCGAATGCATAAAGCATGTGAGGAAAGAGGACAATATGTAAATGGAGGAATGGTCAATTTCACTCTTTTCAAATTTTTAAGAGGGGTGGGCCACGCCTGGAGATACTGCAATACCAGGGCAACCCGTGATGAGGGCGGAGCAAGCCCCGACACCTCATCTCGGTCCAAAAATCAGTTTAATATCGAAGTACCCCATTGGGGTACGTATCAGATATTAAGCTGATAAGAACAGATACTACACTTTGATCTTAGCCAAAAGGCCGAGAAGCGATAGAGAAGTAAGTGTGATTTCCGTGCTATGGTCGTGCATACCACTATCTAGATGACTGAATTGCCCGGGCAGAATTCACTGTCGGGCTAAGGTATAAATATGTACAACCTGTTTACGTGCACTCGAAGTTTAGACATTTGAAGCATAGAAGTGTCGTCCGTTTTTGATCTGCACCCATGCGCAAATGAACAATAAATAAATGATATCCTCCTCAAGCGAGTTTAACCAGGGCAGCGCAAGGGAGATTTACCAGACGTATGTATACGTATGTTGTACGTTTCGTTGAACTACCAACCCTGTCTGAAGAAGAAAAAAAAAAAAAATTGAAATTGAAACCCAGACCGGGTGAGGTTGAAGAGTAAGTAGAAGGAGAGGAATGTGATGTTTGTTGGAATGCACGAAGAAGAAGAAAAAAAACAACAAAAAAACCCCACCTCAGACTGCGGGAGGTTGAAGCGTAGAAGGAGGGGAATGTGATGTTTGTTGGAATGCACGAAGACTGCGTGAAAGCGTGAAATAGATAAGATAATAATATTATGTTTACTAGTGTGGTGGGAATGGTTTTATTTGTTTACACATGGGTTGTCGAATGCATAAAGCATGTGAGGAAAGAGGACAATATGTAAATGGAGGAATGGTCAATTTCACTCTTTTCAAATTTTTAAGAGGGGTGGGCCACGCCTGGAGATACTGCAATACCAGGGCAACCCGTGATGAGGGCGGAGCAAGCCCCGACACCTCATCTCGGTCCAAAAATCAGTTTAATATCGAAGTACCCCATTGGGGTACGTATCAGATATTAAGCTGATAAGAACAGATACTACACTTTGATCTTAGCCAAAAGGCCGAGAAGCGATAGAGAAGTAAGTGTGATTTCCGTGCTATGGTCGTGCATACCACTATCTAGATGACTGAATTGCCCGGGCAGAATTCACTGTCGGGCTAAGGTATAAATATGTACAACCTGTTTACGTGCACTCGAAGTTTAGACATTTGAAGCATAGAAGTGTCGTCCGTTTTTGATCTGCACCCATGCGCAAATGAACAATAAATAAATGATATCCTCCTCAAGCGAGTTTAACCAGGGCAGCGCAAGGGAGATTTACCAGACGTATGTATACGTATGTTGTACGTTTCGTTGAACTACCAACCCTGTCTGAAGAAGAAAAAAAAAAAAAATTGAAATTGAAACCCAGACCGGGTGAGGTTGAAGAGTAAGTAGAAGGAGAGGAATGTGATGTTTGTTGGAATGCACGAAGAAGAAGAAAAAAAACAACAAAAAAACCCCACCTCAGACTGCGGGAGGTTGAAGCGTAGAAGGAGGGGAATGTGATGTTTGTTGGAATGCACGAAGACTGCGTGAAAGCGTGAAATAGATAAGATAATAATATTATGTTTACTAGTGTGGTGGGAATGGTTTTATTTGTTTACACATGGGTTGTCGAATGCATAAAGCATGTGAGGAAAGAGGACAATATGTAAATGGAGGAATGGTCAATTTCACTCTTTTCAAATTTTTAAGAGGGGTGGGCCACGCCTGGAGATACTGCAATACCAGGGCAACCCGTGATGAGGGCGGAGCAAGCCCCGACACCTCATCTCGGTCCAAAAATCAGTTTAATATCGAAGTACCCCATTGGGGTACGTATCAGATATTAAGCTGATAAGAACAGATACTACACTTTGATCTTAGCCAAAAGGCCGAGAAGCGATAGAGAAGTAAGTGTGATTTCCGTGCTATGGTCGTGCATACCACTATCTAGATGACTGAATTGCCCGGGCAGAATTCACTGTCGGGCTAAGGTATAAATATGTACAACCTGTTTACGTGCACTCGAAGTTTAGACATTTGAAGCATAGAAGTGTCGTCCGTTTTTGATCTGCACCCATGCGCAAATGAACAATAAATAAATGATATCCTCCTCAAGCGAGTTTAACCAGGGCAGCGCAAGGGAGATTTACCAGACGTATGTATACGTATGTTGTACGTTTCGTTGAACTACCAACCCTGTCTGAAGAAGAAAAAAAAAAAAATTGAAATTGAAACCCAGACCGGGTGAGGTTGAAGAGTAAGTAGAAGGAGAGGAATGTGATGTTTGTTGGAATGCACGAAGAAGAAGAAAAAAAACAACAAAAAAACCCCACCTCAGACTGCGGGAGGTTGAAGCGTAGAAGGAGGGGAATGTGATGTTTGTTGGAATGCACGAAGACTGCGTGAAAGCGTGAAATAGATAAGATAATAATATTATGTTTACTAGTGTGGTGGGAATGGTTTTATTTGTTTACACATGGGTTGTCGAATGCATAAAGCATGTGAGGAAAGAGGACAATATGTAAATGGAGGAATGGTCAATTTCACTCTTTTCAAATTTTTAAGAGGGGTGGGCCACGCCTGGAGATACTGCAATACCAGGGCAACCCGTGATGAGGGCGGAGCAAGCCCCGACACCTCATCTCGGTCCAAAAATCAGTTTAATATCGAAGTACCCCATTGGGGTACGTATCAGATATTAAGCTGATAAGAACAGATACTACACTTTGATCTTAGCCAAAAGGCCGAGAAGCGATAGAGAAGTAAGTGTGATTTCCGTGCTATGGTCGTGCATACCACTATCTAGATGACTGAATTGCCCGGGCAGAATTCACTGTCGGGCTAAGGTATAAATATGTACAACCTGTTTACGTGCACTCGAAGTTTAGACATTTGAAGCATAGAAGTGTCGTCCGTTTTTGATCTGCACCCATGCGCAAACCAGGGCAGCGCAAGGGAGATTTACCAGACGTATGTATACGTATGTTGTACGTTTCGTTGAACTACCAACCCTGTCTGAAGAAGAAAAAAAAAAAAAATTGAAATTGAAACCCAGACCGGGTGAGGTTGAAGAGTAAGTAGAAGGAGAGGAATGTGATGTTTGTTGGAATGCACGAAGAAGAAGAAAAAAAACAACAAAAAAACCCCACCTCAGACTGCGGGAGGTTGAAGCGTAGAAGGAGGGGAATGTGATGTTTGTTGGAATGCACGAAGACTGCGTGAAAGCGTGAAATAGATAAGATAATAATATTATGTTTACTAGTGTGGTGGGAATGGTTTTATTTGTTTACACATGGGTTGTCGAATGCATAAAGCATGTGAGGAAAGAGGACAATATGTAAATGGAGGAATGGTCAATTTCACTCTTTTCAAATTTTTAAGAGGGGTGGGCCACGCCTGGAGATACTGCAATACCAGGGCAACCCGTGATGAGGGCGGAGCAAGCCCCGACACCTCATCTCGGTCCAAAAATCAGTTTAATATCGAAGTACCCCATTGGGGTACGTATCAGATATTAAGCTGATAAGAACAGATACTACACTTTGATCTTAGCCAAAAGGCCGAGAAGCGATAGAGAAGTAAGTGTGATTTCCGTGCTATGGTCGTGCATACCACTATCTAGATGACTGAATTGCCCGGGCAGAATTCACTGTCGGGCTAAGGTATAAATATGTACAACCTGTTTACGTGCACTCGAAGTTTAGACATTTGAAGCATAGAAGTGTCGTCCGTTTTTGATCTGCACCCATGCGCAAATGAACAATAAATAAATGATATCCTCCTCAAGCGAGTTTAACCAGGGCAGCGCAAGGGAGATTTACCAGACGTATGTATACGTATGTTGTACGTTTCGTTGAACTACCAACCCTGTCTGAAGAAGAAAAAAAAAAAAAATTGAAATTGAAACCCAGACCGGGTGAGGTTGAAGAGTAAGTAGAAGGAGAGGAATGTGATGTTTGTTGGAATGCACGAAGAAGAAGAAAAAAAACAACAAAAAAACCCCACCTCAGACTGCGGGAGGTTGAAGCGTAGAAGGAGGGGAATGTGATGTTTGTTGGAATGCACGAAGACTGCGTGAAAGCGTGAAATAGATAAGATAATAATATTATGTTTACTAGTGTGGTGGGAATGGTTTTATTTGTTTACACATGGGTTGTCGAATGCATAAAGCATGTGAGGAAAGAGGACAATATGTAAATGGAGGAATGGTCAATTTCACTCTTTTCAAATTTTTAAGAGGGGTGGGCCACGCCTGGAGATACTGCAATACCAGGGCAACCCGTGATGAGGGCGGAGCAAGCCCCGACACCTCATCTCGGTCCAAAAATCAGTTTAATATCGAAGTACCCCATTGGGGTACGTATCAGATATTAAGCTGATAAGAACAGATACTACACTTTGATCTTAGCCAAAAGGCCGAGAAGCGATAGAGAAGTAAGTGTGATTTCCGTGCTATGGTCGTGCATACCACTATCTAGATGACTGAATTGCCCGGGCAGAATTCACTGTCGGGCTAAGGTATAAATATGTACAACCTGTTTACGTGCACTCGAAGTTTAGACATTTGAAGCATAGAAGTGTCGTCCGTTTTTGATCTGCACCCATGCGCAAATGAACAATAAATAAATGATATCCTCCTCAAGCGAGTTTAACCAGGGCAGCGCAAGGGAGATTTACCAGACGTATGTATACGTATGTTGTACGTTTCGTTGAACTACCAACCCTGTCTGAAGAAGAAAAAAAAAAAAAATTGAAATTGAAACCCAGACCGGGTGAGGTTGAAGAGTAAGTAGAAGGAGAGGAATGTGATGTTTGTTGGAATGCACGAAGAAGAAGAAAAAAAACAACAAAAAAACCCCACCTCAGACTGCGGGAGGTTGAAGCGTAGAAGGAGGGGAATGTGATGTTTGTTGGAATGCACGAAGACTGCGTGAAAGCGTGAAATAGATAAGATAATAATATTATGTTTACTAGTGTGGTGGGAATGGTTTTATTTGTTTACACATGGGTTGTCGAATGCATAAAGCATGTGAGGAAAGAGGACAATATGTAAATGGAGGAATGGTCAATTTCACTCTTTTCAAATTTTTAAGAGGGGTGGGCCACGCCTGGAGATACTGCAATACCAGGGCAACCCGTGATGAGGGCGGAGCAAGCCCCGACACCTCATCTCGGTCCAAAAATCAGTTTAATATCGAAGTACCCCATTGGGGTACGTATCAGATATTAAGCTGATAAGAACAGATACTACACTTTGATCTTAGCCAAAAGGCCGAGAAGCGATAGAGAAGTAAGTGTGATTTCCGTGCTATGGTCGTGCATACCACTATCTAGATGACTGAATTGCCCGGGCAGAATTCACTGTCGGGCTAAGGTATAAATATGTACAACCTGTTTACGTGCACTCGAAGTTTAGACATTTGAAGCATAGAAGTGTCGTCCGTTTTTGATCTGCACCCATGCGCAAATGAACAATAAATAAATGATATCCTCCTCAAGCGAGTTTAACCAGGGCAGCGCAAGGGAGATTTACCAGACGTATGTATACGTATGTTGTACGTTTCGTTGAACTACCAACCCTGTCTGAAGAAGAAAAAAAAAAAAAATTGAAATTGAAACCCAGACCGGGTGAGGTTGAAGAGTAAGTAGAAGGAGAGGAATGTGATGTTTGTTGGAATGCACGAAGAAGAAGAAAAAAAACAACAAAAAAACCCCACCTCAGACTGCGGGAGGTTGAAGCGTAGAAGGAGGGGAATGTGATGTTTGTTGGAATGCACGAAGACTGCGTGAAAGCGTGAAATAGATAAGATAATAATATTATGTTTACTAGTGTGGTGGGAATGGTTTTATTTGTTTACACATGGGTTGTCGAATGCATAAAGCATGTGAGGAAAGAGGACAATATGTAAATGGAGGAATGGTCAATTTCACTCTTTTCAAATTTTTAAGAGGGGTGGGCCACGCCTGGAGATACTGCAATACCAGGGCAACCCGTGATGAGGGCGGAGCAAGCCCCGACACCTCATCTCGGTCCAAAAATCAGTTTAATATCGAAGTACCCCATTGGGGTACGTATCAGATATTAAGCTGATAAGAACAGATACTACACTTTGATCTTAGCCAAAAGGCCGAGAAGCGATAGAGAAGTAAGTGTGATTTCCGTGCTATGGTCGTGCATACCACTATCTAGATGACTGAATTGCCCGGGCAGAATTCACTGTCGGGCTAAGGTATAAATATGTACAACCTGTTTACGTGCACTCGAAGTTTAGACATTTGAAGCATAGAAGTGTCGTCCGTTTTTGATCTGCACCCATGCGCAAATGAACAATAAATAAATGATATCCTCCTCAAGCGAGTTTAACCAGGGCAGCGCAAGGGAGATTTACCAGACGTATGTATACGTATGTTGTACGTTTCGTTGAACTACCAACCCTGTCTGAAGAAGAAAAAAAAAAAAAATTGAAATTGAAACCCAGACCGGGTGAGGTTGAAGAGTAAGTAGAAGGAGAGGAATGTGATGTTTGTTGGAATGCACGAAGAAGAAGAAAAAAAACAACAAAAAAACCCCACCTCAGACTGCGGGAGGTTGAAGCGTAGAAGGAGGGGAATGTGATGTTTGTTGGAATGCACGAAGACTGCGTGAAAGCGTGAAATAGATAAGATAATAATATTATGTTTACTAGTGTGGTGGGAATGGTTTTATTTGTTTACACATGGGTTGTCGAATGCATAAAGCATGTGAGGAAAGAGGACAATATGTAAATGGAGGAATGGTCAATTTCACTCTTTTCAAATTTTTAAGAGGGGTGGGCCACGCCTGGAGATACTGCAATACCAGGGCAACCCGTGATGAGGGCGGAGCAAGCCCCGACACCTCATCTCGGTCCAAAAATCAGTTTAATATCGAAGTACCCCATTGGGGTACGTATCAGATATTAAGCTGATAAGAACAGATACTACACTTTGATCTTAGCCAAAAGGCCGAGAAGCGATAGAGAAGTAAGTGTGATTTCCGTGCTATGGTCGTGCATACCACTATCTAGATGACTGAATTGCCCGGGCAGAATTCACTGTCGGGCTAAGGTATAAATATGTACAACCTGTTTACGTGCACTCGAAGTTTAGACATTTGAAGCATAGAAGTGTCGTCCGTTTTTGATCTGCACCCATGCGCAAATGAACAATAAATAAATGATATCCTCCTCAAGCGAGTTTAACCAGGGCAGCGCAAGGGAGATTTACCAGACGTATGTATACGTATGTTGTACGTTTCGTTGAACTACCAACCCTGTCTGAAGAAGAAAAAAAAAAAAAATTGAAATTGAAACCCAGACCGGGTGAGGTTGAAGAGTAAGTAGAAGGAGAGGAATGTGATGTTTGTTGGAATGCACGAAGAAGAAGAAAAAAAACAACAAAAAAACCCCACCTCAGACTGCGGGAGGTTGAAGCGTAGAAGGAGGGGAATGTGATGTTTGTTGGAATGCACGAAGACTGCGTGAAAGCGTGAAATAGATAAGATAATAATATTATGTTTACTAGTGTGGTGGGAATGGTTTTATTTGTTTACACATGGGTTGTCGAATGCATAAAGCATGTGAGGAAAGAGGACAATATGTAAATGGAGGAATGGTCAATTTCACTCTTTTCAAATTTTTAAGAGGGGTGGGCCACGCCTGGAGATACTGCAATACCAGGGCAACCCGTGATGAGGGCGGAGCAAGCCCCGACACCTCATCTCGGTCCAAAAATCAGTTTAATATCGAAGTACCCCATTGGGGTACGTATCAGATATTAAGCTGATAAGAACAGATACTACACTTTGATCTTAGCCAAAAGGCCGAGAAGCGATAGAGAAGTAAGTGTGATTTCCGTGCTATGGTCGTGCATACCACTATCTAGATGACTGAATTGCCCGGGCAGAATTCACTGTCGGGCTAAGGTATAAATATGTACAACCTGTTTACGTGCACTCGAAGTTTAGACATTTGAAGCATAGAAGTGTCGTCCGTTTTTGATCTGCACCCATGCGCAAATGAACAATAAATAAATGATATCCTCCTCAAGCGAGTTTAACCAGGGCAGCGCAAGGGAGATTTACCAGACGTATGTATACGTATGTTGTACGTTTCGTTGAACTACCAACCCTGTCTGAAGAAGAAAAAAAAAAAAAATTGAAATTGAAACCCAGACCGGGTGAGGTTGAAGAGTAAGTAGAAGGAGAGGAATGTGATGTTTGTTGGAATGCACGAAGAAGAAGAAAAAAAACAACAAAAAAACCCCACCTCAGACTGCGGGAGGTTGAAGCGTAGAAGGAGGGGAATGTGATGTTTGTTGGAATGCACGAAGACTGCGTGAAAGCGTGAAATAGATAAGATAATAATATTATGTTTACTAGTGTGGTGGGAATGGTTTTATTTGTTTACACATGGGTTGTCGAATGCATAAAGCATGTGAGGAAAGAGGACAATATGTAAATGGAGGAATGGTCAATTTCACTCTTTTCAAATTTTTAAGAGGGGTGGGCCACGCCTGGAGATACTGCAATACCAGGGCAACCCGTGATGAGGGCGGAGCAAGCCCCGACACCTCATCTCGGTCCAAAAATCAGTTTAATATCGAAGTACCCCATTGGGGTACGTATCAGATATTAAGCTGATAAGAACAGATACTACACTTTGATCTTAGCCAAAAGGCCGAGAAGCGATAGAGAAGTAAGTGTGATTTCCGTGCTATGGTCGTGCATACCACTATCTAGATGACTGAATTGCCCGGGCAGAATTCACTGTCGGGCTAAGGTATAAATATGTACAACCTGTTTACGTGCACTCGAAGTTTAGACATTTGAAGCATAGAAGTGTCGTCCGTTTTTGATCTGCACCCATGCGCAAATGAACAATAAATAAATGATATCCTCCTCAAGCGAGTTTAACCAGGGCAGCGCAAGGGAGATTTACCAGACGTATGTATACGTATGTTGTACGTTTCGTTGAACTACCAACCCTGTCTGAAGAAGAAAAAAAAAAAAAATTGAAATTGAAACCCAGACCGGGTGAGGTTGAAGAGTAAGTAGAAGGAGAGGAATGTGATGTTTGTTGGAATGCACGAAGAAGAAGAAAAAAAACAACAAAAAAACCCCACCTCAGACTGCGGGAGGTTGAAGCGTAGAAGGAGGGGAATGTGATGTTTGTTGGAATGCACGAAGACTGCGTGAAAGCGTGAAATAGATAAGATAATAATATTATGTTTACTAGTGTGGTGGGAATGGTTTTATTTGTTTACACATGGGTTGTCGAATGCATAAAGCATGTGAGGAAAGAGGACAATATGTAAATGGAGGAATGGTCAATTTCACTCTTTTCAAATTTTTAAGAGGGGTGGGCCACGCCTGGAGATACTGCAATACCAGGGCAACCCGTGATGAGGGCGGAGCAAGCCCCGACACCTCATCTCGGTCCAAAAATCAGTTTAATATCGAAGTACCCCATTGGGGTACGTATCAGATATTAAGCTGATAAGAACAGATACTACACTTTGATCTTAGCCAAAAGGCCGAGAAGCGATAGAGAAGTAAGTGTGATTTCCGTGCTATGGTCGTGCATACCACTATCTAGATGACTGAATTGCCCGGGCAGAATTCACTGTCGGGCTAAGGTATAAATATGTACAACCTGTTTACGTGCACTCGAAGTTTAGACATTTGAAGCATAGAAGTGTCGTCCGTTTTTGATCTGCACCCATGCGCAAATGAACAATAAATAAATGATATCCTCCTCAAGCGAGTTTAACCAGGGCAGCGCAAGGGAGATTTACCAGACGTATGTATACGTATGTTGTACGTTTCGTTGAACTACCAACCCTGTCTGAAGAAGAAAAAAAAAAAAAATTGAAATTGAAACCCAGACCGGGTGAGGTTGAAGAGTAAGTAGAAGGAGAGGAATGTGATGTTTGTTGGAATGCACGAAGAAGAAGAAAAAAAACAACAAAAAAACCCCACCTCAGACTGCGGGAGGTTGAAGCGTAGAAGGAGGGGAATGTGATGTTTGTTGGAATGCACGAAGACTGCGTGAAAGCGTGAAATAGATAAGATAATAATATTATGTTTACTAGTGTGGTGGGAATGGTTTTATTTGTTTACACATGGGTTGTCGAATGCATAAAGCATGTGAGGAAAGAGGACAATATGTAAATGGAGGAATGGTCAATTTCACTCTTTTCAAATTTTTAAGAGGGGTGGGCCACGCCTGGAGATACTGCAATACCAGGGCAACCCGTGATGAGGGCGGAGCAAGCCCCGACACCTCATCTCGGTCCAAAAATCAGTTTAATATCGAAGTACCCCATTGGGGTACGTATCAGATATTAAGCTGATAAGAACAGATACTACACTTTGATCTTAGCCAAAAGGCCGAGAAGCGATAGAGAAGTAAGTGTGATTTCCGTGCTATGGTCGTGCATACCACTATCTAGATGACTGAATTGCCCGGGCAGAATTCACTGTCGGGCTAAGGTATAAATATGTACAACCTGTTTACGTGCACTCGAAGTTTAGACATTTGAAGCATAGAAGTGTCGTCCGTTTTTGATCTGCACCCATGCGCAAATGAACAATAAATAAATGATATCCTCCTCAAGCGAGTTTAACCAGGGCAGCGCAAGGGAGATTTACCAGACGTATGTATACGTATGTTGTACGTTTCGTTGAACTACCAACCCTGTCTGAAGAAGAAAAAAAAAAAAAATTGAAATTGAAACCCAGACCGGGTGAGGTTGAAGAGTAAGTAGAAGGAGAGGAATGTGATGTTTGTTGGAATGCACGAAGAAGAAGAAAAAAAACAACAAAAAAACCCCACCTCAGACTGCGGGAGGTTGAAGCGTAGAAGGAGGGGAATGTGATGTTTGTTGGAATGCACGAAGACTGCGTGAAAGCGTGAAATAGATAAGATAATAATATTATGTTTACTAGTGTGGTGGGAATGGTTTTATTTGTTTACACATGGGTTGTCGAATGCATAAAGCATGTGAGGAAAGAGGACAATATGTAAATGGAGGAATGGTCAATTTCACTCTTTTCAAATTTTTAAGAGGGGTGGGCCACGCCTGGAGATACTGCAATACCAGGGCAACCCGTGATGAGGGCGGAGCAAGCCCCGACACCTCATCTCGGTCCAAAAATCAGTTTAATATCGAAGTACCCCATTGGGGTACGTATCAGATATTAAGCTGATAAGAACAGATACTACACTTTGATCTTAGCCAAAAGGCCGAGAAGCGATAGAGAAGTAAGTGTGATTTCCGTGCTATGGTCGTGCATACCACTATCTAGATGACTGAATTGCCCGGGCAGAATTCACTGTCGGGCTAAGGTATAAATATGTACAACCTGTTTACGTGCACTCGAAGTTTAGACATTTGAAGCATAGAAGTGTCGTCCGTTTTTGATCTGCACCCATGCGCAAATGAACAATAAATAAATGATATCCTCCTCAAGCGAGTTTAACCAGGGCAGCGCAAGGGAGATTTACCAGACGTATGTATACGTATGTTGTACGTTTCGTTGAACTACCAACCCTGTCTGAAGAAGAAAAAAAAAAAAAATTGAAATTGAAACCCAGACCGGGTGAGGTTGAAGAGTAAGTAGAAGGAGAGGAATGTGATGTTTGTTGGAATGCACGAAGAAGAAGAAAAAAAACAACAAAAAAACCCCACCTCAGACTGCGGGAGGTTGAAGCGTAGAAGGAGGGGAATGTGATGTTTGTTGGAATGCACGAAGACTGCGTGAAAGCGTGAAATAGATAAGATAATAATATTATGTTTACTAGTGTGGTGGGAATGGTTTTATTTGTTTACACATGGGTTGTCGAATGCATAAAGCATGTGAGGAAAGAGGACAATATGTAAATGGAGGAATGGTCAATTTCACTCTTTTCAAATTTTTAAGAGGGGTGGGCCACGCCTGGAGATACTGCAATACCAGGGCAACCCGTGATGAGGGCGGAGCAAGCCCCGACACCTCATCTCGGTCCAAAAATCAGTTTAATATCGAAGTACCCCATTGGGGTACGTATCAGATATTAAGCTGATAAGAACAGATACTACACTTTGATCTTAGCCAAAAGGCCGAGAAGCGATAGAGAAGTAAGTGTGATTTCCGTGCTATGGTCGTGCATACCACTATCTAGATGACTGAATTGCCCGGGCAGAATTCACTGTCGGGCTAAGGTATAAATATGTACAACCTGTTTACGTGCACTCGAAGTTTAGACATTTGAAGCATAGAAGTGTCGTCCGTTTTTGATCTGCACCCATGCGCAAATGAACAATAAATAAATGATATCCTCCTCAAGCGAGTTTAACCAGGGCAGCGCAAGGGAGATTTACCAGACGTATGTATACGTATGTTGTACGTTTCGTTGAACTACCAACCCTGTCTGAAGAAGAAAAAAAAAAAAAATTGAAATTGAAACCCAGACCGGGTGAGGTTGAAGAGTAAGTAGAAGGAGAGGAATGTGATGTTTGTTGGAATGCACGAAGAAGAAGAAAAAAAACAACAAAAAACCCCACCTCAGACTGCGGGAGGTTGAAGCGTAGAAGGAGGGGAATGTGATGTTTGTTGGAATGCACGAAGACTGCGTGAAAGCGTGAAATAGATAAGATAATAATATTATGTTTACTAGTGTGGTGGGAATGGTTTTATTTGTTTACACATGGGTTGTCGAATGCATAAAGCATGTGAGGAAAGAGGGACAATATGTAAATGGAGGAATGGTCAATTTCACTCTTTTCAAATTTTTAAGAGGGGTGGGCCCACGCCTGGAGATACTGCAATACCAGGGCAACCCGTGATGAGGGCGGAGCAAGCCCCGACACCTCATCTCGGTCCAAAAATCAGTTTAATATCGAAGTACCCCATTGGGGTACGTATCAGATATTAAGCTGATAAGAACAGATACTACACTTTGATCTTAGCCAAAAGGCCGAGAAGCGATAGAGAAGTAAGTGTGATTTCCGTGCTATGGTCGTGCATACCACTATCTAGATGACTGAATTGCCCGGGCAGAATTCACTGTCGGGCTAAGGTATAAATATGTACAACCTGTTTACGTGCACTCGAAGTTTAGACATTTGAAGCA